>VZTR01015154.1:16146-32055 GCA_013400775.1 Chaetops frenatus
GGGGAGGGCTCGGCGGCGGCGCTCAGGTGGGCACCGGGGCGGGACGGGGGGGAGCGGGGCGCAAGGGGCCATCGGGGAGCGGCGGCCCGGGGCGCCAGGGGGGAGCGGAGGCAGTGCTGTCCCTTGCCGTGCTGCCACCGCCGCCCCTCCCGGTGCCCCAGATCCGCTGGCCGCGGCCCAGGGCCGCCCGCCGCTGGCGGCGGGGTGGGGTGCGGAAACTTCCAGCAGCAGCGGGTGGCCCCGGGAGCGCCGTGTTTACGGCCGGGCCGGGGGGCGGTCCCAGGGCCGCCGTACTGGTGCCGGGGCCAGCGCCAGCACCGCCCTCCCGTCAGCTGGGACTCACGGGCCGGGGGCGAGTACCAGGGGCGGGACGGTAGCCCGGGGGGTCGCGGGGGGCTGCAGCGGCCGCATTCTGCTGCTGTCCCCCACCCGGAGCGGGTCGGCCGATGGAAGTGTCCCGGCGTGCCCGGGGACGGGGAGGGTCCCCGCTGAGCCCTTAATCCGCTCCAGCCGCTAAGCACCTTAGCGATCTGAGCCCTCCCGCTGCCCCCCCATCCGGAGACTGAGCCCCCCGGGAGAAGCGGGCGGGGAGCGGCACCGGCAGCGGGGACCCCTTCTCCCTGCCTGGGCAAGTTGGGTGCCGGCGGGACAGCGTTGCGGCAGCAGCAAAGGGTGCCCCCGACTGGGGCTGTAGGTACTCCCAGGTGGCCGAGGTGCGGGCAGGGTTCTGGAGAGCTGGGCATGGCTTGGCGCTGAGTTGCTCTCGGGAGGCAGTGGGGTGGCCGGGGCGCTGGAGAGGGTAGGCAGCCTACCCTTGCTGTCTCACACCCGGCACTACGAGGCTGTGCCTGTGGACCCCTAACTTTGCCTTCTCCCTCTGCAGCGACCCCGTGGGACAGCTCACGTCATGGTCGACTACTACGAAGCGCTGGGGGTGAGCCGCAATGCCACCGCTGAGGACATCAAGAAGGCGTAAGTGCATGGCAGCATGCCTCTACCTGCGGGGCAGAGCCCCCCAAGCCTCCCCCACCTGATGCCAGCGAGGCAGGGGCTCCCTTCGGGGCCGGTGGGGACAGGGCCCAGCTTCAGAGGTGACAATTCAGCCTTTGTTTCCTTTGTATGGACGCCAGAGCTGGGTTGGGCTTTGCTGCTGTACAAAGGCATCTTTTGGTGGGGTTTGGTCCCTTTGTCCCTGCTGTCAACCTGGGGCTGGAGGCAAGTCTCGTTGGTGTTTGTAGGCTCCCTTCTCTCTGTCTGCCAGAGGAGTGCAAGGATGGCAGATGGTTGGGGCGCAGGGACTCTGCTGGCATCAAAGTCAGGGGACTGGAGCTGCCAGGGTAAAGAGCAGCATGTCCCCTTTTAGAGATGTGGGCCCTGTGGGCAGGCTGGTGCTGTGCTGCAGGCAGTGCTGGGGAGCTGACAGAGCCTCCTGAGTCTCTGCAGCTCCTGCCAGGTGCGCTGCCAAGGTGCTGCTGCTCTCACTGAAGCCAGCAATTCACTGAATGCCAGTGGATTGCTGGCTTGCCAACCCAGCGGCAGATGTCCCTGTGGGGGGCTTCCCAAAAGCAAGTGGGAGAAGCTGGAAAGCATGGCTTAACCCTAGCTAGTTGCAGTGGGGAGGAGAGGGCTGCTGGTTCTCTCCTGGCCCCAGGGGGCCCCTAGCAACCTCTGGTCCATGCACGCTCACAGTGGAGCCCATGAAGGCTCCAGAACAAACCTGTGAGTATTGTCCAGAGCCATTGATGAGGGCATCTGAGGTGGGCACATGTTGCACTGCTGTGGTCGTGCTGCAATTCTGGGGTCATTTCTGTTTTGTTTGTTTGGTCTGCGTGTGTACATGCATAAATATGTGTATATATATATGTGTGTGTGTGTATGTGTATGAGAACACATACTCTTCTCCAGAGGCAGAACTAGTCCAGGAAGCTCGTGTTCTGTGCCTGCAGCTGTAGGGTGCTGGGTGTAGTGGGCTTGGGGTGCCCCTGCCCACAGGCTGGGAGGTGCATGCTCAGATGGGGGTTGCTGGCCCAAGAGCCCAAGGGCTGCTGCGTGCCCATCACTGCCCCTCTGTGCAGGTACAGGAAGGCTGCGCTGAAATGGCACCCGGATAAAAACCCAGACAACAAGGAGTATGCTGAGCAGAGGTTCAAGGAGATCGCCGAGGCATACGAAGTGCTGTCAGACAGTAAGAAGCCACAGTGATGTCTCATGTGTGTGTGTGTGTGTGTGTGTGTGTGTTCACCCTTGGGACTGCTCACACTGGGGTGTCCTGCTTCTGGACTCACCCAGGTTGCATCCCTGGCTGTCCCCAGGAGGCAGTGGGTCCCAACAGCTTTACCACACAGCTTGTGGGGCTTGTTTAGCTTGGTTACTTCCTCACACATCTCCCAAAAGAGCCCTTGGGAGAGATGTTGAGCTGTTGGCATCAACAGTGGGATCTCCCCAGTGGGGCTAAAGCTTTTGCATTCTTGTCCAGTGGTCTTACTTGGGTTTGGGTGTAGTGCTGGGGTGGCAGGGGCTTGCTCCCTGCTGTTCTGCACCTCCCTTAGTTGGGAGAAGTGTCAGTGCTCCTGTCCCCACCTGGCAGCCAGCTTCCCCGCAGCCCCCTTTCTTCTTCCAGAGCAGAAGCGTGATGTCTACGACCGCTATGGCAAGGATGGACTAATGGGAGCAGGTGAGTTGGGCTGTGGGGATTAGTGCAGCTCTGGATACAACCCTGTCTGAAGACCTGGTGTGGGTCAGTGCCACCAGGGCTCCCCACCCTTCAGGGGAATTGTCACCCAGGGCTCCATTTAACACTGAGCATCTTCCTTCCAGCAGGTCCAGGGGGCTCCAGGGCCAGTGCCGGGGCCCCCGAATTCACCTTCACCTTCCGCAGCGCTCACGACGTCTTCCGGGAGTTCTTTGGTGGGAGAGACCCCTTTGCTGAATTCTTTGGTGCGTGCGGGGCAGGGGAAGCTGGCTCTTGGGCATCTCTCTGTCTGTGGGGCAGCTGCTGATCTTGTGGACAGAGCTCACAGCTGGCCCTGCCAGAGGGTCACCGCATCAGTGGCCTGCTTCTGGTTCACCAAGCTGATGCTGGTGGGGGGCCCCCTGCCTTTCAGATGACGTGCTGCCCTTCTCTGAGCTGCGAGGACCTGGCCCCCGGCACCATGGGGGAGGCCACTTCTTTTCCCCCTTCCCAGGATCCTCAGGTAGGAGACGCTGCCATTCGTCCCAGCAGGGGAGTCCTAGAACACCACGTTCCCCTGTGCAGAGTCTGTCCTCTGCCCTCCTCTTGCCACCCACCCTGGCACCAACCTTCTTGCTCCCTTCTCTAGATTTCTTCGCCTCATCCTTCAGCTCTGGTGCGGATGCAGGACTGGGCTTCCGCTCTGTTTCCACCTCCACCACCTTTGTCAATGGCAGGCGTATCACCACCAAGAGGTGAGGGCAGTGCCAGCCCACCTTGCTCCTGCAGACTTCCCTCCATCAGCAGGCCTCCAACCCTGCAACTTCCTGCTGTGGTGCACTGGCTGCACGGCCCTTGACTGTCCATCTGTTTGTCTGTCCGTCTGCAGGATTATTGAGAATGGGCGGGAGCGGGTGGAAGTGGAGGAGGATGGGGAGCTGAAGTCGATCCACATCGATGGTGAGAAGTGGCACTGCAGACTGAGTTGTTGAGATCTGCACCCTTTCCCTTTGGGGTGTCTGGATCTGCATCCAGGCTCTGTTTTGGACTGAGCCTTGCTTGGCCCTGCTTTGAAGCTCTGCTCTGAAGGATCGGTGGGGTGGGTTGGAGGTGCCAGGGCCCCACACCAGCTTTGGGGAACTGGGGTGGATGAGTCCTCCAACCCCTGCCCCTGTCCCCACAGGTGTTCCTGATGACATGGCGCTGGGGCTGGAGCTGAGCCGGCGGGAGCAGCAAGCCTTCCCCAGGCCACGGCCCCCCTCACCGCCAGCACCGGCCCCACACCAGACCTCAAGCTCCTCACCTGTCTGCCTCTACACGGACAGCGAGGATGAGGATGAGGACTTGCAGCTGGCCATGGCCTACAGCCTCTCTGAGATGGAAGCTGCGGGGCACCACCAAGCAGGTGGGCACAGCCCCGGCTCCCTGTCGGCACCGGGGGGCAGCCAGAGCAGCCCGTCTACTGCCCGCAGAGCCCGTGGTGCCCGGGGGAGGCTGGAGCAGGAGCCACTGGGGGCCAGCAGTTCTGCTACATTGGGGCACGAACCTGCCCCGAGAGGGAAGCTGTGGCACTGCCCCCTGCTCTGAGCGTGAGGCAGGGAGAGGAAAGCAGGGGTGGAGTCTCACTGCTTGGAACTCAGCTCCTGCCTCCCCTAGCAAGGGAGGGGGTCTCTTCTGCCCTGCCTCCTTGCTCAGGTGAGTGGATGGCTAGTGGCATCCCAGGGTTGGAGGCTCCCAGACTTGGAGGTAGTGGCTTGAAGAGGAGTCCCTTTGATGGGGTCTCAGGGAGAGGGGCAGCTCCCTGCCCTGGCTCTTGGAAGTGTGGGGGGCCCACGGGCAGGCATGCCCTGGCTGTGCCTGCCCCTCTCTCCCTGCCTGCCCTGAAGGCAGGCAGGGTCTCCAGCAGGTGCCTCCCTGGCTACAGCCTGGCCCAGCCCAGGCTGCAGGGAGTGCCGAGTTGAGCTCCCTTCCTTGCAAGGAGGGCTGTGCACATAGCCTCTGCTTGGTGCCTTGTGTCTTGTCTCTTCCCTCTGGATGCTGTTGCTCCTGCTTGTACTCCCTCCTCCTCTGTCTCCTTGCAGACTCTGCCTGGTCACTCCCTTCCGTATGCCTTGCACACCCTCCAGGGCACTGTCCCTCCTTGCTTCCCACAGCAGCAGTGACCCTCCGCGATGTTCACAAGTGTTTCTACCTCCTCCATTGCCCGTAGTTCTGCCTTGGCTCTCTTCCTCCTCTGCCTGGGACCTTCCTCCCGCCCTCCCTGCCCCTCCCCAGCCCTTGGCCGAGGAGGATTTCACAGGTGCTGTTGTGTATCCCCCTCCGCTTGTCTCCCCAGGTGTGTTCTGAGGCTGCTGCGCCCGGGGACCGCGCACACCCACGGAGGCTCTCCCAACCAGGACTCCGCTTTCTCCCTGCACGGCCACCCCCTGCCACCCCCTTCCCCAGCACCCTCTGGCTCCATGGGATGTGGTGAGGGGGGCATGACAGGGCTTGTGGCCGAGCAATACCTGGGGCTGGGGGGAGATGCCCTGGGCAGCACAGGGTGGTGGAGAGGGTGGTGTTGGGGGTTGCTGTAGATTAGGCTGCTGGGGGTGCTGGCTGTAGGCAGCGAGGGGCAGCATGGCTGGGCTCAGCCAGCAGGGCTGGGCTCTGCCCCTCTCCTCGCTGTAGCCCCCCCCTCTCTGACACCCTTCTGCTAACAGCTGTCAATAAACCTGTTTGCAGTAGCTTCTGCCTTTGGGGTCTTTCTGGGCTGGGGATGCACGGTTCTCATCTTTGCCTACAGCTGAGCTGTACTTGTCTGGCAGTTGTGGAGTGCAGGGATAGAGGTGGACAAACGTGACATTTCCTCCCTGTGCCGTCTCAATACACACAGTCAGAGGCCAGGCCTGGCTGCAGCTGCACGAACGTGACACAAGAACTTTATTCACATCAAGATACAAAATTATAGTTCTCTAGAAATTTTTCTTCTGCTCGAGTGACTAGGCAGGGAGCACACAAAGGGGACCTGGGGTGGGGCTGGGCCAGGCCCCCCTGCACCCCATGCACCCCATGCTCCCCTCAACTGTGGAGGACCCCTGCCCCCACTTCTGCCCCCAACATGAGTACAGGAAGAGAGCTAACACAGAACTGACGGATTGGGGAGCCTCCCTGCCAGCTCCCAGCAGCATCACCTGGTGTCACCCTCCACAGGGCTTAGGGGCCACGAGCCCTGTCCCCTCTGTGGTGGTAGTGGGTGTGATGGGGTTCCTGCACATAGGGGGCCTGAGGTCAGTGTCTTTGGGGAGATGGGAAGGGATGCCTGGGGGCAGGGGGAACAGAGCCAGAAGCACAGACACCATTTTACAGGGAGAGCAGCCCCAGAGGCAGGTGAGGAGAGTGCGAAGCGCAGGGCAGGGGGCAGACGAGGGGGGAGGGAGGGCTCCTTGCCATCACTGCGGCAGTGCCTTCAGGATGGCATTCACTTCCTCGGCCACAGCCGTCAGTGCAAACTCAAACTGGTCCTGCAGGAGCACAGCAGGGGACATGAGGGTCCCTGCCAGCCCAGCTCCAGGGGCTTTATGCGGAGGGAGAGGATCCCCAGTTTGGGGCGTACCTTGGTCTGCACCATACCAGGCCGCTGATCTCGGATGTGCTCCAGCGTAGCAGCTATGTCTATCTCCTTCACTCCTGGGGCAGAGGGAGAGAGGGGTGCTAGGAGGGCAGTTCACAGGCCAAGCTCATGGACAGGACAGAAATGGTGCTTCCCTGCACCTACCTTTAGCCATTCGGTTCAGGACCATGTCGACAAGGATGTACGTCCCAGTCCTGCCTGCACCATCGCTGTAAAACACAGATGCTTGCTCCAGGGGAGCTGGTTCCAATGGGACTGGTCCTGGGAAGCAGGTCCCAGCCTCCAGTCACCCTCAAGCCCAAATGCCCGTCCAATCCCCTGCAGTACCTGCAGTGCACGATAATAGGGCAGGAGCGACCCCGGTAGCACTTGTTCACCTTCCTGCAAGGATAAGAGGGAACAGATCAGTGCCCTGCTGTGCCAGGGTCAAGGCTGTGCTAGGTGTCCCTTGCTGTGCTCAGTGGGGCAGGGCAGCAGCACACCATGATGTGGCCCTGGGGGTCCCGCTCATGGCTCCTCCTGCCTCCACAATGGTGCTGGACATGGGCTGGGGACCACGAGCGGGAAGTGGCCGGGGCAGGGAGAGGAAGGAGTTCTGTTCCTCAGGTGCCCAGCCCGGGGAGGGGAGCAGTGGCAGGACCCCCAGGGAGCGGCTCTGGTCCGGTGGGGCGTGAAGCTGGGGGCCAGGCGCCGGTGGGGCTCCTGGCATGCTCCATGCAGCAGGCACGGCTGCCAACGATCACTTTTGTGACTATGCAACTGGAGCCAGATTACTAGCTGCAAATCACAAAAATGACGCCGGCAGCTGCGAGAGAGAGACAGAGACAGACAGAGAGAGAGAGAGAGAGCGTGAGCGGGACTGAGAGGAGGGCAACATGCTCAGAGACCCCCTGCTGCCCTAGGCTGGGTCCCTTGCCCCACACAACCTAGGGACAGTGAGCAGCCTGTGCCTGGCAAGAGCCCACCACCACCCAGAGACCTAAAGACCTGGGCAGACAAGTCTCCTGGGAGCAGTCCCAGTCCTGCAGCTCTTGCCCTGGGCTAGCTGGGGATCCACCTCTGTGGCTGTAGGGCATTGGGAGCAATGGATCACAGCCAGTTTAAGGCTGGCTCTGGGGGTTTCTTATTGCACCCATGGCTGGGGAAGGTGCCAGTCAGTGCTGCCTTCCATGCCAGCTCTGGGGAAGAGCACTCTCCCATCTTCACCATGAAGGCTGGAGAGCCCTGGTCGTTGCAGCCAAAGGTTTCTTGCCCACCAAACTCTGTTGAGCCTCGTCCCAAGTTGGCCAAAAACTATCTCTTCTGCTCCCTCCAATCCATGGCAGCTCCTAGTCCCTGCACCTGGTCCATGCCATGGCCCCAGCCCTTATCATAGTGGCAGCGATGTCCTTGCCCATCAGTCGCCTGCATTTGGGATCACTGCTGGCTCCCCAAGGGCTGGCACAGGGCCAGGTGGGTGCTCACCTGCGGAAGTCAAGGAGGGGCCGGGTGGTGGTGGGGATGCCCTCGGCCGGCCAGCTGAGGAAGTGGAACTGCGTCAGGGTGCGGGTCTCCTGCGACTGCACATTTTTCAGGTAGAAGCTGCGCACCAGGAAATCCTCACACCAGATGTGCTCTGACACCAGGTTCACCTGCCCAAGTGAGGCAGACCTTGGGCATCAGTGCTGGGCAAGGGGGCTGTGCTCAGGGGACAGGGGCTGGAGGATGCTCCATGTCCCAGGCTACCTGCCACACTTGCCTCATAGATGTGGTAAAGAGAGGAGCCTTCATCGGGCCAGTAGCGGTCACACTGCTTGACACTGTCCTCAGCCAGGGGGCTCAGCATGACAATGACAGTGCAGCCATGTTCCCACACCATCTGTGGGCAAGGCAAGGGGGGGTTCATTGCTGGGGGCAATGAACAGTCAAGCCACTGTGACCCATTTTGTGGGCAGCACACAGAGGGACCCCAATGGGCTGGCACAGCTGCATGACACTCACCTGCCAGAAGTCAGCAATAGTGTGGGACAGCGGCCCCTGCGTGGCAATGTACGCTGGCATCCGTGGGTCATGCTCAATCTGGAGCAGGAAAGGGGGTATCAGACTTCACAGTCTTCGGCCAGGGGTTGGTGACACTTGAAGGAGTAGGGGGATACTCCAGGCGTGATAGGAGGGTTGGGAAGGGAGATTCAGGTGCCCCAGCCAGGAGGAAAATGGGATTTAACCATTGTTTCAGCAATGGGGCAGGCACAAAGCTCGCATCTGTAGCCCTCAGGGATGTGACTTCAGTCTAGCTCTATCCCAGAATGAAAACCTCACCTGGGCTGGGCACATCAGGGAGCAGGGTGGCAGGGCAGGAGCCCCCAGTGATCACTCACTATTGGACTGGCATTGATGAAGTCACTGCGGGATGGGTTGCTCTCGGCTTTCAGCTTGATCCGCACGTGATCATCTGGGGGAACAGGCCAGGAGACTTGGTGAGTGGCTAGAGGAGCTGCAGGCACGCTAATGCTGCAAGCAGCCATGGCCCTGAGCGTCCCCGTGCCCCACAGGCTGCTCTAGCAGGACAGCTGGTCCCTGGGGCTGGTCCCTGGGACAGGCTGGCTGGGATGCTCACAGGGCACATAGTCGGGGTTGCGGTTCTTCTTCAGGTTGACTTCACTCTGGGCAATGGAGCAGATGCTGGGCTCAGCTTGGTAGGCACAGAGCGCCTGCCACTCCTTGGCCAGCCGGTCCCGGTTGCGGAGGTGGTCCTCCATGTAGGCCTGAGGCAGAGGGCCAGGAGTCAGCCCAGCAGCCAGAGGGGCAGATGCAGGGCTGGGGAGGGGGCTGGCACCCCTCCAGGCTGGCTCACCAGGATCATGTGTCCGGTGGAGATGTCCATGTTGGACTGGACAGGCTCCTCACACCAGGAAGGCGTGCTGCTGTGGGAGCTGGGGCTGGGCTGTGGAGCGTCGCTGAACTGGGACGAGACACTGCTGACCCTCGAAGTCTCCGCTGGTGCTGCTGGTGCCTCAGTGCGGCCGAAGAGAGACTTGGCAGCCATGTGCTGGCGGCACAGCTCCTGGGGAAGCCCAGCAAGAGCCCTGTCCCTTGGCCACGGCGCTGCTGTGGGGCAGCCCCAGGCACCCCGAGCGATGCTGACACGTGGCAGCGATGCATCCCGCAGGGTCCCACATCCCCACAGGGTCCTACCTGGTACTCGAAGGTGGTGTCGGCAGCACCCTCTGGCCCCAGGGCAGCCAGGCGCTCCTTCTCCCGCTGCTTGGCGTGGCGCCGGAGGCAGAAGGCCGCAGACACGGCGATGGCAATGACCGCCAGGCAGGCCAGCGCGATGAAGGTCAGCAGCACCGAGTGGAAGCCATCCCCGAAGCGGGATGGGCGTGAGTAGGCAGCAGCCTCATTTCGCTGGGGACCGAGCCGAGTAAGGGTTAGTCAGCATGGGGCTGAGGCCCGGGGGCACAGACCCTATTCTGCTCCACATTTGGGGTTGCCGGGGGTTAAAACAGAGCAAGGGCTCTTCCTTCCTTTTCCTGAGAGTGATGATTGTCCCGACACCCTCAGCAGGGGCAGAGCTGGTGTCACCGGGCTGGGGCACAGCGCACCCACCTACGTGTCACATGGGGCATTGCAACAATGGTGTCCCTGGAGCTGGGGGAGCTCGGCCAAGCCCAGGTAGCAGTGACTTCCTGCTTCCCTGCTTCCAGCACTCAGGGCTGCTGCCTGAGGCAGACCTGGCCCGGGCTCCCCTTCTACAGGGCAGGCAGCAGCCCCATATAACTTTGGTTCCATGACCTCCTTCTGCCCAGCTGGAGATCCCAAGGAGTTAATGGTGTAGGATAGGCAACTGCAGTGCTGGGTGTGCTGCTTGCAGGGGACTTTCCCAGCCGAGCTGGCTCTCCCCTGCAGCCACTGCTCCACAGCAGGACACTAGGGGAGGCAGGGTGGGGACACTGCTGGTACCACCCCAGCTGTAGCAGCTAGGGGACAAGTCCTCCCTGTTGCCCCCTTCACTTAGGACACAGAGCAGCCCCTGCCACTTTGCAGGTAGTGTCTCTAGGGATTCTTCCCTGTGGTTGTGGGAGACACCCCAACCCCTGCCAGTCTCCTGCTGGAACAGGATGTTGCTCAGGCCTTGCTGGACAAGACCTTCCTGTCAACGCCATGACTGCCAAGGTCCAGCTAAGGCAGCACAGCGATGCTGGGGCATCACCACTTCAAACATCCTGTGCCCAATGAGCTGCCAGATCCCTGCATTACCTCATTGCCACAGCCTCCCATTGGCTATGAGCCTGATGAGGTTACCGAGGGAACACCGCACCATCATCAATTACATCATCATCATCATCATCCTTGCCTGGGGATGTCCCCGTTGCCACCTGCCCCCCAGCTGTGCCAGTCCCAGCACCCAACTGCTGTCAGTGTCCAGCCAGTTCTGCAGCCAGGGCACCCACCAGGCCCAGCACCTCCCAGCTCCCCGGGGCACCCAAGCAGGAGTAGCCCTGCAGCCCCTGGAGGTGTCAGCAGAGCCAGGGGGGACAGAAGGGATTTCCCTCTCAAGGCCTGCCCAGGCCCTGCTGTCTCCCTGCCTCCCTACATCCCTCTTCCTAAAATCTTGCACCAGTCCCAGCAAGTCCAGAGCCAGCATAGAATGAAGGAAAATCAGAAGCTGGTTAGAACTGGGAAAATCTGTGCAGCAGGGGGCTTGCAAAGCTGCCTCAGCCTCCTCTGAGCTCTTTCTCTGTCATCTCTGACATCTCTCCCAGTTTCTGCCACCTGCCTCATCAAAAGGCATTGCCATAGTGACACTGCATATTCCTGATGGAGACAGGTTGCCTCAGTGGCCAGGCCACCCCTTCTTCATGGCCTTCTCTTTCTCCAAAGTTCTCCCTTCCTTCCTTCCTTCCTTCCTTCCTGCTTACAGCTACAGTCACATGACAAGAAGTGGGAAATGGGGACACTGGACTGGAGATGTGCTACACCATTTTCCTCCTCAGGCTGCAAACATGTGAGCCAGGCTTGGTCCCTATCATTCAGTCACTACTCCCTGCCCCAGGAGACTGTTCCTGAGGCTCCCAAGAGGAGCACGGGGAGGGGTAACCCCTCTCCAAACAGATGGTTCCTGTTCCATCCCTGGCTTCAGCTGCTTTGCCATTCTCCGGGGACATGATGGCATTTTGCCTGCCTAGTTATGGTTTGTGGGGTGCTCTGGGAAGATCCCAGGCCACAGCTGAGATGGGAGGCTGGAGGGAGGCAAGGGTGAGGATGTGCCTAGGGGACACAGCCGGCAGCCCCCCAGTCTTGGGGGGGAAGAAAAGCTTCTGGGAGTACCTCTCACACCACCTTCAAACACTGCAGAGCTTTTGTTCTGAAATGAGCCAAGAGCCCTGGGCAGGATCACGCTGCCAGGCAGCAGAGGGGGATGATGGACAGACAGGACTGGAGCAGTCTCTGACAGGAGTCCTCCAACACAGGACTGGAGTCTAGCTCCAGCACAGCACCCCAAACACTACCCAGTCTCCTCTGTTCTTCAGCTGCCCCACAGACCTGCAGGGACAACTCACTCACAAAGTCCCTGGGGGCTCCTGGCTCGTACCCAGTGGCAGCATCCCCACTCCCCTATCTGTGGCCACCCCAGCCCCAGGGGATAGAATCCTTGCTCAGTCCTACCTCTCCCACTCCTGTTTGCACAATCTTCAGGCCCAGCTCATGCTCCAGCTCTCCCTTCACTTGCTCTGTGGACACGGAGGAGATGGTCAGAAGCATGCTCCCCCTGCACACAAGAGACCCCCCAGAAACACAGCCCAGGGATAGCTCTGACAGCTGCCCACTTCAGCTCCCCAGCTCAGCCAAAGGCAGAGGCATGTATGGTAGGAGCCCCCTCTTCCTGGTCCCTGGGAAGGGGCACCCCACCATTGGGAGGGGAAGACCTGGGGAACACTGCCCAACTCACCAGTCTGGCTGGCCACATCTGCCAGCGAGAAGTTCTGGGGGTTCTGTCGGATGCGGAAGGTAAGTGCAGGACCCACAACACTGCCGGGGAGAGGGGGGACACAGTGTGAGACCTGGAAATGCAGACCCCCTACCCACCCTCACCACAGCCCAGTCCCTCCTGTCCCCCTGCCTGGGAGTGCTGAGCATGGCCAGGGCTGAGGCAGCAGCACCCCAGGGCCCTGGTCCCCTCACCTGATGTTGATGAAGCTGGCGGTGGAGAGGTGGAGGTGCTTGGCTAGGAGCTCCAGCAGCCTCACGCCAGCAGCCAGCCCCAGGGGCCTGTGGGGACAGTGACAGGGTGAGGAGGGGGTGGCAGGGGCAAACAGACAGCCCGTGCTCCCCACAGTCAGGGAACAGGGACAGGCAGGCTCAGACAGTCCCAAGCACACAGCAAAGAGCAGAAGGTGGGCAGGAGGTAAGAGGGTGGTGATGTGTGGTGGTGGGGGTGAGCTGACCCTCCCTTGCACACGAGTGTGCACAGAGACACTTGTGCACACACACTCCCAGCCTGCCATCCTGCAACAGTGAGCTCTGGCCTTGGTGCGGGCTGAGAAAGGAAGGCTTTGGGGTGGAACAAGAGCTGTGGGTAGAGAAGGGATGAGAGTGAGTTGACCCCATAGAAACCCAACCCTGCCAAAGACACAAACAGGCTCAGCCAAGCATGTGAAGCTGTGACAGCTGTTGGTGGGGAGATACAGACCCTTCACACACGCAGACCCCCTTGCCTGACCCCCAGCTCTCACTTCTGGTCTGTGACGATGTAGCCATACTCGTCTACTGGCCGCATGCCCTGGTGTGCCCTGCTGTCCTTCATCTCTGTGTAGCTCTTCTTCTCCACCACAGTCTGCTTTCCAGGGTTGAGTACATCCCCACTGTGTCCCTGCTGTGGCTCAGCCCGGGGAGCTGGTGAGGAGGCTGCCCTGCCCTTCATTCCATCCCCTGGGGAGCTGCTGACTGGGATTTTGGGGGGTGGTACTGTGGAGGAAGGGGGTGCTGGCTCCTCTGCATGCTGCATGTCTCCCTCCATCACCTGAAGGGAGGAAAAGGGAGAAGCTGGAATCTCTGAGGAGAGCCCTGGGGAACTGTCTCCTCCCCCCCCATCCCACCTGTGGTATGGCACCTCCTCCAGCATCATCCTTCTGCAAACCCACCCGTTTTGCTGTGGGCACTTCAGGGCCAGCAACACCTGGAAAGAAGAGAGACAGAGGTCCTGCAGAACCCACCCCAAAAGGCTGAAACAGGGCATGCTAGCACCTGCTGCTGCCAGTCCCTGGCTGTCCCACCCCTGCACCCAGCTCACCAGAGCTCTGGAGCAGCTGGAGGAGGGTGGACAGGCTGCTTATCTGCTGGGGACTCAGTTCTGGCAGCCCCAGGCCATAGCTGGCCAAGAGGGAAGTCAGTCTCTTTAGACCAGCATCTGCAAGAGGATGTAGCATCAGGTCGGATGCTCTGCATCCACATGGAGACCAGGGGCCAGGGATGAAGCAGATGGAGCAGGTGGGGTTGTGAGTATATGCTGCCCATGGGCATTAAGTCAAAGAGGAGGGAAAGTGTGAGCCACGAGGAAGTCGTGGCTGTGGGTACAGAATAGGGACAAGGGTTGGTGCCTGTCTGGAGAACAATGTACCCGTCTGTGCAGAGGGTGGCTGGGCAGCCAGGGATGCTTGCTGCTCCCTCTCCTCCATGTTTCTGTAGTCACTGGGGAGCCGCAAGCTGTGCTGAAGCCTGGTGCTGGCAGGGTCCGGGCGGCCAGCTTTCTCTCTGGGCAGGGCAAGCATGCCCAAGTCCTGGAAGAGATGCCCCCCATCCACTCCTGGCTGCCCACCATAGGAGGGCACAGGGCCAGCCCCAAAAAGGGTCTGGGCAGGGACCCGGCCCAGCAGTGAGGAGGTCTCAGAGCTCTGCCTGGTTGAGCCGCTGGGATGCTGGTGAGCACCATCCTGATAGCCAAACTGCAACCAAAACACATGTCAAACCCCACAGGTCCCCTGTCACCCCATGGTGCAGGCAGGGGTACCTTAGCACCAGCAGAAAGATGCTGGGAGTGCAGCAGCTCCCTGCAAATCTCTGTTTCTCTGCCCAGGAGAAGGTGCTCACCCCCCACCTTACCTTGTGGTAGGAGTAGGGATTGAGCAGAGCCTCCTCGTAGCCCAGCTGGGGTGGGGAGGGCAGCAGGATGTGATCCAGGTACTGCTGCACCAGAGGGGAAAGCAGCAGTGGTGAAGGCTGCTCCAGGTGCTGAGCTGCTGGCAGGCCAGGGCCTGGGGGCAGTGGGGCTCGCCGGGGCTCGCTGCGGAGAGGCAGGAACCTTGAAGGCAAACAGCGCTGGGGTGACTCACCTGGGTAAAGGGGAAGGCCCCTCCCCTAAACCCCATCTGGGAGACAAAGCCCTCGCTGCTCCACTGAGCTCTGCTAGTGCTGTCCTACCTGTCCCTGGCCACCGGCTCCAGCGAGGGTGGCAGGCGGAGGCGGGGGATGCGCTCCATCTCCTGAGAGATCACATACTGGGTGATGCCGTCCTGCCACGACAGCCCTGCCATAGGAGGAGGTTGTGAGACATGGAGGCAGCCTGGGAACCACGGTGTGAGTGCATGGGATGCTGTCCTGATATTCCGACCCTGTGCCCCATGGCCTGGGTTTGATTCCACTCCTCCCAGGATCACCCTCCTCAGCCCACCCTAGCCCCTAGGCCAGCAGGACCTCAGACAGCCCCAGAGCCATGAGGAAGTTCTACCTGACATCCCCTCCCTGCAGGGTCGCAGCGACTTTCCCCACGCTCCCCCCTTCACCTTGTGCCATGAGGTGCCGTAAGACATCCTGCAGACGCTGGAGCACGGGAGACGTGACTTGGAAGTAGGGTCTGTCCTGCACGGAGCCCACCTGGCACTGCCCAAACAGCCCATCTGCAAGAGAGGGGAGACAGTGGAACCAGGTGAACAAACGCCCCGATGTGAGGATCTCCAGGCACAGCCCCACCTTCCTCCTGCCATGCCCCCCTGCACTGCACCCTAGGTTCCCCTGAGAGGCATTCCTGCACCCTCCACACCCACTTGGGAAGGGAGAGGGGATCCCTGAGCCCCTGCTAGCCACTTACCCTGCACACACACCTCCTGCGGGGAGCACAGCCTTCGGTCAAACAGGCAGCCTGGGACAGACAGACAGACAGACAGACAGACAGACCAGTCAGCACAGCATCCAAGGGGGCTCCAATGGAATTTGCTCGTCACCAGCTGCTTGGGGGGACCCCTACGCTCCAGAGAAGCAGCACCGGGATGCAAGGTGGTGATGGTGGGAGGGGACACAGCTTTGTAGCCCATGGCAGAGGCTCGGTGCCAGTCTTTTCTGCCCCTCAGAGACAAGATGGGGGCTGTATAGAAAGTATGCCCTTGGCTCTGGAGAGTGGGGAAGGCCTGGAGCTTTTTGGGGTGCTGACAGGGAGGTAAGACTGAGGCAGCAGAGACCCGGAAAACCACATCGGTTGCCCTCCTACGTGTGGTACTACGAGGAAGGGATGCAACCCAGTGACACGGGAATCCACTTCCCTGCGAGGCGGACCCCAAAGCATGGATGTAGTGGTGGTGGGGGTGTGGGGTGTGTACCTCTCCAACCCCTTCGGGGGGCAGCAGTTGGGCAGGGGGCGGCTTCCCCTTTC
>VZTR01015156.1:0-16439 GCA_013400775.1 Chaetops frenatus
GAAAATAAATAAATAAAAAAAAAGTCAGTGTAGCTGTTTCTGGAGGTGATAAGTTTTCATGTTTAGTTTTTTTGCCATGAGCTGGAAGCCCTGAAGCCCTTTGCTGACGGGAGGCGGGCGCTCCAGCCCTGTCTGCCGGAGCATCTCTGCGGGGGAACAGCGGCTCCGAGCGGCCACACGGGACAACCGCGTCCTGCGGGGATGCCCAAAACCGCCTGCTGGCATCATTTAACAGTTCCCAGTCGGTCGCCAAAAACAAAAACAAAACAAAACCAAAAAAATATTTACCTTTAAACCACCACCGAGGTGTAGAAACACCTTGTTTTAGTTCTCCATTCAGACATCTGAGAAAGTTCCACATTAGGCTCCAAAGTGCGGATGTGAATTTGGTATCTAGTTTGGGAAAGAACATTGAAGCCTGGAAATTTAAACCTGAATCCACCAGAAGCAAGCAGAGGAAGTTAATTATGTGTGCACATAGAAAAGACCTGGAAATAGCACTGTGTCATCTTAATATCTTTGTTTTCATAGGGTTTGGTTACACCGTCCACTACAGCACACCATTCCCAGGGCTAAGGCTAAGTATTCTGCATCACTTGCTAGTCTTTCTTAGAAAAAATATTGCTCTACCCTTGCTCAGTTTTTCTGCTGCCCAACTTTTCTGTTCAGTGAGGTCTTAGAACATGCTCATGGAAGCTGAAGTCCTCTTTGATGAATTGCATTTTTGACAGAACCAAGATTGCCAGGCTGCCAGACTGAGCTGACCAGAATGAAGGACTTTTCAAAACATTCAGGAATGACAGAGAAGTTATGTCATGAAATAACATCATATCGAGGCATAGCATTATGATATATAAATTCTCATGAAATCACAATAGTGTAAGCATTCTTGCCTGAGAACAGTCTTCACCATTTTAAATCTACCCCAGACTGGAAACTAAACAGATTTCATGGCAATCCAGTTTTATCTCCCAATGGATTCTGCATCATAATATAGAAAGTCATACAGAAAATGCCTGGATTCCTATAAAACAGTGCTTTATATAACATAGAAGTCTTTTAACATGTTTCACATGCTTAGCAATCACACTAACACACAGCAGAATTCACTGAAGGAGCTTTTTACAATCCCTCATAAACAGAGAAGGAAATTAAATATTTTAATGCTGTTACATGAAGTGATTATCCTTCATCATCTGGGAAAATGCTCTCAGTTCTGGTCATCTAATTCCATTAGATACAGCAGAATTTAACAGAAGTCTGTAGAAGTTGGGATATTCCAAGAAATCAGCCTCATAAAACAGTAAATTATTTCACAGATCCATGCTAAAGCTACAGGTTAAATTCCTTCACAGCAGGTAACAGTATTCTAAAACCTGCTTGGCACAGTTGAAAGTCATACAACACGAACTACAAACATAGGTTTTTAGAGAGGGTCTGATATAGTTTAAAGAATGTAATAATGACCACTTCCCTGGAGGTCATTTCTCATCATACCACATTAAAGGGAAATTGGTGACATCAAAATGCAAAACAAGGGTAAAGGGATTGTTTCAGTTGAAATAATATTACTCCAAGGGCTACAGCCTCAAACACAGTGTGTATGCACCTTACTCAGACTGAAGCAAGGCATTTCCCCATGAGCCACTCCTTAGAGAATTCTGGCACTTTCAGCTGAACTCTCTGGCACCAGACCCTTCTGAAACAGGACACCAACTCTCGGGTCTGGCACAGTATAACAGTTCCTACATTCCTAAAATTCCTGTTTAGTCTGTGCAAATTGGATCTAACCAAACGCTGCTGCTGGGATTACAAAAATAAGGATAAAGTGTAAATAAGGCAATACAGTTTGGCAGCTGTATTTAAAGCTGAACTACATGTTAAGCTCAGAGAAAAATTCTACAAGACAGTGGTGCTTCTACTGTCTTGGAAGAACACATACAGCTCCAATGGCCAGTGTAGGCACAACTACAAAATTCTGTGAAATTGTTTATCAATGCAAAAAAAACCTAAAAAAACTTAAAAAAACTAAAAAAGTTTTAAAACTAAAAAAAAAAAAACTCATACCATTTACTCTATAAAATTCCATGTAGGGTTTGAAATGAAATTCAGAAACTATTTGTACTATCTATACATTTCTTGATGCATAGAGAATTTAAAAGTTGCCTTTACAATCTCGCCCATCACTTCAAGCCACTGGAAATTAAAACCCTGAATAAATAGATGATAATGGATTCTACAGAGAAGATTGAGACCTGTCATGTCAATACCTGTATCTACTACTTGTGTCCTCAGACAGTGAGGAAATGCTTGAAAGACAAATCCCAAAACTTGTATGGAGTACAAACCTTTTTCTATTTTTTGTCAAACTTAAATGATTTCAAATGTGAATGAAAGCTTTTAGTCTACAGACTGTATCTGATCTAGATAGAATGAAACTGGCTGTGTTACAATTCCCACCACGATTCAGAGGAAGAGTCACCCAGGCTACTGCTGCATCCATACACTTTTGAGGGGATTGTTAGTTATTCAGCTGTCGCAGTAATGCAATGGATCTATTCTGCATTCCCTTCTTGAAAAAGGCTGGCTCAAAAAATAGTATTTCTTAGTATGAATACAAACATAGTGTGGGCAGGAAATTCTCCCTGTGTTAATAGTTATTATTTCAATATTACATTAAGAGGTTCTTCCTTTTTATTTGTACTGTGATGTACCTACAAATCCTATTATTGGACATTATCCCAGGTATTGTACAATTGAAGAATTGCAAGGCAACTTCTGACCCAAAGTGTTTACTGTTGAAGACTGAAGTGAAAAATAAAAACATCTTTAGGGTAAACTTCATTATGTATCTCCAAAGTATCTTTAGGTTATATATAAAAAAGAAGAAACAAAAACCAAAATTATGTATTTTGTAACTATCAAAGCAATAAACATTTTTATATGTCTAAAAAATATAAAAGAGAAGTCTGTAATACAGTTTTGAGCTGCCTGAGACTTACTTCTTTTTTCCATTTTTATCAGTTCAGTTTCCTTACCTGTAAAGTGGGAAAACTATATCTAAACTGGCAAACTCATCTTTGACTCATATTATTCTTTCTGAAGCATTTTGATAAGATTAAGCAAACATAAGCAAATATCAGTGTGGGGTTAAATTAAGCACTCATTGTTTTCTTCATTTATTTAAATGCAGATTTTATGTGAAGGTACAAGATTTTCCACTAAAAAAACAGATGGCAAACACAGAGAGAGAGAAATAACAAAGACATGGTTAGATACATGATTCTTAGATATCTTAAAATCTACTTATAGAAATTTAAGCCTGGAAGTTAAAGCTTAACATAAATACTCTAATTAAATTATGAAATAATTTCTCCAATCAACAAATATGTCAAAAGATTGTTATAAATATGTATTAACAACAGTTCCATTAGAGGTACCATGTGATTTCCAAAACAGATCATTTTGCATGTCCTCATAACCAGGAAGACAGATTAATGCCATGTTTCCATTTTCCTAGTGCTCTTTTATCAACTTTTGCAGGTAATTTTTTTCCATGTTCCTGGACAACAGTCTTTTTTTTTTCCTAGTGACAAGACCAATTTTAAACCCCAAGACGTTAAAGCACTGGAAGGAAAAGAAAATTGTATTAAAATGTCTTCTAAAATCCTTTTAAATTTCAATTCCAAGCTTAGGTGTAGCTTTTCCATATTTCATCAAAAGCATTCAGGTGTCTGCTCTCAGAGAATTTAACAGAGAATCACATTCCTACTATCAGTAAGTTGCAGTCCTTCCAAGTGCTTTGTGCTGTGAACTTAACTCAGAGTCCTGAGGAATTGAGGATTCTGATAGAAGGAGGCTCTGACTTCGTGAAGCATGGTCTAACTTCTCAAAGTATTTAAAACCAGCACTTGCTAACTGCAAGGCAGTGAAGACCATTACACTCCACTATTTCTGAGTTTAATTTTTTTCTTTCCTCTTTTCAAATAGAATTAAATATAATCAGTTGAAAGGATATTATCAAAGGAGGCATCACAGAGTAGCATTTTTTAAATAAACAGTATTAACTTGTCATAACTTGGTGTTAATAAAAGAATCAGACTATTACAGTGTAGAAAATACAGAGCAAATGTGAAGTAGATATGGAGAGGAAATATGTTGGAAGCTTACTTTGAATCTAAAAGGAAATTGTATTAAGAAGATCATGTTCAGGAAAGAATATCTATTACAACATCATGAAGCTTTTTATTTTGTATGGCTCTTTTATCACAAACTGTAATATGCAAGTCTTGGCAGAAAAAATAGCCCCTAATTAAAATATTTGTAGTTGTAATTGCATTTATCTGAAATTATCCCTGTATCTTGTAAGGACCCCATTCGAATGCCAAAAATAGGCATCAAGTGCCATTTGAAACACCTTATTATTTTTAAGATATCCACATGGGTCTAGCAGATATGACACATGTCTACCTAGGACAACAGTTGGAGGCCAAACAGGATAGCATTTTGGAAGCTTGAGACCATGCATATTAAATGCCACTATTTACCTATATTTGGTCAATTGATTCAAAGCTTGAGTCACACATCAAATAATTGAGAATAATTACCAACTGAAGTTTCTCAATCAGGCAATAAGGAAGCAATTCTATATACATGAATGAATAACAAGCCATTATAAAGAGGGTTATAATTAAAGATGATACTGCATCAAGTTTGAAAGTCTAATTAGGAGTCTAAAATTATTTCCTGATAAATATGTGAGTTCCATTCCATCCCAAATTAGTTGAAAATTTTCAGTTAAACCACGTCTGTTGATTTTTAGACCTATAAATGAAGACTCTGATCAACAAATTTCCAGCTTTAAGCAGTAAGCAACAGCACCTCTTCACTCTTGCATTCAAGATAATCCTCCATAAGAATGAGGACTGTTGGATATTAGAAAAATGTTCTCCACCCAGAGGGTGGTTGGTCACTGAAACAGGCTCCCCAGGGAGCCCCAGGCTCCCCAGGTCACAGCATCAAACCTGACAGAGATCAAGAAGTGTTTCAATGCTCTCGGGCAAAAATCAGGTAAAAATCTAATTCAAATTAAAGCACAATTTAACAAATATCGATGTTACACAAATTCTTTCAAGGCAAGCTTTTGTCTCCAAGCAATTAGCCATTCTGCTTCCCATTCATGTAGCCTTATATTCTTACTATTCCAGTTACATTCTGCAGGCACTGGAAAGGATGAATGAAACATGAAATTACCTGGTGTGCACGTCACCATAACTCAACATTTATGTATAGTTTTGGAGCTATTTGTAAAAGTAATCCTGGTTACCATCAGCAGAGAGAAACAGACATTCTAGGACATGACACATCTAATCTATCACAGACATAAGATTAGAAGAATCACATATTTTCTTCAGTAGACTATAAGGGGAATGTAGACAACTAACTTTAATATAGACAACTGAGTTACAGATTATAGAATCATAGAATGCTTTGTGTTGGAAGGGAGCTTAAAAATTACCTACTAGCAACATACCTGCCATTTGTAGGGACACCTTCCACTAGACCGTGTTGCCCAGGACCCCATTCAACCTGGCCTTGACCAGTTACAGGAATGAGGCACCCACTTCTTCAGACCTGTTCCAGAGCCTCACCCCCCTCACAGGGAAGAATACCATTACACCATTTACTCAAATAAATCCTACCTCTGCTACCAAGGAGGTGTTTTTAACTGTTACAGTGAAAATTTTGCTGTTGATACATTCCTGGATGCAGCTTTAAAGAAGACAAATGTTGATTTATAGGGATGAATAAAACAAACTGCAACACCTCTGAGGCAACTGTTGCTTTCCCTTTGGCTAAAGGATATATTATTTTCTGTTGTATTTTAAGGACCCTGGCTGTACTGATACGACACACTGAAGTAAAACCCTTTGGAGTTATTACAGTCTATCAGGTAGCTAATATGTCTTTAAAAAATACTCTAAATGTGTTTACAGGCTAGAGACTAACAATCTGTCAAGTAATTCATGTTTCTGAAGTCTCTAATATGGTACATACATTTGGAAGGATTTCTTTTTCCCCAAGGAAAAAAGCAGTAGCAGTCCTGATTACATCATGCTAGAAAAATTGCCTCTCCAGCTTCTTGGCTGCATTAAACAAATGAAACTACTGTACATTATGTAAACACTTGTAAAAATGTCACTAGAAATTAAACAAGTTTTTTCAACCTCTTGAGGTAGATTTCTGCAGGTATTTCTCAATATAAAATATTAGGACTGTCTAGAGAACCACTCTCACAACTTGCAAAGTCTCATTTTTTTCTTCACTGAAATGAGCTGAATAAAATGAAATAGTGTAGCAAAAAAATCACTTAGGGGGTACATATCTACTCAGCTCTCTCTCTACAATATTCTTACACTCCCTACAGGAGCCAAACACAGTATACCAAAAATCCTCCTTTGTCAGAATTTGGCACAAAATGAAAGGTTTTGACAGAAGCTAGAACATGATTGGGAGAAAAATGATAATGGTACAGAACTTAGAGGAAAAAATACAGGTGCTACTCCCTGGATAAATAGTGTGGTATATCCAACCTCCCCTACACAACACAGTCTAAAGTGCTAAATGGAGGCTGGAGCAGAGCAGAGAAACCCCAGCCAGGCTCTGTCAAAATCCTTCAGGAAAGGATGTACCTCAGTGGTACTTTCCAGCTGATAAGCCACACAGCAGCTGAAATCCACAGGAGATAAAAGAAGATGTCCTGCTGTTGGACCAGCAACTATGACAAAATCACTTTCCTTGGACTGACAGACGCCGCCATCCCAGGGTTATCTCAAGTACTGTATTGAGATATCTGCCCCCAGGGTACGAGCACCCTCACTGTATTCAGATGGAGGAGTAGAGCCACTGAAGCTCCACCCAAAACATAAAGAAATGGTAACAAAAGTTAGTTAAGGATGGGGAGGAGTTGGCAGAAGGCTCCATTATAGCTTCTGGGAACAGCTGAACCTGTCTCTCCCATAGGAACGTGTATTTGGTGAGAACTGTGTTCTCTGCATGCTGGATTACCTCAAACTAGTTTCCATTGGGGAATGGAGCTTGTCTGTATAGTGCTTTGAATTAGTATACTGCTTTGAATATATTTTTGCAGTCAGATACTATCACTAGCAATCTTCAAACCTTAGCCTTTCACAATTTTATTAATGAAGTGTGTTATTCTGTAAACTGTTAATGTGAGTCCCTCAAAGGGGCAGCAGGTAAAGGTGTGAGACCCAGGAGTGGGTTTCTCTTTCTGACATGTGACCCTGAAAAAGTCAGTGAAACCACCCTCTGATCCAGCAGGACTGTTTACTGAAAGGTCCCACAGAGTGCCCCAAAGGGACACCAACAGACAGGTCGGGCACAAGGGTCTCAGCTTTCCTGGGGTGTTGACAGGCAAATCAGGTTTGAGTCAATCTCCCCTTTTCACTGACAACATACCAGAAATCTGCACCAAAAAGGAATATCTGAGTAAGCCAAATACACTCAATTGCTTGAAAATAACAGAGCATTCAACAGAGGCCCATAAGTCAGAAATTCTCATATCTTCAATTTATAACCTTACATTTAGGATATGCATCCATGTTCTTTTCTCAAGCAGGGAAGTTATCCACAGCATCCTCATCATCCTCATTATCCACTCTCAGCTGCTGTTAGTTTAGTAGTACAGCAGACAAAACTAAAAATTTTTAATTTCTTTCACAGTTTTAGATATCAGGGAGAGGAAGGAAAGACAATTTGTTGTGGTATTTTTACAGACCCAGGTTATTATAATGAACCAGTCTGTTGTGCAGGCACTAGCAGAGGGTAGAAAATACTTGTGCTAGTTTTGCCAGAAAATAAAATATTATGTGGAACAAATTGCCCTACTACTACAGTGGTTTGGACCATATAACTTAGTCCTTGTACTTGTGTTTTCCTACAAGAGACATACAGTGAATAATCCAGTATTAAAAGAGTAGCTTTAAAGAAGTCAGAGACTTCCTTTTTTACAAGGGATCACATGGAAAAGATAGGGGGTAATGGGTACAATTTAATCCTGGGGAGATTCCATTTGAACACAAGAAGAAAATTGCTCACAATGAGAAAAATCATCCATTGGAATGCTCTTCCCAAGATTCCCCAACACAGGACACTCTCAGGATTCACCTGGACAGGGACCTAGGCCATCTTGTCCAGACTGTGCTTTTAAAAGGAAGGGTTGGACCAGAAGATCCTTGAGGTGCCTCCCAACTGAGTATTCTATGATTCTATGATTTTCAGCTAATGATGGATCTGGGTATTAATAATCCCTAAATAATCAAGAGACCCTTCTAAACACATATTTTTAAGACATTTTTTAAAGTAACTTTAGATGTTCTTAGTATAATTGTTTTTAAAATTGAAGTTGTTATCTCTCTGGAATTTTGTAATTTCACCCTCAAACCAAGCATCTAGACATTCACAGCACTCTGAAGACCTATGAATTCTCTCCATAAAAACTGCCACTGCTGTCCAGGCTAATTTAAATTATGCCTTTTTCCTCTTAGGAAATCTTCTGAAATTAGAATCTTGTCAGTTGATTGGCAATTGGCATTAAGCCAGGATATAATTCTCTGGTATGCACCATTAAACCTCACAGTGAGGATTAATTAGTATTGCAAAAGCACTTTGGAAATGAAATGTGCTGTGTACTAAATAATTATTATTTTTATTATTATAACATTGTAAGAAAATTACCAAGTGACTAAGAGACAGTTTACAAGACCTCCCACTGAAAAATACATTATGTGGCCTATTTCTGAGAGATAATTCAAATAAAATTATCCACCTGTATATACATCTAAATATGTTTCATGTGTCATAATGGACAACACTGTTAATATAGCTGGGTTTGGATATGGGATCAGTGAAGAAAAATAAATTTGCCAAGTAATTCACAAGACATTGCTATGATAGGGGTTTTTGCCTTTTATCTGCTGTAGCCATATATATGCATATGTGGGCAAACATAATTTGGGGATATCCATGGAAAACCATCTGCAGAACTCATTTTGATTAGTCACTTGTCTTTAATAACTACATCAGGAGTTTATTCCCAAAATATTCCTTGCAACATCAAGTACAATATGTGCTCATATCTCACAGGTTTTACACAAAAGCCAGATTTTTCTTCATTCTGACAAAAAAACCTGATTTCCTGTGCTTCAGACAATACCTCTCTCCTTAAAGACTAAATTACTTGCCTTAGGTTTCCACAAACAATATGGACTGATCTACAGGCATCTTCATTATCCAAAATAGTACTTACTGTGTCCTTAGATGCATACATAAAGCCAAAGGTGTGATTTCATAATCATGCTCAGCTCTCACTCTGAAGACTTGATTCATAATTATGGAAGCTAGGAACCAGCTTTGCCAAGAGGGAAAACTGAGGCTTTGGATAAGAATCATTAGAGTACTTTTACCTTCATTCTTTCAGCTAATCCTTTCCTAGTTTCCTTGTTCAGCAAAAGGAAAGGTAGCAGATTATGTATTTGCAGACTCTAGTGTAATAAATGGCAGTGAGATGTGAATAAATCCACACAGAGGGACACAGTAGAATCCTGAACATAACCTGCATGAAAAATGCAGTTTTGAGGCTCTGATTCAGACAGATGTTTTTCCATATATTTTTCTTCGTATTCTTCAAACTGTGTGGCTATGCAAAAAATGCAGAATGACCCAATCTGTCTTTCCATTTCATAATCTAAGCCTTAGCTCCAGCAACGACTGGTATTTTCTGATTAAACAAGTGTGCATAAAGATAAATTCTGCTTAGAATTTTTTTTGGTTTCTGCTTTCTAACAGGCAGGATACTTTCTAAGGTATGTATTGTAAATTAATGGGAGCAGTAATCCAGTTATTTTTAGACACTATTAATCAGTTCCCTGGTTAAACAGGAGCAGTTGCATGTGCAACAAAGAAGTCTATGATGGAGGTTAGATAGGAAGCACATTCAGCACACTCTGTGGAAGAAAATATGAGTGGGTATCTATCAAAAGCCACACAAAAGGCAGCTCTGGATCTATGACAGTATGTGAAATTTGTTAGTGGTAATGTATCATCTCAGAGCATAGAAAAGATCAAATGGAATGCCATTCATACATTATTTATATTAGTTTTGAGGACTAGCAGGCAAACTGCTGCTCTTCAGAGACTCATGCTGCTCATCCAGGTTAAGTCTTGATGAAAAAACACACACAAGCTCTGGCTCATAACTTTCCCACCCTTAAAAGCTTCTTGAGAAATGAAAAGATTACTCATCACTGACTTTATTTTAATCTCAAGAGGGGCAGGTTTATACACACTTGGTGTAACCACAAGAGAATTTCTAGGATCATTTGGAACACAATAAACCTTTGGTTGATCATTAATATGTTCATTTCGTCCTTATTGTCAGTGATAATTAAAATAATCATTCCAAAAAGAAGATTCTTAACCTTGCCCATCTCCTCCATCCTCATTAAATTGCTTGTTAGATTTAATTTCTATCAATGTCTTAGATAATATTTATCCTACATATTTCCCCTGTAGTTTTAAAACAATTCTTCTTCAATCTTCATTTGCTAATGGGAATAATTGATCCTTATCCTCTTCTAAGCATTTCTTCATGGATTTGTGGCAATTTTGTTTCTTCCCTGGTTATTTATTTAATTTGAGGTTCAATGTGCGTAACTAGTAGAATATCCTGGCATGAAATATTAAGTCAAACACTTTGGAAACCCTGACTAAAATCTCAGTTTTTCAAGGTGGCAAATGACTTCCACAAGGGAAAAGGACTCTCAGGTCTTTTTCCAGAGTCTGGATTTGGAAATGTCCTGCATCAAAGATATTTTGTTGTATTTGGGTGTTTTTCATACATCAGGCCTGCATCAGGGATATTTTTCTGAGGTTGGGCTCAGATATATGTCTAGAAATTTTGGGGGCATTTTACAAAATCAGAGTAATGGATTCAGATAGATGAAAGACATCTGTAACAACAGATATCAATAATAATGAAATTAAAATTAAACTCCCTTAATCTTCATTAAGCTACTTAATTCTTTTATTTACAAAGTTTTTAAAGCAAAATATTTTCACAGAAAAAAAGTTGGGATAATATCAATCCTTGAAAAATAACTGTCATTGCAAATTCTGTAACAATCATTTTCATTCTTAAACAACCTGAGTTTTAGGAAATCAAAGAAAATTATTTTAAAAAAAACTAAAATTCTATTTGTTAATTTTGAGAGACCAATTCAAAATCAATAGACCAGGTTGCTCAGAGCTCCATCCAGCCTGGTCTTAAATAACTTCAGGGATGGGGTATCCACAGCTTCTCTGAAAATCCTGTCCCAGTGTCTCACCACCCTCGCAGCAAATAATTTCTTCCTAATATCTAATCTGAATCTACTCTCATTTGAAAGCCCTTCCACCTTTTCCTGTACCTATATACCTTTGTGAAAAGTCCCTCTCCAGATCTCTTATAGCCTCCCTTTATGTAGTGGAAGGCTACTCTAAGTTGTTACTTTTACAAGACAAGTAAAATCTTAATGCTAACAATTTAACAGGAATTAACATAAAGATTTCCCCAAAAGGCATAAGAAAATTATTGTTTATTTAAAATATCCTCTAGAAAAGTACATACCTTCTTTGCAATTTCACAAATGTTTTCTCATTTTCCAGACATTTCAGGTTTACCAGGATTTAATATATCTTTTTGTTAGTGAAGAACACCCAGTGCAATATTTCTACAGCAGCCTCCAAGATTATCCCTGTGCCATGACAGTAACCCTACGAGAGTGATTGTCATTGCTTCAACTGCAGACCATCCCAGACTGTGACTGCAGAATCACATTTACCCTCTCCTCTATAGCCCCAGCCAAGCTCCCCTGTGTAAACATTTTTCAACTGCTGTCAACAGCAAATTTCCTAATGATTTATGTAATTAAATTATTGGAGGGAAAATATAATCTTCCATAGCACCTTCACTTTTACTCTCCTGCCTGAATTTCCCTTCCTGGATAAAATAGGCAGTATGTCTACAGAAGATGAAAGGAGGAAACAACACAGTGGTAAACCAGTGCAAATAAATTCAGGATTAAGGATTCAAAGAGCCCATCATGCACACCAAGCTTCCCTTACATGTTTAGCTTTTGTTATTAGATATTGTATTCCAAATGTGTCCTAGACATTGACTGAAAACCTCAGTTTGATCTTTACTGGGCAGGAATAAAGACATCTGGATTGATTTACAGGTAAAAAAAAAGTTTTTATTTTTTAAGTATTCTGGGATGTATTGCAATGGTGCAGTGGTATGTATCCTTTACTGTTGAGTTACTTCCATGAATAACTACCAAAGTAATTTCATAAGATATAAATTATTACTAACCCCAGGCTACAGTAATTCATGAATTCCAAAGCTTTTTAATTTAATATGCATATTTTATGTATTTGAGGATGAAAAGCACACTTTTTAGACTGACTCTATTCTGATTTACACCCTTAGCACCATGACTGAGAAATGTTATTTCACAACAGAGGGAGGGAGATTATCACTGTATAATGTAAATATTGTATATATTGATGTGCAAAAAATAGATTGCTTCTTTTCACATATCATCAATGCCTCTCAGTGCACGACTTTGGAGATTTGAGATAAAAAAGGAAAACTACTAATTGAAAAAAATGTAAGAAGCCATGGTTATGGGAGTTTGAGATATGATGTTTATAAAAAATTACTGTGACTAAGCACAAGGGGTACCTAATTACCTTCATAATTTGACTGTGTGCTATCGCTAAAAATGCCTAAAAATAATGCCTTCAAATTAGGCTTTGATTGTATATGATACTGATGTGAAAAATAGTCCATTTACACCAGATAAATTCATCAGTGGTCGTTCAGACCACCACAAAATTATTTGGGTATAATTACTAGTTTTGAAGAAATAGAGCTTTCTGCCATGAGAAAAATTCTACTCCATGCCAGAATTTCATAAGCATTCTTTTAAGTATTTAGAAGTAATTTTTTAAAAATCTAAAGAATTTGCAGGGTTTTATTTAAGTAAACACAAAAATCAACAGTTTTACAATTAATATCACCCAAGTTCTTTGAATGAAAGGTCTGAAAAAGATTAAGTTTTATCAAGACAGGATGCAAATTGACATTTCATTCTTAAGTGTCAGTTTAAAGTAAAAATTTCATAAAGTTTTTATTTTGTGTTTCCTCCTCTCTAAGTTAACACTTTCTGATGCAGACTTCCTATAAATGTCTATGATGGTAGGAACTAAATGTAGTTTGGGTATCTTTCCTTATAGACAGGAAATAGAATACTGCTTAACTCCAAGCAGAGGCCAGGGAACAAACAGGATGCCAACCTACCGTGCTTGGCAGGTTTAACTACGGTTAGAAGTCAAAATTCACCCTTTCACTTACTACCCATCTCTACAGCTAAATGATATAGATCATTAACAAAAGCTTGTAACTGTCAGTTCAGAGAACAAATGGAAGGATTGCATCTGGGGACTGCAGTGCTGGGAGGCACAGGTTGCTTAGTCTTCACCCGCAACAATAACAGCAACTTCTATTAAAAAGTGGGGAAAACCACTTGGGAGCATCACCTGTTAACTGTCAAGGGTGAGCAGCATCAACAGGAATCATCCAAGTATAGGCTATAATCACCTGCACAGAGAATCCATTCTCATCTTCCTCCTCATTTGAGAGTTTATTCCATCATGTCTCCAGCCAACTACACTGGTCAGATAGTAAGGAACAGAAACATAAAATCTCCCTCTTCATGGCCCATTTGCCAGCAGGAAAAAACTGTGTTTTCTTTTCACTGTGGTCAGAGAGACAACCTCAGCAAGTTCAAGCAAGCTCTTGATTGATCAGTTAGAAATGACCAACCTGGCACCTTGAACTGTCAGCAATTCACATCTGAAAGACACATATGTAAGTGGCCACTTTCACCATTATTATGCCTTACAAGGAGGCAGAGGGCTTAAGGGCAGGATTGTCCTAAGTAGTTGTAACTTTAGCATTCTCAGTGTCAAATGGACATTGTGTTAGCTCACATGTAGCTACACAAGCCAGTTGATAAGCATTACTGTGGAAATTTCAATGTCGTGACAGAAAGGGAGCAGAAACCAGAGCTGAAGCTAGATCTTTTCGCTGAAAGAGACTACATAGTATAGATTTACTAGATAATACTAATTATTTTGTTAACTCTTTATTCACACATATATCTTTTCTTTTTGGTAGTTTTACTTTGCTTAGCTCTATAGGATTAAGATTTGCTTAAGGAAAATATACTGGCTTTAAAAATATTTGTATGTGAATACAAAAAGTGAAATATAGAAAGCTAAGTCTTAGCATGAATTTGTACATGCAGAGACACTGTGGGCAGCTCTGGTCAGTGAAGAAGAGAGACATGGTCTTTGTTTATTCGCATGCATGACAGCCACAGGATGGCTTGGGAATTTGGAGTGGAGGAATTAACAGAAACACTTTCCTGTTTAAAAGTTCAATAGAAGATATGTGTGCTTATGGGACAGGAAGTCTTTGCCAGCCCAAAAGTCTGAATCACAGATATCAGGATCTCTTACTTGATATTTACAAAGACTTTTAGTTTGATTAATAATTTAGAGCACACCTGGAAGTCATGAGCCTCTAGAGCAGTAAGTATAAAACTGCTCATTTTTGAGGTTAACATACAAGAACTAGAGTTACAAAGCCAGACACACAAATTATATTTACACTTGAAAATTAAGCACATCTGGGATCATGCCTTGGCCTGGGACAATCATGGTCTGACCCAGTTATCATCACTGAATTTACAGCTTCTAAAGCCAGATAAACCTTTGGCCACAAATTACCATTGCTAAGCAGTTACAATTTGAATTTCTCCTTCAATGCAAACTGCTGAATGGGAACAGTTCTGCATCTGTGTCAATTCCCACACCACATGCAGGAACACATCCCAGTTGGCATTGTCTGAAACAATTGTAGAATTCTTGATATTTGGTGAAGTTAGGAGGAACATCAATAAGGCTTTTACATTAGACTTTCGGAGGGCAGACTTTGACCTGTTCAGAGAGCTTATCCAGAGAGCTCCTTGGGAAGTAGTCTTTAAAAACAAAGAAGTCCATGAAAGGTGGGCATGCTTCAAAACAGAGATCTTGAGGACACAGGAACAGACTGTCCCTGTGTGCCAAAAGATGAGTTGATGAGGCAAATGTCCAGCCTGGATGGGTAACGAGGTTTTGAAAGAACTTGGGAATAAAAAGAAGATGTATCATCTTTGGAAGGAGTGTTAGGTCTCTCAGAAAGTGTTCAAGGGGGTTGTTAGGGCATGTAGGAAGAAAATTAGGGAGGCCAAAGCTCAATTTGAACTTAATTTGGCAATAGAAAAAATTCCTCCGTAAAGCATAAGAAAAAATCTTTTTACAAATATATTAATGGTAAAAGGAAGGATGAGACCAACCTTTGTTCTTTATTGGATGAGGGAGGGAACTTAGTAACTGCAGATGAGGAGAAGGCGGAGGTGATTAACACATTCTTTGCTTCAGTATTCAGTGGGAAGCTGTCGTCAGGACAACTGTCATATTGGGTTGGTGGATGGTGTCAGGGACCAGAATGGTCCCTCTGTTATCCAGGAGAAGGCAGTAAGAGAACTGCTGAGCTGGTTGAATGTTTATAAATCTATGGGTCCAGATGGGATCCATCCCAGGGTGATGAGGGAGCTAGCAAATCAGCTTGCAAAGACTCTCTCCATCATCTACCCACAATCTTGGTTCACTGGTGAAGTTCCAGAAGACTGGAAGCTGGCCAATGTGACATCCATTTACAAAAAGGGTAGAAAAGAGGATCCTGGTAACTACAGGCCAGTCAGCCTGACCTCAGTACCCAGTAAGATAATGGAGCAGTTTATATTGAGTGCTATCATGCAGCATTTACAAGACGGCCAGGGTATCAGACCCAGCCAGCACGGGTTTAGGGGAGGTAGGTCATGTTTGACCAACCTGGTCTCCTTTTATGACCAAGTGACTCGCCTGGTGGATGCAGGAAAGGCTGTGGATGTTGTCTGTTTGGACTTCAGCAAGGCCTTTGACACTGTCTCCCACAGCAAACTCCTAGAAAAGCTGGCAGCTCACGGCTTGGACAGGAGCACTCTTTGCTGGGTTAAGAACTGGCTGGATGGTCGGGCCCAGAGAGTAAATGGTGCTGCATCCAGCTGGCAGCCAGTCACCAGTGGAGTCCCTCAGGGGTCTGTACTGGGGCCAGTTCTGTTCAATATTTTCATTGACAACATTGGATGAGGGTATTGAGTCCCTCGTTAGTAAATTTGCATATGATACCAAACTGGGAGCATGTGTTGATTTGTTGAAAGGTAGGAAGGCTC
>VZTR01015156.1:16490-31599 GCA_013400775.1 Chaetops frenatus
CTTGAGAGAGTCCAGAGGAGGCAACGAGGCTGGTGAGGGGCTTGGAGCACCAGCCCTGTGAGTAATGACTGACGGAGCTGGGGTTGTTTAGCCTGGAGAACAGGAGACTCAGAGGTGACCTTATCACTCTCTACAGCTTCCTGAAAGGTGGTTGTGGTCAGGTGGGGGTTGGTCTCTTTCTCCAGGCAGCAACTGACAGAACGAGAGGACACTGTCTCAAGCTGCGTCAAGGGAAATATAGGTTGGATATAAGCAAGAAGTTTTTACAGAAAGAGTGATAAAATATTGGAATGGTCTGCATGGGGAGGTGGTGGAGTCACGATCTCTGGATGTGTTTAAGACAAGACTGGATGTGGCACTCAGTGTCATAATTTAGTTAAGGTATTAGGGTTGGGTTGAACTCGATGATCTTGGAGGTGTCTTCCAACCTAGACATTCTGTGAAACCATGGTCAGTGACTCTACCAGCTGATCAAACTCGACTGCTCAAGTACATTCCCTAACACTGTTGAAGCTACTGGTACTGATATGGCCAGAGGGGAGCACATGTATCACGTGATCAGTGGTTGCGGTGATTCAATTCTCCACTGGGCCAAGCTGAAATATTCATTTTCTTCGGCTTTCTGCACTGGAAGTATTGACTTATTCCCTGCCCATTTCTGGAATATGCAAGGCAGATCACTGAGACACCACAGAGCTCATGTACAAGAAATCGCGCTGCAGTATTTTCAAAGTTCTCTGGTTTTTATATCCTGCCCTTCTACATCCAGATTTTCCCTCTCCTATCAATAGACAATGAACCAACAAGAGACAGAAGCCAAGACACTCTGCCAGAACATCTTCAAAAGATGCTGCTCAATAGTGAACTGCCAGCTGAGCTAGAGATGAGAAAAGAGTACAGGCTGGGCAAGGTAACCCAGGAACCCCGGGGACCCATCTTAAATGTGAGCTGAGCTCCCACTTCTTCCAGTTCTTCCTCAGCACCCAAGAAGAATTCTGGGTGATGCCAACATATTTTTCTCTCTTTAATCATCAGACATAGCGATGATTTTTTTTTTCCACTGTGCAGGGCTATATTTTCATAACAGTTTTTTGCCATGATGTATTACTTCAGTGAGAGCAATAAAAGTATCTTTCCCAACAGAATGACATATGAGTGCATTTCTTGTAAAGTGAATTAATGACTTTGTTCATGGCTACTGTTTTTAAGCTCTCCAGTCACAAATATACTATTTTTATAATTTTCTTCCCTCTGTTTACCTATGGATTATAATAGCTTTAGTAATCACATCCAGTCATCAGAGAGAAAAAGAAGAAAAGGAGCATTGCCTGTCAAATTTTGACAAAATAATATTACTGATTGCAAAATTGCTTCCAATAATTTCATTCTTTATCTTAATAATGGCAAACATATCACGTCAATGTTCTACACCCTACTAAAATAACAATGGATGATACAACCCCTAAAGTGGAAAGAGATATTAGGGGTTAGATAATATTAATTCAGACATAAGCACACATAAAAATCTCCTGGCATTCTGCAGTTTTGCAAATCATTACCTCTCTGGAAAAAGGACTGTGCCTTTCTGTTGTTTTTCATACAGCATAATGGCATAGTGACACTGATGAAGGCTTTCAGACAGTCCCAAAATGTAAATAAAATCACAATTAAAATTATGATGGCAATGTCTTTCACATTTTAAGTATACAGCTAAAATGAGCTTTATTCTAACTAAAAAGGATAACAACAATTTGTTTGATGTAATATTTTGTATGATCAGTGCCCAGGATCCTGAATACTGATCCCAGAATACTTTATTTCTGGCGGTAGAAATAAAGTCTATTGTTTAAACAATATCAAATACAGCATAAGCATATATCACAAGAGGAAGGAAGTTCAGATGGCCCCTTGAATTAGTAAACAAATTAAGTCATATAGAAGGTAGTTAGTGCCCAAATATTCTTCTTAGACCTAGAATTCAACTGAAAGCCTTGTGACTCAGCAATTGGCTGTGGTGGCTACTTTTACTGAAACCACTAAGGCTTGTCCAGCACAGTTCAAAAGCCCTGGTTCAATTAATGGTCCTGCCACACTGCTGCAGTGAATAGCAAACCCAGGATTAGGGCTGGAAGCCCCTTTATCTTAGTATGATATACCCTAATGAGGGAAAAAGCATAAACCATAGAATCCTAGAGCAGCTTGGGTTGGAAGGAGCCTTTAAAAGTCATCTTAGTCCTTGGTGCCTGCAATTGGCAGAGACATCTTCAGCCAAATTTGTTGGCTTAGAGCTCTGTCCAACCTCATCTGGAGTGTTTCCAGGGATGGGGGGCTGTCTCATCACCCTCGTATAAAAAAACCTCTTCCTTACATCTAATCTAAATCAGCCATCCTTCAACTTAAACTATTACCTCTTGTCCTGTCACAACAGACCCTGCAAAAAACTGTCCCCATTTTTCTTATAGGTTTCCCTTAGGTACTGGAAGGGTGCTGTAAACTCTCCCCAGAGCCTCCTCTTTTCCAGGTTGAATAACCCCTACTCTCAGCTTTTCCTCATGCAGGGGTTCCAGCCCTGTGATCACCTACATGGGAGTACAAAAGGAGGACAATCACTATGAGTGTCAACAAGATCCTACAAAAGCTCCCTGCAGGTTGAAGGTCTATTCACAAAGTAATTAGCACAGTGAGTACTGTTTTATACCATAGCATTGCATGCGAGAAAAACATTTCTTGTGAGCACTAAACCTCCCAAACCCTGGTCTGTGATGAGCTCTATCTTATAATCAACTGGCTTTTGAGCTACAGTACAAAAAATCCAAGGCATGAACTTACTATACAAACAGAATCCATGTCAAAGTCAAAATTTAATGGAGGCATGAATGTACTGACACATAATGAAAGAATAAAACCCAACTGAAGCTTTCCCAGTATGATTTGCAATATTTTTCTATGATGCCAAACAAATCCAAGATCCTGCTGCATTCTTTCAGTCAGTACTAGAGTCTCATAGAGAGGTTTTCTCTCCAACCACCAAACTTTGTAAGAATTTATTGTCTCTGAACCAAATATCCCATTTGCTTGAAATTAGTCATTGGGAAAGGAAGCAGAGAGAAAGGGACAGATGTGGAGACAGTACAGTCCTATACACTTTGTTTCCATAGAAAATGAGGCTAAAAATCATAATTGTTATGAAATTGGTTTTGGGGTTTTTGTGTAGATAATTGCACTTTCCTGCTGTATATATTTCCATCATTACTGTTTAATGTAAGTCACTCTCTATCTGCCCAGCATGATTTACTGACAGGATGTTTAAAAAGAAAAAGTCTGAGCCATATATATATATATCCATATGTGTATATATATACATATGTGTATATATATATATATATATATATATATATACATATATATATATATATATACATATATATATATATATACACACACATGCAATGGATAATATATATTTCATATAATTTTAAGTATATTGATTTTGCTTTTGAAATTGAAAAATATAATTTAGGAAGGGATGTCTATTAATTTGAATTTAGAAATAAGAAATATGTCTCATGATCCCTACCCCTGCAAACTAAATTATAACCATGAATTTCTGAGTTGTATTGTTTTATATGATGAATTTTTCCACCCACCATCTCTTTAGAAAATCTTATGAAAGTCTTCTAACAAAGACTAACCTACAGTTTTAACAGGATAGTAAAGTTTACAAGGCAAGATCATTAAAAAATTACAAGGCAGTTATAACCTGGCATTACTTTTCTCTAACACAGTTCACCATATAGCATCTGTCTTGGCAGCCTGGTTAACAATCTCCATTCATTTCACCACACAAAATAAAACTAAAGATGTGAAGAGCAATCTAATAAAAAAAGCTTATGCTTCTTTTAAACTGGAAAAGCTCCTAGTTTTCAGAACTGATTGATTTCCCAAAAGTTCCCATAATTAAAGGGAAGGCAAACAGTCATGTAGATTATCTAAAAGGTCATTACATTTGAGGGTAGATTAACATAAATTATATATATCAAGAAAATTAATATAAAGGATAAAGAGTTCTCTTTTCCTGAAATCATACACATATTTCAAAAGCAAATGGGCTGAAACCTAAACTTGAACATATAACTACTCATAATAATAATGGTGCCCAAAAAGTTCAGTGAAGATGTATCTACATCTCACCAAAGTAGCAAGCAGTAGAGTCAAACAGAAAATTCTCTTCCGCATTCCTGCTAAGAGAATGATGTAAAAGAGCTTTAAGCAAAGGGGTTTTGTGTTTATGCAAATTAGTGAGGAATGGTAGATTAGGTGTTAAAGTAATTTAGCCAAACATTCATATACTCAGCAGTGCTTTCTTATTCCTTCCTTTTCCATAACACAAAGCTGTATATTCGTGATACCTTAGCACTCACTTTCTCTATCAAATTCCAGTGCTAATATCTCATATTCTTTGAAACATACATAGGATTGGTGACCCAGGAGTCTGAGTTTACCCTTGTAGATATGAGTGAGGCAGAAGGACTGATACTGCTGTATTTGTTCAGTGGAGTTCAGGTCAGGCAAAAATCCTTTCTCAGAGGTTCAAATAAAAATTGGCAGTAAACTGGTTACTCTTGCACTCTATGATTTTCCAGAATAACAAAAAAAATCGTTCAAGACTCTGACAAGTTTGGCAGTTGTTGGGGTTTTGTCTTTTTTTTCGTCAGCAGCTTTTTGGTCAGCCCTAATCTATACTGTTTGTTTGCCTATGACTGAGAAAGACATCTTGTTATAACTGTGCAATGATATATCTGTCCCTAATCTCAAACTGACAGGGTTATCAGTCACAAAGAAGGCCATATTTGACCTGAGTTAAAACAAAATACACATCACTGAGCAAGATTTCTTTTATGTTACACTTTACTGGTTTTACTATTCTTGAGATTATTTGACCATTTATTGAATTCAGTGTAATAAATGAAAATATCTCTGGTTTCCCTATTTTTTTCTATATACCAATAGCTTCTCTTTAACTAGGCAATTGGTGACATATGCTTAATTTCTCCCTTCACTAAATTAATCTTATTAAAATGTGACCTTCTTGAGGCTCTGAGGAATACATCCATTTATCATTTGCAATGTGAAAAATGTTCCAGCTTTCTATGGCTACCTTTTGTTAATAGGTCTCCAAGTTCATATGAAATTGCTGTTCAACATGTTTTGTGTCACTGACAAGCTGTTAAATGAGAAACTTTCTCACAGAATTTTGTGACAATAAAGAAGACAATTACCTCTAATCTTTTCTGTCAAGTTTCTGCTTCAAATATCTCCAGCCCCTGAGGACTGATAGTTTCCTATTAATGCTTTCAATCAACCAGACACATCTCTTTCATTCATAGTCTCTACAATGCACTGGACTTTCAAAGTTAAAATTCTAGTTCAGTTCTAACCCATTCTTAGCTTCAATAATAACCACATGCCAGCATTTCAAATACAATTCATATAATGAGGAAAAATTAGGTTATATTAAAAACCATTGCCTTAATTACAGTCCAAAGATTCAGATTTAAAGTTGTAAACATTAGGAAAACTTAACAGTAATGACCCTCAGAAGTATTCACATTCTTCAAATACAAAGCTAGAATTTTTTTGCTAATATTTACCTCTAAAGAAAGTCCTTATAGTTGCAACACTGAAATACATAAAAAAAGGTAGTTCTGGTAATGAAGAATACCTGCTACAGTCAAGGTCACAATCTTTTTCTACATGCTTAAGGAATTATTTCCTCTAATACTGAATGCAAAATGCAAAGTAATTACCTATTGATTTGATCTTTGAATTGAATTGTGATCGTAGGACTGAGATTTCTGGTCTTAAACTAAACTTATCTTACAAGAAGAGTCCAGAGAAAGTAATGAGTTTGACACCTATTCACTTCAAAGTTAATGCTAAAGTTAGACTTAGACACACTGTGGACAAAAATACAAATTTGTGAAGTCTAATGAGACAAAATCTAAAATGCCCTATAATTAACAAGATTTAAAAGATTCAGGACATCACATAGACAAGTCAGTCTAATTCTATTCTTGGAAATACTCTTCTTTCATCTTTCTGCCAGCTGATCAATCATAGCAACAAGGGCCAGGCCAGAGCCATTCTTAATTAAAAATCTATAGAAGAAAAAAATCAGCAAACTTTAAAAACTGAGAAAAATAAATGTCACTCCCAAGATGATGAATAATCCTGATGAAGAAACTTCTAGAATTTATGAAAAAAAGAAAATGTTTAGTTGTTAAAAGACTACTAATTTTTTTAATGGAAGTATATGCCTAAAAAAAGAACATAATACATTGCCTTACAATATCTTTAGCAATTGTCTACCTTACTGGCATGAGTCTATCTTGCTTTCTTCCCAAGCAACAGTTTCTTAATCACAATACCTTGCTAGATGATTTAATCAGCTACTAATAAGCTGGTAAATCAACAAATAATATCACTGTTTTTGTGGCTCCATGCACTCTTCATATTTAGTTGCTTGAAGAGATAGGTGCTCACAGATCAAGTGTTTTAGCTTTATTGACCATTACTTTATTTCTACTGCTTAAGATGGGGAAGTTTAGTACTAGATGAGAGCAATCCCAACCCTGCTGTCACCAGTGCCCACTCTCCAGTAGCTTACCAAAGTCAGAATCCCTGTTGTAAATATTTCTGCCTTCTCACTAATGAAACAAGCCCATTTACTATTAAAATTTCTGCCTGAGAGAGATTCCATTTCATTCCCATGAACACCAAGAGAGAGATTTTAAACACTGATAACCCCAAGCACACACTAGATTTGGATTTCATTTATCTGGATATTCACAGATATGAACAGAAACAGACCCAACTCTTGCAAAATTATGGCTCTTCTTCTATGAAGAAAGTTCTTTGAAGAGATATGACTTCAAGCTCTGCACACATACAGAAAGCTCCTTATACCCTTCTGCTGCCTTTCCTGTTAGGACATTCTGCTTTCAATAGTTCATGTTTTTCACAATGGTCAAGGTTCTCTCAAAGGTCTTTTTGCATATTCATTATAGCATAAAGTATATTTTTCAAACCCTACATGCCATTTCCCTCAGCACCATTGTCCAGATGTATTTTCTTCCCAGAATCTTCTTTCATTCAATAAACAGGAAGTAGTTAGCAGAACAGTTCTTGTTACTAGCATTAGCAAGAGGAGGCCCAGGGACTTAAAAAAGAAAAACATACAAACATAAAACAAACCAAACCAAAAGAGAAACACCAGAATAAACTATTTTTAATTAAATAATTTCTGAAAATTCAAATCTTTTAGAAAAAGCAATTTGTAGTTCTTTGTCAGTTTGTGTCAGAAGTTCTAAGTATTTCTTTCTGGAGAAGTAATGCAAGCAGTGTGCATATTCACAACATGGCATCTGCATACCATGTGCCATGTGGCATCTCCTGACAACATGCTGCTGCCTTCAGTGACTTACATTCACTCTGGGTATTCCCATTTGATATTAAAATATGTAATAAAATGTGACTACTGAATCATTCTTTTAAGCAAAGCTGCACCGCATTCAGCATATGAATTCTGTCTATTTATTCAGGGTTTTTTTTTTCCTTCACATCTCCCAGCATTCCTCAGAAATATCATACAAAACCCCTTCTGAGACTCAGCATCAAAGATCACCAGTCATAGAAAGTTCCAACTCCCAGTTCCATTTTGAAAATGTCAGGGAGTTGTTCTAATAGATTATTTATTTCAAAAAGACAAGCTTTTTTCTGAAATTCTTCTACCAAGATTCTGGAAATCACTGCACTGAGGTAAAAATGACTACTTGGAACCAAGGGATTTGCTACCATGCACTTCAGTTTTGGTGATAATTGATACTATAAGCACTTTTTTGAGAAATTTCTCATGAAATGTCAGCCATGTATGCCAAAGGCTAATTTTCTTCCCTGTTGTTGTTGTTGTTGTTGTTGATTTTTTGTTCAATTTGCATGATTTTGCACTCAATCTACAGTGCAAGTTGTCAAATAGAAGCTGTAACTCAGAATTAGCACTCGGAAAAGCTCAAATTCATTGGACAATCTGCAAAATCAATTTAAGGTGTCATTCTCATGAAAGCTGAAGTTTACATTTTAAAATGAGCTCCACAAAATCCAGCAAAATTTAATTTTTACATATTTTAATAATGGTATTTCCTAACATATACCTAGACAGCTGTTAGGTCTACCTATACTCAAAAATCTATTACTTGTAAAGCAAAGTTTTACATGTCTTAAAAATGTGGGGATTTTGTAATATTACAACATCCCTGCCTGTATTGAGGGGGCAGTTGGAACTCTTTAACTAACCAATATCTGCCTCCTGCTGATATGAACAGCAGCCTGTAAACCTATTTCTGAACAAGTCCAGCAATTAACTCTAGTAGTAAATATGGGGTTTGATCAATTTTAAGAGCTTTTTCCAACCTCAGCAATTTACATTATGTTGAACGTAGAGCAGGACTAATATTTTTTAATTTTAAAGGTGAATTTTTTGTATTTACTGTAAGACAATATCTTATTTAGGATTTTTCAAATTTCATTTCATGCAGTCTGACTTGAAATTGATTTTTTTTTTTTCTAAAAATACTCTCTGTTTTTATGAAGGTCATCAAAGCACAACAAAGGATGAGTATGTCATCTTGGTTGGGTATGTGAATGTTATTTCTTTATTCTACGTAATTTAATCCTCAAACTTATTCATCTCATGAGACTGTAATTTTCCTTCAAGTGCAATTATATTTCACAGTATGACTGCTGATTAGGCAGAAACAGAAATAATTCATCAGAAAATTACAAAAAGAATTAATCATCACCAACATGTAAAGTAAAAATACGATGTTCAGCAGCCAATAAATAATTAAATCCCTTCTTTCCAAATCCACCAAAGCTTAATAGCAGGAGTGTATATATGTGTCAATAAAGAATAAAGATCATATAACCACCCATTAGGGGTTTCCATTTTGAATTCTGCAAGAAAGATGGATAATTTATTGTTTGTTTCTTTACAAAGCATCATTTTAATAGATTATGTAGAAGACAGCCCCTTGTAGTATAAATATGCATTTTATTGCAAATTATGTCTCAATCTGCAACACTAAAATCCTAAAATGGAAAAATTAAAAGACAGTAATAAAATATTAATTACTATTCTTACATCCCATGTGACAGTCTTACAGAAAACGAAAGTCCCAAACAATTGTTTAGAAAACTGTAGCCTCATCCTGTAAATACATGCACATATGTCTACTAATTTCTGTAAGGCTACTCAAAAATAGGCTCAAAAACCTTTGCAAGAGTCAGGCCTGAAGCTCTATGTCTCCAGTCATTTTGTCACTTTAGGTGCAGAAATTGTTTCACTCATGCAAATGGTTTATAAATTAGAAAAGTCTATCAGTATATTCAAAGTCCCTGTGAGAGAGAACAAACAAAATGCCATCTACAAGACACTGAAGAGTTCATTTAGATTACAAACTAAAATGCCAGATTCCTAGAATTTTGTCTTTCAGAACAACATTAATTTCAACATATGTAAACTGAGATGTCTCCAGGCTTCTTGAGGTTCATCACAGCCTTGATTCAGTTGTTCCAGAGGAAGTCACATAACTGGCAGATACAACACAGAAGTAAGGACAATAACATACTCAAAAACAATTCATGATGCAAGGTTACATTAAAATCTTGGAAGGAGTCACTAGAAATGATGGAAATCAAGAATGTGCATGTGCTGTTGAACTGAGGGCCTCTTCAGACTCTGGAGGAGGTTATGGCAAAGGGACAGCACAGTGACAATAGAACTCCCCATCAAATGTTGCCAACACTTCATTAAGATGCACAAGGGAACTATGTCAAGTAGGTAAAAATACTATGGAGAACTACGGAAAAATGACAGAAGTACCAACTCAGAAGTAGTAATGGCTTTTTTGCAAAGATACACAATATTTTCATTGAACCCTGGAGACTTAATAACGCAGAACTCCATGAGGAATAATGTGGAATGAATCTAAAAGCACACGCTAGAGAAGAGGTAGGATTTTTATCAGCAGCAGCAAACATGTATGTTATGCATATTTTACTCATATGTATAACCTATTTCCATGAGATCTATTCATCAACCCCTGTGTAATAAATAAATGTTTACGTATGTATCATATGTCTCCTTTTCCTCATAAATATTAGCTTAAATCTTCCTTGGCAAGGTTCTTAAAAGCCCTGAAAGTAACAAAAATAGTAAGGCAGTAAAGCAGGATAAGCTCATCTCACACTGATTAGATAGCACAGATAAAGTTAATCCCAATATTGGAAAAATCACATAGAAGGGACTAGCTAAATAAAAAAAAAATCAGCAAGTTATCTCTCAAAAGAAATAATATTTTTACTTATGAAGGAAATTCTAAGCTTTTTACTTATAAATAAATGTATAAATGTTATAAAAATCATTAAATGTTACAAATTATAGTTTCCAGTGTAAAAATATATGACATAAAATCAGCCTAGATTTTTCCATCATTAAAAGTTACAGAAGAGTTTTAAAAAAAACATAAAAAAGGTTCTTTCTACAGGTCTACCTGCACAAAACACCTGCGTACAGAATCTGTGTATGTACACATGGTGTAAATAAACTTGAAATTGAATGGAGCATTTCAAATAACAAGAGACATTTTCACTGGAAATTTGCATTATTTTTACAAAAATGTAATACAATTAATAACATTTTCCATATCAATCATTATTTTGTACATCATTTCACTGCTTCATTAGCATTTTTAACAATAAAGGACAAAATTTTTCGTAAATCTGGACATATAAAAACATAAAAAGTTGCATCCACTGCTACAGTATGAATTACAAAGAATATATGCAAAATATTAAAAGACTGATATAAATGTAATGTGATGTGGCTGTAGGTGTTTGGAAACCTATGTAAGTCAGGCTGTGATTCAGAAATTCTCTTCAAATATATTTATTTCAACTCAGCATCACAGAGTCAAGCACAAGTTTTGCATTGTTAAACAAGGGTGTTAAATATCTCTAGTACTGGTTAGAGTGATAGAACTGGATCATACCCAATGGAAATGTAGAGAAGATTAAACCACATCCTGCAGATAAAAACACAATAGCCTCAGAATCTGTAGATTCAGAATGTCTTTTAAGGGCTGTAAAAAAGTCAGAAAATCTTTCAACATGTAAAAGGCATGCAGATCTCACAAATTATTAAATAAAAAGGCATGAAGTTCTGCCACATCCAGCACTATGAAAAATAATATTTAATTCATATCATTTGCTGCAGCTATCCAAAATAAAAAGGGATTCTGTATGTAGCTAGCACAACTCATATCCTAAAATGGAAACATGGAGCTGTCCTACATTATATAGCATATCTGTGCAATACACAGTTATGAAAGAACTAATGCTCCATGTCAAATTCTTTCCTGATTCCACCCTATAGAAGTGAAGAAGTAGTAACACTGCTGCTTAAACTAGGCCTTATGAAAGTTAGACTAATTTACTTGGCCCAGCTCCTTCTATACACAAAGGAGACTCATGGGAGTTTGCCAGATTGAATCAATCCCATGAGAGATTCATTTCCTTATGCCTTTTGCTAAGCTGTTCACAATAGAAATATGGCTTCTGCAGTGAAAGTAATAGGACACCATGCAAAAAACAAATTTTCTGGAAGACATTAAACATTTCACTAGTGATTTTTGTGTTTGAAAATGAAAATAGAAAGCACACGATAGACTTTGACATTTGGAAAAGCAACCCTGTGTCTGACTCTGATTTGATTAACAAATCCTGTAGAAAAGGTCCATATTCTGAACAGGATTAATACTTCATAAATTGTGTATTATAAAAAGTTGCTTAATTCCTTAATATAGATTTGGAATTATTAATCAGTCTTGGTATCCCAGGCTTCTGTTGATTTCTCTGAACAACAAAACTTCTTAGAAAAGACTAAAACCTTTTGTTTTGTACTCAGCACACTTCATACCTACATTGCACCATAGCAAATGTACATTCCTGTTATTAAACTTACACTACATAGAAAGAAGTGGCAATGAAAGTACAAGTGTAGTACATTTCAGCCATTTAAGAAGAAGAAAGAAGAAAAGAGGAATAATACCATTTATTTTACTTCAATTGGATGTTTTTCTGCACCACGGAAGCGGCTATAAAATTAGATAGTATATAAATAACATCTGAGCTAACTCAAACCCTGAAAATACAAAAAAAGTCAACAGAAATGTCAATGTAATCAGGCCTTTCATGAGCTTCACTGATCATTTAGCTATTTTTTCAGTATCTGTTGCATCCAAATACCTATCTGACTTATTTAAATAATTATCAACAATTAGGAAGATAACCTATATTAAATATGAAAGGGCATTCAAAGTAAATCACATTTTTTGCTGGGGTCTAAATGAGATATTTTTATAAGTCTGAGAAATCATATGAAAGTGTGACTTTTAGTTATTTTTCAATACTGAGAAGAGTTTTAGCGTAATTAATTTAAATCAGCAAAATACTCTATAGTTCTATTAACTTCCTTAATTTGTGAAATCAGTATGAACTGCATCAAAAAAACAAAGCGCCATAGATTTCTGCTTGTACAAGCCTTGCTACAGTTAGGGGTGTGTCTAATACAAATCTTGTGACCAAGAAACACAGCATTCAATCCTTCCTAGAACAGACAATACAGACTTTTTCAAGTTGTTAATTTTAAAACCCTCAACACTTTGAATTATCATCCTGCTACCTGTGATCTTAGAACTGAGTATTGGATACATTTTCAAAAATACTCATCTGCAAATGTAAAGAGGAATAAAGGGCCCTGTTGACCTGTCTGCACTCACTATTATTGTACAAAAAAATAACTGGTAGGAGAACTCATGCACAAAATTCCCAAAGTATTCTTTGTTTTATGTTTTTAAAGGATTTGAGTAAAATCTACTACTTCCATACCAGAACTTAAATTGAACATATGGTGCTACATATTTCTCTATGAAAGGAGCTGTAAACTGAAGAAGTAGAACCTAAAACACTTCTCTTTCTCTATATCATTTAATCAGTCTGCAAGTTATACCACCCATTGTGTCACTTCCTTACATGAAAATAATTAAAATTACAGTGCTACAACTTCATCTAATTGCATTAATATGTAACAGCCTGAACCAGAGTCTGGAGCTGCATCTATACTTCAAAAAGGGCATCCAGGAGGACTCAAGGAACTGCAGGCTGTTCACTCAAAGCCCCTGGGGCCGTCAAACAGCAAACCCTCCAAGACAGTATTTCAACAGATATGAAAGACATGTAATGTTTGTGCTAGAACTGCTTTTGACCTCTTTTAAAGTTCCACAAGCCATAACACTAATAGCAATGAAATAAGAATTTATTCAAGGTTTTACTGAACTTTTATCTTTGTATTAAAGACAACTAGAAATTCATTTATATACACAGAATTTACTTTGACCTTTTTTTTGTTATATTAAATTAAATTTTTAGTTATGAACATATTTTATTTTTAAAATGCGTGGCTCAAGCAATATACATAAATATTGTTGTCTTGATTGTTCAGCTTACTTAAAGTTGACCAAACTTTAGATGCCCTACCAGAAAGTAGAACAATTTAATTATAAAAAGGACCAGTGTTCACCAAAGTGTAAATCGTGTTCTTTGTGTACTGATTTAGACTGTGTGTACCTGTATGGGTGAAATTAACCAGATTTATAATTCAACTGAATTATCTAAGGTAGTTTATGTTACAGTGATGTATTAGCAGGTGGTGGTTTTTTAACACTGCATACTCACATACAGTTTACAATCTGTTCATTAGTCAGAACATCAAACAGGTGCACTTCATTTGCTTGGTTTGTCTGAAAATGTATTCTGATAGTTGAGCAGCATGGTCATGGGACAAGGTCTGCCCAAGTTATATTGTACATGCAACAAATGAAGCTGAAAATCTGTTTATAGGGGTGAAACTTATTAACAGGAACAAACTACCTCGCTGGAGGTAAGAGAAAAACACCATCGCACTTCTTGATAGTACGTCTGCAGTTTTTTATCAAAAATATTTTAGATTTTTTTACTTGATAGAATGTAAAATATTTCTTCAGAACATTTATGTGGATTCTCTTACTAACTATAAGTATTTTATTTTGTACAGCCTTCCACAGGTTCACTCTATACTAAACTGTATCTTTCACTATTCTTGTAATGGGAAGAATAGGTAGAAAGGACCCTTAAGAGAGCTACCCATCCACAGAGCACTGTACAGATAAGAAAACTAATTATATTCCTGTCATAGGTTGAGAAGTGATTTTTCCCTGCAAGAAACTTTGCAACTCCATTCAGGCCTGAGAGAACCAATTAGCTGGCTGGTTCTAGGATGGACACTCTGTTTAGCCACTTAAGAAGCTGAGTACTCCTCTGTAATTCACATTTAAGAAAGGAGAAGCCTGGGAATCTCTCTCTTGCTTCCGGCTCCTGAACAGATAACAGGGGACCCCTGTGGCCCAGTTGGGTCGGGACCAGGCCCTCTTGGTTGGGCCCTGGTGGCTCCACGGGGCCAGGCTGGGCTGGACCAAGTAAAGCCCACTTGACTGGGCTGGGCAAGTCTGAAATCCTGCCCCAGCTGAATCCTGGCCTGGCTGCTGAGATCCTGCTGCTCCTGCGTCCCCTCTCCCTGGGAAAAGTCCGCAGCAACTTCGGCTGCTGCCCAGCAGAGATCGTGTAACCAACAGCAGAGCCCAGGTGAGATACTCATTCTCTCAATACACAGATGAAAACTTACAAACATCAATGCTCTCTCAAGTAAGAAGAGAAAGGGTGAAAACACCTGAAGAAACAAATATAGAGACACTGAGGTCGGTGAAGAAGGAACCGAAGCCCAGAGGGAGGAGAAAGAGGAAATACTTTAAACTGAAGTTCTTTTGTAAAGGCATGGTAATGAACTGTGATGTATTAAACTATTCCTTGTAAGTCATAAATATAACTGGGGGGATGCAGCATTCTAGCTGTGGCCTGAGCAAAAGCACCCGTGCTGAAGCAAGCAGATGTTGAAGTA
>VZTR01015161.1:8911-48674 GCA_013400775.1 Chaetops frenatus
GTGGCGGCAGGTATAAAGGGCGCGGCGGGCAGTGCGTGACACCGCGGATCGGCGGCGACACCGGAACCGGCACCGGCACCGCGCCCGCTCCTCCGCCCGCGCTCCGCTCCGCACCCCCGGTAAGCGCCGCGCAGCGCCCGCCGCCGCTCCCTGCGCTCCCTGCGCTCCCTGCGCTCCCTGCGCTCCCTGCGCTCCCTGCGCTCCCTGCGCCGGGCGGGTCGCGGCAGCCCCCGTGGCTCTGCCGGGGAGCGGGGCTTTGGTACCTCCGTTCATGTGCTCGTGTACGCGAGGCGGGGGGAGCCCAGGCGGGGGGACGGTCATTCCCCGCTCGGTCGCTTCCTCAGCCCGCCGATGCGACGTGGCGTGTCCGGCCCGGCCAGCACAGAGTGCTGCGGCAAAGGTCACGGCCAGGGCGCCCCGCGAGCCGTGGGGAAGACGGGAGCCCTTTGGAAGGGGGCTCATAGTTCCCGTCGAGTACTGGGAACTGGCAAAAGTGAGGATGATGTGGTGGTTGTGATGTGTTCCTTGGAGTCACTGATGCTGTGAGAGACGTGTATCTCAAACCTTCAGTAATAGATATTTTTACAGGTTTTGTGCTTATGACTGATTTTTAACTTATCCTCTTCTCTGGTTTCAGAGTAGAAATATTTGTTGAAATTACTCAATTCTTAAAGTGTAATCTGAACTGGGGTGTTAGTGTGCTGGCTGGCAAGAAGCAAACAGCTTCAGGTAAAGTGCTTCAGGGGCACTTTGTTCTTAAAAATGTTAAACACTTATTTTTCCTTTTGATTTGTATCTGTCCATGTTGGACACAGTCTGTGACATTGTGTGCAGTAGTTAGACGAATGTATTTTCTGCCAGTTTGAGGAAAAGTGCTTTAAGTTGAATGCAAATAGCTGCACAAAACTGCAGGTCTGAAAAGCCACATTTTTCAGCCCTGCAATAGTGCTATAGTAGCATAAAATTTTGAGAATACTAAAGCACAGCTATCAAAAAAAACAAAAAGGTGAACGTAAAATATAAAGCTGTTCATATCTGTGCTACTTGTGGCTAGGAAGCAATGACCTCTTTAGTGGAACTTGCAGGATTGAGAGGGTTGGAAAGCAGCCATTGCTTGATGTACCTCTTTGTTGTAGAGAGGAAATCATGGTTATGCTGAAGATTTCATCTTTCCTTGCTGTTTATGCCTTGGTTGTGTGCCAGATGGACAGCTTCCAGGCAGCCCCCGTCAGGTAAGAAGCTGGTCCTGTTGCTGAGTGCTCTGTCTGAATGGTATGAAAATGCTTAATATTCTTGAGAGGTCTAGGAGGGAAACAGCCCTCAGTGAAGGAGAAAGGTGGCTGCTTTTCGTGCTGTGGCTTTTTGATTCCATCTTTAAACTGCCTAATGCTGCGCATGAGGGGAGCGCACCGGGGCTTGCGTGTTCACGCCCTGAACTGCGCTGTCAGTGACACACAGCCTGTCAAACCCCTCTCCCTGCAGCACTCAGGGCTTTATTCACCCTGTCTCCTTTGCCTCTGCCCAGACCTGGCTTGGAGTCCATAACGGATCGAGCGACTCTCAGTGATTACGAGGCTCGGCGGTTATTAAACGCGCTGGTGAAAGAGTTCATACAGATGACAGCAGAAGAGCTGGAGCAAGCCTCTGAGGGGAACAGGTAAGGACTGCAGTCCTGGGCAGCAGAAAAGCAATGTTGGGAGCATCATGTGTTTAATATTCAGCAAAAGCCGCCTGAGCAGACTCTCTGCAGGTCAAGATCTTTGTTTTCATGGGGTTATGGCTAACTGGTCAAGGATGACACTGCAGAGACATCCTAGTGTTGGTGTCAAAAGAATGACTTCCACCTAGTTAACCTGCCTCTATCTGTCTCTTACTTCTGAAAGTGGAGGGCGATTTGAGCTTGAATGAGTGGGTTGTGTTAAAATATGGAGCAAAAGGTATGTCTTCCCCGTGGGAGTGTTAGGGGATTACTCAGTCACTCTTGGATTCTCTGTCGTGCAAGTGCATGCTGTTGTAAGGCATGGAAAGACCCTGGCAGGAGGGATGTGTTCCTCCTGATGCACGCAGCACCACTTTCCCTTGGACCAAAGGCATGCAGGAGCACTTGCATTATCCCTGCAGGATTTGCATTGCAGTGCATGGGGGGGGATGAGGCACCGAACAGCATGCAGGATATGGGGGAAGTTCAACTTCCTGACCTCTGGCTATATGAGCATCGGAAAGGCTAATGGACTTGCTTGTCAACAAAATTGGATTCATTAACAAGGAGTGTTTTCCTTCTGACTGCTTTTGTATGGACTTGCCTTGCATGGAATGTGATGCAGAGGGTTTGGATTTGTTTTGAATGAATTTTTAAGTTTCCTAACAGTAGATCTTTTACGTAGGGAAGAAGTGCATGGTTGTGCATGTTTGAGGTTACTCTTCCTTTGGGCATGTTTTTATTTTTTTTCCCCCCTGCAGCCTGGATAGACCCATTTCCAAACGCTGTGCCAGTCTGAGTACTTGTGTGCTGGGCAAACTGTCTCAAGAATTACACAAATTGCAAACTTACCCTCGCACTGACGTCGGGGCTGGAACTCCTGGCAAGAAACGGAATGTGCTGAGTGACCCGGAACATGAACGCTATGCAAACTATGGGGAACCCCTAGGAAACAACTAGACATGCTTATTTCTCCCCCTGTCCCTTTTTTAACCTGATGCATGTGGATCTAACTTTGATTGCTAACCTTGCTGTGTTCTTTTGATTCTGTTTTCGACAGAGAATGTTTGAGATGGACCTAATGTTAGGAAGACCAAGAACATAACATGCATACCAAGCTAGGGGAAAAAAATAAATAAAAATGATCAGCACTGCCTTGACATTCCAAATCATTTTCTTAGACACTGATTAAAAGAAAATTCTAAACAAAGTTCTTCATTTCTGGCTGCTAAATGTACAAGTAGATTCTTTCGTGCTTGCCCATGCACTTGTTCAATAAACCTATTTTTCTATAAGGATTAGATCTGCTTGGTTTAACAGTTTGTTTTAGAATGTGAGATTTCTAGTTGAGGCTAGAAACATTTTACAACTTGTCTTAATGTTCAAGAGAGGCAATGCTAGTAACTTCTAGAAAAGTTGAAAGAGAACTGGGAAGCTGAAGTTCTACATATACATTGGTATGTACTGCTGTGATCAGGCATGCCTGCAGTCCTATTGGTAGGGACCCTGAGAAGCAAAGAAATGAGGAAGGTTCATACATACTCATTCTAAAAAACTAGAAATGTAATCCTGCTTAAAACTGGGTACTGAACATGTCCAGGTAAGAATTTTGTGGTTTTTTCTTTTCTTATTTTACAATAGGTTTTTGCACCATATTTAAAACTTATGTACCTTTAAAAATACTTGTGTTGATTTACAATTCACCTACATTAGGTTGTCTTGCAGTAAGAGCTAAAGCCAGATTTCTTAACAGTTCTGTTGCAGCACTGCATCTATCTTGTAATTAGAGGCCTCTTTCAAAAACTTGGCATTGATTGTAAAAATAACTGTTCATTGTTAATATTAAAAAACTGTCTTGTGGTGCTTAGCTGAGAAACATCCCTCCTACTGCAAGAAAAATTCATTGCTTTAGTAGAAATTTTTTCTAGCAAGGATTGTGTGAATGCATATTACTTGAGTTCCCCATGTAGCACAACTTAGCTGTAGGCTGAATTGTGAGCAATTTAATATTGTCAAAGTCCTAACTAGTCCATGGTGAAGTTCTGTAGTAGACAAAGGTCTAACTGCAGGAAAGAGAGGTTCTCCCATTCCCCCCAAGTTCCTGGAAGCAGTGTCTTTCTGTGTGGTTCAGCTCTGAAGGCAGCTGGTCAGAGTCTCTGACAAGGCTCCTGTAGTGATCAGTGGTGCTGCAATTCCCTGTGTTTTCTGGCTGTTAAGGACCACAGGTGCTGGAGTGAGAAGTGAGAAATCTGTCTGCTACTGCCTTTCAGGAACACCTCAAGGAAAATACAAATGTGAGCTTTTGGAGGAAGCAGGGATTGTTTAAATGCTCCAGACCCGAATCTCCTCAGCTCCTCTCCATGGCCGTAATGCCTGGCTAGAGGCAGGCAGTAGCCCAGGTGTGGCTGAAAATCTGGCCTGGATTTACTCTTCTGTCCAGCTGCTTTTATAAAGTGAGCCTAACATTGAGGAAACCATAAAGAGACATCTTTTAGCGGTTGTGAGCTGTGCAAACACCTGCTGCACAGCCAGCCTGCTTTTAATCCTACTAAAGAGCCTTTGCTAGTGACAGAGAGAGGTTTCACTGCGTGCAGGGCTTGTGCTGTGGGAGCTAACTCTTCCTCTTCCTCCTGAAAAGCAGTGTAACAGCACAGAAGAGGGCCTGCAACACAGCTACCTGTGTGACCCACCGCCTGGCAGACTTCCTGAGCAGGTCAGGGGCAGTGGGCAAGAACAACTTTGTCCCAACCAACGTGGGCTCCAAGGCCTTCGGCAGGCGAAGAAGAAGCGTCCAGATGTAAGAAGCTGAGTGGGGATGTGAACATGGTAAATACATTGCACCAAACAGAGCCTGGGGCATCACCAACGTTTTAGTTTTGCTGGGGGAATAACAGACCTGCAGGGGTAACCTCTGAGAAGGCAGGGCAAGTTAACCATATAAAAAGATGTTAAAAATAGAACAAAGACATGTCCAGACTGTGAAGAAGAGCTTTTGGAGATGTTCTGTTTGGGTAACTACCTTCACAGTGCATTAACTAAACACAACCATTTGGTTGGAATATTTGCTTGTTTTACCACTAACATTTCATTATCAACATATCAGTAACTCTGGTTTTCTTTCTTACAGATTGCAATGAAACTGAAAACTCAACTTTAATTTCTAATGGAAGCAACTCTTCTTCATAAACCAAGACCACCAAAAAGATTAATTTTTCATCCTACTATTGAAAATGTTTTATTTAATACAAACGAAAACACTTCTGTTATGTATAGTAAAAGAGAATCTAGTTATTAAAGTTAAATTATTGTATATTCTTTTTATATGCAACTCTATTTCAAATAAAATGTGACGGCATCTATTATTTATTTATTTATCTTCCAGCTTATGTGATCCATGCTACTTATCCTGGCCCTACTGCCAAATCTCGGGGATTATACTAAACAGCTGCCTGGCAAGGCATATGTGTATTATACAGTGTGCTGTGCCTTGATGTAAAACACTTAAACTCTCCTGATTGTACAGTATGTTTAAAAGAAAAAAAAGAGAAATCACTTCAATATTGTATTATTTGTGAATTTACGCAAAATTAAAAAAAGTATTTTAGATACACTTGGATTGAGAAACTGATTTTTCATTTGGACATGCTTATGGAGACTTATGTGGCACTAAGCCAACATCATTGCAGATCAGCTAGTCCATTGATCTGCTCCAGCCTTATGAACTATAAATACTAGGGTTTGAGTCAAAAGTTCAGAACAGAAGGAATAGCTGCTTTTAATATATATTAAAAAAAACCCCAAATGAACCAAAAGACACCACTTAGTGAGACTACTGCTAGAAAAATAAAAAGAAGCCATAGATACATTTAGTAAAAACATGGAGCCAAATTTTACCATGTGTGGTTTAAGACTAAATATTTTTATACAGGCTGTAATTCAGATGAAATGGCCTGACATCTGCTGTAGATTTTTGTGTAAGGTCAAAAAAGTGAATTAGAAAGGAAGAGAAAGAGAAGCTACAGAAATGTACATTTCTTTGAAGCAATCCTGAGACAGAGTCTATTTAGGGATCAGGGATAAATAATTAGAGTGAGTGGAGAAGAGGGTAGCTGGATCCATTCCATGGACTTTTAAGTGGTGCTGCCAACTTCCTTCTCAAAGCTGCTGCTGTTTCAGTTTAGTAGCTGAGTCAGATATTTGTTTAGATTTGTTTCATGCTTTACAGCCTGACCCTAAAATCTGCTTCATCAGTTCAGATGAATCTCAGGATGGGCGAGGGAAGAGGCCACAGGGGCCCATGTGCTCCCACCTCCCTGCTCTAGCAGGGCCATCCTACAGCCCAGGGCACAGGATGGCATCCAGAGGGCTCTGGAATATCTCCAGTGAGGGAGACTCCACCGTGCTGTGCAAAGCAGAGGTGAAGGTTCTCACAATGTCTCTGTGTGTCTCTGCTGCAGGTGTGATGCAAAAGTGGAGTGTGGACAGTGGGGCTGCCCAGTGACAACACTGCCAGGCCGTGCTCGTTCCCAGCTGTGGGTTCACTCCTTGGGGAACACCAGCCCTGGTAAGTCAGTGTGCAAAGCAGGCCTTGTCAGAGATGAACCACCCCACTGTCTTTGTGCAAGGATCTGCTTGGGTTAGACCAAACTGCCAGTTTTGGAGCCTGTGAGCATTTGTTGCCATGTCTCAGGTACTTTTTCCCCATTTTTCTTTATACAAAGTGGGGGGTCATGAGCTGGGATTGCCTGGCTACCTCAGCCACACCCTTTCCTGTCACTGCAGGTCCTCGGGGCACAGGTGGCATCTTGTCTCTTTTGTTTCCCAATACAGCAGTCAGCAGTTTAGTCTTCTCCAAGATAAAATGCTAAGCACAGTTATTGGGGTAAATACATGTAATTTAGTGATTTATATTCAATAAGAAGCCAGGCAAAGTCTGTAGGCCCTTTCTGGCTTTAAAGTCTAAATAAATGGTCAGGCAGTTTATTTTTTCCCATTTACAGCCATTCTCTGCTGAGAGACACCTGAGGCTCTGTGTAATTGGAAGACAGCTGTAGTGTGCATCTAGTCTAAAACTATTAGTCCTTCTTTTCAGTTTAACAAAGTTATGCATCTTTCTGTCAGACCAAGGGGTTTCCTCAGACCAACATTGTACACCACAGCAGAAACCCTACACATCAAACATTCCAGTAACCTTGGTGCTGGCTTTTACATTGTCCTGATGTAGGAAATTTGGGTGAAACTTCTGATACACGGTTTTTGTGTTGATTGTTGTTTTCTTTTTCCTTAGGAAGAGCTAGCTGCTTTCCTACCTCAAGATATATTCCTGTTGTATCTTCTGTCTCATTTCTCCTTAGGATCTCTGTCTGCACATCAATGCAATACACTTAGCAGTACATATCCCTGGAAAGGACAGAGGGCTGAGCACTGTGGAAGCAAGGCTGAATACAAAAACAAACTTTTCCATGAAGTGAAGGGATAGAAGCCCTTCACCACAAAACTGAGATGCTCAGAGTTTTAGAAGCAGCAGATTGCTATTGAAACTAGAGAAAAGCAGAGTTCTAAACAGTAATATATTAAATAAAATTTCAGTTTTTAAATTTTAGGGCAGTAAACATGGTAGAAGGAATTGAAAAGCTGCTAGAAGGTTGTCAATTACTTGGACTGACTGTGAAAAAGTGGAAGAAATTGTTTCCACTTATAAAAGGTACTGTTCTGGGTAATATTACCCAAACTTGTCAGCTCTCAAGTAAACCCCGAACTTCTACTCCAGGAGAAAATCTATTTCAGAATTAATATTTGAAAAGGAAAAGTGTGGTTTCTAATGTAATTATCTTTCAATTTTAGTTACATTACCATTCTAAGGAAACTTGAAGCTGGTGGAAAGGATAACACTGGTGCAGTATATGTGAGTGGCACCAAACCCAAGTTACTCAGTATTCAGTATTCATGTACCAGTGTCTATGTTCCTGTTTATGAGGCAATATCAGCCTGACTATAGTTTGGTTCTAATATTTTTAGATGTTTGTCTGTGTTTTCTTTAACCACTAAGTTTTTTTTTAATCTGAGTGCAAATGAAGTCTTAGGAGAGTACTTTGCAAGTAAAGGCAAAAATGGAAGGAATTTCTGAGAAAGAAAGGGGACAGGTGGTGATCTGCTCCTAGATCTGACTCAGTTCTTAGTTCAGGATCGTTCACCAGGACATTTCTGCACGTATGGATAGAGCATCATTTTGGAATTACCCAAGTGGACTTCCACTGTGGCAATTTTTTTTTTCTCCTTCTGTTAGTGAAATTTAATTCATCTTCCTGAAAGCTTCCATTATCTGCAGTGTGAGAAAGGAGCAGAGCTAATGTTATTGCTTCTGACACTGAACACTGCCAAAAGCAACTTATATCAGGCAGTAGTAAATTTTGGTATTGGTTATCTAATCCAGCATTGTCATGTCTAATTAGCAGATTGAACATCTCTAAGAGGTGAAGAGTTTAAAACATGCTGGAGAGTTCGGGTCTCTGCATTTTTACAGACTGAACTGCCTCCAAACAGGTGAATAGCTGCTAGAGATGAAACACCCAGTTTAAGCCTGGCTTCACCCAGGCTGAGCAGTGGCAGCTTGGTTCCAAACTGCCTCTGGCAGTCAGCTGAAGGCTGCCCTGGCAGCTCAAAGAGCTCTGCATAGTGCACACCTTTGCTGTCTCTTTACTATTCTAAAAAAACCCACATCCTTCCCCTATTCTCTGCTTTGGATGCTCCTTATGCCTTCTAAAATTGTTCTTTTCTGCAGAAAATGTCCAAGGAGTATAGTACCCTTCTTTTTTTGGTTTGTTTTTTTTCCCCCCCACAAAAAGGAAATAATTCCCATTTCCAAATTACACCTAACATAGTCATACTTCCTCTGTGAACTTTCCAATCTCTGTGAGATTTCAGATTCAATGGAGTAATCAGAATCACTGCAACATTTATCTTTTCTTTCTATTCTTGGCTTCACCACAGCTCTTATTTTCACCAATTACTCTTTTGGCTGGGTCTGAGCTGTGATCCCAGCTAAATTATTAGTGTCACCTCCACGAAAGCAAATAATTGCCTTCAAGTGTGAATGTGAAGCTAGGAGGGCTTTAAGCACTGAACAATTTGTGTGATTATGAACTGCAGGTGTTGGGGCAGGGCTGCCTGGGAGCTGCCTGCCAGACACCCTGGGTGTCCCCCTGAGAGGCCACCTGTCCCAGCACAGCACAGAGTGCACACAACAGCCAGGTTAGTGCTTTCAGTCATAGCTCCTGTCCTCTGCCAGCAGCTGAGATCCAGAGTGCTGGGCATGCTGGAGAGTTCCTCCTCCTCCTCCTCCTCCTCCTCTGCCAGTGCTGGTGGAGGCAGCAGGATCCTGGCAGGACCCGTGGAGACACGGAAAGAGGAGCCCACGCTGGAGCAGGTTTGTTGGCAGGACTTGTGACCCCCGTGAGGGACCCACGCTGGAGCAGCCCATTCCTGAAGGACTGCACTCTGTGGAAAGGGGCCAGTGCTGGAGCTGTTCATGGAGAGCAGCCGTGGGAAAGACTCACACTGGAAAAGTTCATGGAGGACTTTCTCCTGTGGGAGGGGTCCCATTCTGGAGCAGGGGAGGAGTGTGAGGAGTCCTCCCCAGGCAGAGAAAGGAGCTGCAGAAGCAGTGTGTGATGAACTGAGCACAGCCCTCATTCCCTTGCACTGCTGGTGGGGGGAGAAGGTAGAGAAATTGGGAGTTAATTTGCACCTGAGAAGAACAGAGATGAGGGGGTGGTGTTTTTAAGACTTGGTTTTACTTCCTATTATTTCACTGTGATTTGATTGTAATAAATTAAACTGATTTCCACAAGTTTAGTCTGCTTTGCCCATGATGGTGAATGCTGAGTGATCTCTCCCTGTTCTTATCTCGTCCCATGAACCTTTCATCGTATTTTCCCTCCCAAGTCCAGTTGAGGATGCAGTGGCAGAGTGAATTTGGTGGTATCTGGAGCCCAGCCAAGGTCAACCCACCATGCTAAAGGAACATAATCATGTGGCTATTTGGATCTTTATAGCTTTTTGTAGCTTTGCAAACACTTTGAATGTCCATTTTAACTGTGTTAGACACATTAGTTTGCACGTTATTCTGCTGACATTAAAGACTTACAGGTTGTCTGTTGTTGTGGAGGGAGCCAATTATTCCAGTTAACATACATTCCTAAAATAGTTGAGTAAATAGTTTATAATTCCATTTGTAGCTCATGAAATGACCATGATTTTATATGGAACAATATCATAGTTGTTATTTGTAGTGGGTAGGAATGGCCTGTTCCTGGAAATGAATCCCAAGAAAGTGCATCAGGGCAAGGATGACAATCCTTGTAGTTCAGTGACTTCCATGTGCACAGGCAAATATTATCCATGGAAAAGATATAGGGGAAATTTTTAGCATGTGAGTCCTACTGGACAGGCTGGAGAAGACAATGTTGCCAGGGTCATTGTTGAGGGTGTACATCTTCCAGGGAAGGTTTTACTCTTAATGCAGTCCTTCTTTATCATTTTGCAGTTAAAGATACTATCTAAGAGTTAAATTAGTTATGAAAATGAATATTGATTTGTGTTCTTAATGTAATAGAAGCAGAGAATCACATAGAAAAAAGGAAATAGTTCTGACCTTCAAATGCTGGAAATGCAGAGTTTAAATGAAAACTGCCATAGTTTTTTTTAAAAGGCTTACAGAGAAGCAGATAAGAGACCAAACATTGTGAAGGACTTCATGTACATTTAAAATGAAGTCAAAGATTTTTTAAATAAACTTTATGCTTTGGCTATCCCTAGTTTAAGCTTATTCTTGGTAAGGTTACACAATTCTGTGTACAAAAGGTTTGTTTGCATCATATGAAGCTGTCGTTTGGTTCTTCCTCATGGCTTAGGTTCTCAGAAGAAACAAAATGTCTTTATTGCACCTTTTTCTAATAGACAGTAGCAGAGGTATGTGTTACCTTGCTCCTCAATGTGTCAAAGCACTAGATTTATAACTGTGTGTTTTAAACCCACATGCATTTGGTATTCAACTTACTGGAGTGCCTTTGTGACTGAAGTTTTTGATAGGATTTGTGTCTCTCTTCTCTTATTCCAGTGACTTTCTCCTCAACAAAAGTTCCATTGCTTATTTGTTATCGTGTGTTACATTTGCAGAAGCTGCACTTCACAGGCTGCCACTGGTGCCACTGCAATGATGGGGGTCAAGGCAGGACTGGAGGTCAAGCCTCTACTCTTATGAAGGCTTGTAACTTGGCAGGTGAAAAACATTTCTAACTCAGGTGCTTTTGATGATAAGTCAAGATAAAATTAAATCGGGTTGTCTCTCACAGCCAGCCAGCTTTAAGCTGATCATGCTCCCTCAGCCTCCTGAACTCCATGAAAAGTGCTTTCTCCATCAGGTTGTGGGTTCTCTATCTATGTTCATCAGGGTTGTCTTTTCTTATGGGCTGATTCCCCTGCCCAGCCAGGTGTTTCTCTCTTGTCAGAAGTTCTGAATCTTGCTGGGTGTCACAAAGTAGAGCCTTCAGCCTGCCATTTGTGCATCAGGTGCTTTTTTGCTGTCTATAATGACCTGATTTAGTATCCCTTATGTCTCACAAGTCCCTTTTTTCTCAACATCACTGTTGCCAATTCAGTTGGCATTTCTCTGGTGAGCTGAATCCCCTTCACAGCACTCACAGAGGACTTTAAATTAATATTAATATAATGTGTACCTATAAAGCCAGTTTAAATTGCCACAGAAGTGTGAAGTGCCTGTAAGGTAAAGAGGAACCTAGACTAATATTTCTGTGTCTTCATTTCAGTCTCAGGTTAAAGTTGTATCTGGGATGAAAAGAGGGAAAGGTGTCACTTTCTGTTTTAGCAAGTTTTTAGCCACTGTATAGAAATGAAACTATAAACCTGCTCAAATTAAGGGAGTGATTGGTAAGTACATCTTCTAGAAGCTAGAGGGCACAGAAGCCACAGAAAGCCTTTAGTATAACTCAGTTACCAGTAGGTGTGAGTGAGTCAGAGTAACTTTTGCCTTTTTTCACTTAAAATGGGACTTGTTACTCAAATTCAAATGGATTTTGTTCTCTTTCTGAAGAGAAGTGACTGAAAATCAGAATTGTCTTTCTGGATTTTTATCAGTTCTGCAGATGGTCTAAAGGAAAATCAATTATTCGTATTGCTCTTGATATAAATGAAGTTGCCAATATATGCTTCCCATTTTTAATCCAAATTAGCTCAGTAATAATATAGTTTTCTTCAGGGGCTCCTATCATTTACTATTAATAGAGAACTACTGAAAACTCTTTTAATGGAAAAGGTCAAAGGTAAGTTCATGGGCAGAGGAGTGTTGCTATCAAGCCTAATAACCACAGACTTCAGATTTTCACTTGTCTATCTGGTCTGGTGGTAGTTTTTGATAACTTTTCCTCACCCTTACAGAGTATTCCTGTGAAATTTTATGTTAGAAGCCAAGTGTCTACCAGTGTGATACCTCTGTGAGAAGGACACTGGGAAACTTTGTGGTACAGACCAATCCTTATTTTGTTTGCATTTTGGAATGGAGTTCACAGGCCTTAGCCTAAGTATGTAAGTGGAACAGAATATCCTGACCTGCTCTTTAGAAGACCTCCTCAGATTCCAGTGTGGTTTTTTTTCAGTTCCAAGTAAGCCAGTGAGAGAAGAGAACTTCCTCTCTTTAGGAGAAAATCAGAGGTACTGTGAGTTTTTAGGACTCCAGCATCACAGAAAAGATTCCCTCTAGCCTTTGGGAATTCTATATTTTCCACAGGCTTTATGCCTAAAGTCAGGTGGGTGCGGAACCATGGGATGATATTCCAGTAAACAAAAGTGCACTGCTGGAGTAATGAAACTGCTGAATTATTCATTGTGTCCTGAATGATGCAGAGAGAGTTTTGATAGTAAACAGCCCTGTGCCCGTGCTGTGCACCTGGTCTCTGTTTCTCAGGTAGGCATCTGCAAAAATTCATGTCTTTGCATATATGGACTAGAACAACCATGTTTGGTAGCTGTCAACCAAACTGACATTGGAATTTATGACTCATCTTGGAGTAGTCAATCTGATTCCAAAAAAACCCCACTTAATTGCATGCTCTTGTGCCATTGGACATCAAATTAAAAGTGTGTTCAAGCACTTTGCTGCAAAGCAATGGACTTCACATTTTTAAAGGAAGCACATCTTCAAAGAGGAGCACATCTTCAAGCTTGTTGGCTGAAGTCTGATGATGCCTTGCAGTAAATGTCTCACATAGCTGCAAGGACAGAGAACACATCAGCCAGGTTCCAAAAAACAATGTGTACCAGCAACATAATTTTAGCCCATGAAACATTTTCCCAGCTGGTGTTTGGAAGCTGAGGAGCAGCACAGCCTCATCCCAAAGTAGGTATCTGGAGGTACATCCCTCTCACTGCTGTCATGGTTTAAGAATGACCAGGGATGTGTTAATGTGAGTAGGAAGTTTAAAGGAGGCTGCCCAGCATGGGAAGAGAAGCTGGAGTGGAGAAAATTCTGATGGCAAGGCCAACTCTGTCTATAAAACTGAACTTGTCTTTCAAGTAAAAAAATATCTGGAGGTTTAGTTTTGGATGGTGCTGAGAGGGAGTGTCTGCTGAAGCCTGCCAATAGTGATGGTGAGTGAAGCAGTGTTTCACACTACAGCTCTGGAGGAAAGATTACACTGGGGGTGTGAGGAAGGAAGAAACCCCTTTGTAGAATGAATTTGGAATCCAAACCTCCCACCTTCCCAAAAGCAAATTAGTTTTCCAAAACCCCACTATTAACTTTGGTGGAAGTAATAAAATGTGCTAAATTAGCTCATGATAGTCTGGTTGCTGGTATCCTCTCATGGCAGAGAAGCCCTGGCAAGGAGAATCATTCTGTCACTTCAGATTTGTGCTGGGCTCGAACATGGTAGTGATGACAGGTGCTATGAGAAAATCCAAGAGCAAAATAGTGGGTAATACCACAGGGTTTGAGAAACACGAGTTATAAAATGCTGTTCGTTGGGTGCTATCTGTACTGTCTGCTCAGTGAGGCAGAACCCTGCAAAAAAAATGAAGAAAAAAAAAAAAGAAAAAAAGAGTATGAGCATATAAGCAGGGCAGCATTTTGAACTGGCAATAACGAGCCAAGGAAAGGCTGGTGCACTCATGCTTTCCCTAAGTGACTTTGCATCTAATACAATGTCTTTTAAACATGATATTAATATAAAATCCTAGTATATAGCAATACACAGATTAATTTAACTTAGCTGATGTCCCATTTTAGATGTCTGGCTTCCTTCTGATGCTGGTTACTGCTAAGGGTTGTGAAATTTCTTGAGAACAAGGTACAGAGTTTTCTTCATCATCAAGTGTCGTAGAATAATTTCTTTTTTCAACCTGTAATGTTTTAAAAAAATATAATTTACAATTTAGTTTGTAACAATGAAAAACGTTTTTTGTGTTCATTAAAGGGGAGGTAAAGCTTATTAGGGTGGCTTGTAATCTTAGAGTAAAATGTAACAAATTAATGTGATACTTTATCGTAAGGATCCAAAAAGTCATTTGTTTTGCTACTGGATATCAAAGCATATGGCTATTGGAGAATGTGACTCTGCTTAAAGGCAGTTATTTTCCTGATAGTAATTCGTGGGAGACTGAGACATGGCTTGTCCTAACAGTTTAGGTTAAATTTAATACAATATTTTCAGCTTTGTGCAGTATAAGGCTGCTGTCTTTGCCTTTCCTATAGCAGACTGCATCCCATATTTGACAGCTCCATTTGGTGAGACCTTGTTGCTAGACAGAGGCATGGAAAAGTTTTATTGTTGTTCCCCTGGAACTGTACACATTTATGTGCTGCCACTGTCAGAGGCCTCTGCTTTCCTGCCTGGTGACTGGGAATATCTACTGGGTTTGGCACTTTATTCTCTGAGCCTGACTTGTAAGTGGTCATAACTTATGGGGAGAAGGGAAAGCAATGGGAAACCATTCACTCTAAAAAGTTAAATGCTTATGATCCTTCCTGCACAAGGGGCTTGCAATTTTTTGACTTGATTTTTTTGTGATACCTTTGCCTATAGGGCTGGAACAGGATGATGTTTAGTTCCTGCTTCTCTGAACTTTTGACACTCTGGCTGGCTGTTTTCTGTATGTTATTCCCTATCCAGTCCAGATGTTTCTGCACATGAGCCACCCAGCCTTTCAGCTTGTTTTTTTTGGAAGGCAAAGCGTTGGTTTTGCCTTGTGGTGGAGGACAGCATTAGAAAGTGGAGAGTACCCACTTTTTGTGGAAGGACCCCAGTGGCTTCAGCATTCTTGCATGATTGGATGTGGTTACTGCCCAACTGCTGCTTTAAAGCTGGCCTTGGCAGAGGTTATGTGATTTCTGTAGTGTTTTTTTGGCCTGTTTTGGGTGCCCCATTATTTGTGCCTGAGAGACTATAACTTGAGCTTGTGGAAATCCCTCAGGAATGGTCTTTGGGATCATTGGCCCTCCTCTCATCCTGTGCTTGACTGATGCTGCCTGTAGCCTGCACTCCCAAGGGGCCTTGATGTTTTAAGCCCAAATTTGGATCTGTTCCTCCCTTGAAATGTGTGTTGACTTGTAGTATTTCTAAAAAAAGCTTATGTGAAAAACTGGTTGATCACTCTTCAGGCCAGATTTCTAAACTAGCTGTGCTCGGAGCAGGTCTCACTAGGATGATGGAGCCTGGCTGAGTGCTGCAGCCATGAACAATACAAAATTGTGAAGGAAGATTTGTCAGAAAAGCTGAATTTGGGCTACCTTGGCAAGACACTGATTAAACTTTTTGTTTTGGGCCACAGTCCTTATAGGGTTGGGAGGAGTTTTTGGAAACCTGGCCTTCACAGAGCTCTTGGCCTAGGTCAGGCTGTCTGGGAAATGAAAAGCTGGGTTTCCTCTGGCTTTCCCTATGGCTTGTACAACACATTTTACATAATTGAGTTGCTGGAATAAGTCCATGAGGGAGGCAGAAGAGGAGAAAGGAAGTTCATGAAAGGAAGTTCATGTTTTCCATCAGAAGAACAAACTTCAGTGGTGATTGTGTGGGGGCTTTGGTGTGTGCCTTGCTGTAGGCACTGCCCAGGTACTGCCAGGGGCAGCACGAAGCAAAGGCTGAGCAGAGGCTGAGAGCACATGAGTGTGAGAATATATAAAAAATAAATTAAGAAAAGATAAACCAGAAAGGCCTGAAATCCAGACCTTAAATTCAAAGGGCGAAGATTATTCAAGTTTTTGGGAGGTCAGCTTTGGCTAAAAGTTGTATGGAAGAAGTTTGTCTTAATTTTACCAGAATCTGGGATGCTATTTATCCAATATGCATTGGATTGTTGTGGTTTAACCTGGCAGGTAGATAAACACCACACAGCCACTCACGCTCTTTCCTCCCACCACTAGTGGGATGAGGGAGACAATTGGGAAAGAACAGTAAAATTCACAGTTTGAGATAAAGACAGTTCAGTATGAGAGAAATGGAAGGGGAAATAACAGCAGTAATAATGATGATAAAAGGATTAAAATACACAAAACAAGTGATGCAGGATGCAACCATGTCCTGTAGCCAGGAAAAGAAAAGAATGTTGGTGGTACTATTAACCATGAGTGTTAAGGAACACTGGTATCAATGCCAGGGCTCACTGAACTGTTTGAACACTTACAATGAGAATAATTAATACCAGTTTCCTGAGAAGGTGGTGGAATTTGCCAAGCATCCAAAAAACAACCAGACCATTTTCAGGTCTTGATTATTTCCTGATGAGCTGCTTGACCCCAAGGGCCTATAGGAGCCATGACAGTCTGCCTTTGCAAAGCTCCTTAGAATAGATCCATTCAAATACAGACATAATTACACCTCTCCTCACAATATTATATTTCAAATATCCTCCCAGTAATCAGAATCACTGCAGTGTGTGAGGAGTGAAGAGCCCCTTTATCCTTACAGCAGAAAGCATATGAACTGTTATGAGCTAAAGAAGGTTTATAATGGGAAAGGCTAATAGAAAAGGCTTTGAGGCATCATCATAGTCACAGAAAAGGCATGAGGAAATCTGAGAGCGAGTGACAATGCTGCCCCTTCAGCAGAAAATGCCCCGATGCAGTGGGAGTGGGAACAAGAACCCTCTTCCTCCCCCACAGAAAATCACGACTACAGAGGAGTTGTTGTATATTTCAGTTTGTTCCCATGGTTTTAATCTTTTAACTTACTCTAATTATTCCTATTCAAGGCTGATTTATGTTTGGCAACTCTATGTTAGAAGGAGTTCCCTTTAACAGAACAACACATGCTTGCAGGCAGGATGGGGGGAATATGATGTGTTCAGATGCAGTATGAGGCAGTTATTTGGCCAAGAAAATCTCTCTGACACTGCCTGTGCAGGCAGATTTTTCCTTATTTGCAGTAGGCCCTCGGTTTTCCATCTCCCCTTGATGAAGAGCAGCAATGCTGACCTCATAAGGGATTCCTTCCAGTTTGTTTCCCAGGGCTTTTTTGGTACTCATACATAGCTTTTTTTAACAACTGTGTGTTTTATACATGAGCAGTAGGTAACACAATAGTAAATCCATGAGAAGTTTCCACCAGCTGTGCTGTGTTATGCTGCAGGATTCTGCTCAAGGGTTTTTCTCAGCCATCCTCAATCCCCTCCCACTGGGACAGTAACCTCACAGGAGGGAGAGGGACACACCTGACAGCTGTGTAACCAGGAAAGTCTGAAAAATTCCAACGTGTCATAGGTACTAACTGTCTACTGGTTGTATCGAAATCGGCTTCCTGCAAAGGCAAAAGTGAGGGATTATCTGCTCTGGCTTTTTTTTCAGGAGCTGCCTGTCATCTGGAAATGAGCCTGAGGGGCCTATTAGAAGGAAGCAGGGGAGCCATAGCGGGTGTAATATGGCACATGGCAAGGAACTCAGAACAGAAAGCTTCATCAACAGCATGGAAATCTGTGGGAAAACAACCTCTGCTAGCTCTGCTGCCTGTACAGAGACCTGGACTTTGCAGTTTCTCCTCAGTGGGAACAGGTGCCAGCTGGGGAGGTGACCATATTTCCAGATGAAAAGCAACTGCTAGTAGTGACTTTATCATGCAACAGAAAATTGGATCACAAAGAAGGGGCTGAGCCAGGAGGGGAGCCTGAAATTATGGCAAACCACCCCCAAAGGCACTGCTTTGACTTGCATAAGGTGACTGATGTCACCTACACACAAAGATACATCAGAGGCATGTAAATAGTATTTAAAATGGAGGATTCAATGAACTCTACACTCGTGCGTTACTTCAAGAAACTTTACTGAAACAGTCTCCAAAGTCTGTGGACTGTAACCATACCCAGTGAACAAAATGTGCTGGTTTGACTGAAAACCTGCAATTTGTTAGATTAGCAGTTTTCAGAGATACAGTTTAGCACTAAGTGAGGGTTGCTAACTGAAAAAAAAGGAGAAAGAGATATTTATATGTCTACTTATAGGCTGGGTTTTTTTTTAAAAATGGAGATTAGTCTGCTTAAAAAAAAATTTGTATTGAATAAATGTATTATGTGCTCAGTGCATTTATTGTTGGAAGCGTGGGATTCCCACATGTGGCATCATCGATTTGGTTTGAAAATGTATAAGAAGAAATACATTTCTTGGTACCAAATTATCTTATCTTTGAGGAAGTATAGGTGATCCCAGGTTATGTCTATGGTGCCATCAAAGCAGCATTTGACTTAACAGTGGAGATTTTACATGTCCCATTGTCATTGGTATTTCTGATGAGAATAACAAGGACTTTGATGCTTTCCCTGTGGAAAGGGTGCTGGATCTGCATGACAAACTGAGTGAGATGAAGCTGTATCTCTGTGGAAGCCATACAGGGGTGTTTTCCTTGTCCCACTTGGTCTCCATGAATCCTGAGGAATGAAGTGTGGCAAATGACAAATTCCTGCTGGATTTTTCCCCCGAATTTTCATTAACCTCTGAATAGATATTATTTTAATTAAAATAATCTTGACAGCATCTATGAAAAAGATGTGGGGGTTGCAACAGCAATTAAGTGTGTTGTCAAAAATGATGAGCAGCCTGGTATCACAGGAAGGAAATTAACACTCTGACCAATAATGGAACAGTAATCTTAATCCAGGGCTTTTTGCCTCTCAGGAACTCTTTAAAATGGATGGATTTTGGAGACCAGGCAATTTTAGAACAAGACATTTAAGCAATCAGTGCCATAAAACATCTCCATTTTAAAAGTCAATGTCATATTGGTGTAATATGGCCAGCCAGCAAGAAATGTGATGATAATTAGACATTAATAATATAAAGCCTTGATGAGTTTCCTATGTTTTGGATATCAGAATGATTGGGAATTGTATTCAACATCAGGTGCTGGTGGTGGAGCTTAACAGTGATCTGCATCAGTGCCAGGTGTCTGTTTGGGATGTCCACAGCAGAGAGAAGGAGTGGGAATGTTGGCAGCCTTTCTCTGCTGTGAGGAACAGAAGGTTTGAGAGCCTTAATTTCTAGGTTATGTCACCACAAGTCTTTTATTACTTAGGAGCTGCTCTGAGCACAGTCTTTTGGTAAATTGCAAACTCCTTAAATTATGGTGTTTTGCTCATCTTAAAAGCAGCATTCATCCTCTAGAGGACTGGCATCACATTGGGGCAAGCAGAATTAAAATAAAACCCTCTGTGCTGCCCCAGCCTGGGAGGCACTGTCCTCTCCCCAGGAGGTGCAGCTGGAGCTGCTGTGGGTGCAAGGACTGGATTGCTCTGCCCAGCACAACCACAGGGGGCTGGAGAGAAAGGCTGCCCAGGATGGAGAGAGCTGTAAAATCAGCCATGGTTTTACTCTGGGAGAGCATAGCAAGGGATTGAACTAAAGGTTGGAGTCAGATGGAATCTTGGAAGAAGGGGACTGGGAATAGTCCATTAGTAGGCACCAGAGCAGATACGGGCAGGCTTGTAGGACATGGAATAGATGAAGCTATGCTTATCCATAAAGTCTGAGGTAAAAATGAGGCTGAAGAGAGTTTGTGGTTTCCTGGGTACCCATGGGGCACTTCCTGAGGTAAATGCTTCGTTGCCTGTCACCAGTGAAGGATTTCCAGGTATCCTGTACCTAAGGAGTAAATGGAGAAATTCAGCTCCTATGTCAATAAGAAAAGGGCTGACAAGTTTAATAGAGACAATCCTGCCTTGTTCTTATCCTTCCTTCTCAGATGTAATCCAAGCAGAACTACTCCTTGACACTTAGGGCTTGTTTTGCCCTTCTTCTGCCCCCCTGTGCTCCAGCTTGTGCTCCTCTCCTTCACATTTTCTTGTCCCACTCTCAGCAAACATGAGGATTCAAGAATGGAATGATAGCATGTCATGCTCCTGGTTAGAGAAACCTGCACTGAAATGTGCCTGAGATGTTTCAAAGGGAAGCAACTTCCTCATCCTGCTGAAGCTTTAATAGCCTGTTGTCATTGCTGATAATGTGTGGGCACCCACCTACAGCGTGCACCCATCTACACAGAGGGGCTTTTAACTCCCTTTTTCATCCCCAAAATTAAAACAAATCTCTTCAGTTAGTTGAAAGCTGCATCTCAGAAGAGCTGTGATTTGAGGAAGAAGATAAGTATCAAGGTGTTATAAGAAAGAGCTTCTTTCTTGTTTGCTTTCCAGTTTGAAAAGACTGGATTCTGTTGCTCTAGAGACTAATTTAAAAGGTAGTGTGAGAAAATTCCTACCTCAAAGACATTTACATTGTAAGGGAACGCAAAAAATCCAAGCAAAAAAGCAACATGTAAGTTAAGAACCAGGGAACAGTGGGACAACAAGTGCTTCCTTTCTTCTCTGCTCAAATATGTATTGTTAAATATGTATTGTTTGTTCCTTGCAACCCTCCAACTTACAGTTCTCCCATGTCTTCTAGTGCACGGGGATGAAGGCTTTAACCTGAGGGATGATGATAGCCAGCACCAATTAACTTCTTAGACCAAATCAGGAGGGAGAGTTCTACAGCTTTAGGAGCAGTGTGTAAGGTAGCCCGGCAGGCAGCAGTGGCTGGAGATGCCCTAAGGCTGAGGCCGGGCAGGACCTGGAGATGGGGACTCAGAGCTGCAAAGAAGACTAAAAATCAGTGCACAATGGAAAAGGGCAGCACATCAGAGTGGGATGGATGAGAGCACAATAGCAGCCACTGTGAAAGGGACAGTGCATGAGGAAGGTGGAGCAGAGAGGAGAAGGCAGCAAGGACAAAAGTTCAGCCTCCCTGATGATGACAGAGTTCTGGAGGATTGAACTAAAAGCTTCCCTTCTGAGGAAAGTCTTGGATCTGCAGAGCTCCATGGATCAGTAATGATGTACACTGAGTTTCAGAATCAGCTTCCAGACTGACTGTACACAGGAATTGGCCATACTTTCTTACTGATAGAATAAGAGCAAAAATTAAATGCAATAGAAGCCAAATATAATTTCCAAAGCATTTTCCTACTTTACAAAGCCAGAAGTTTAGGAGGTTTATTTTGTAAGGCAGCAACAGGCAACACGTGAAGTACTTCTAAGGAAACACCTGTGTTGTGTAAAACTAGTAACACACCAGACATAACATGGTTGGGAAACCAAATTTTTAGTGCACTGCATAATATCATTAAATTTTTTTATTGCAATTATTTCATTAACAATATCAGCCTACATTTGTTGAAACTGTGTTGGTGTCCCACTACTGACAACAATCCTCTTTTAAAATAAAAGGTTTTAACAAGTTTCTTCCAGTAAACCACATCTGGATTTTTAACTTCCTTGAAAGTTTTTAATGTGCTTTTATATCAGGCTGTATTGTAATGGAATAGTTATTTATCTCCAGATTTATCCTCCTTTCTGGACTATCTTACATTTATCAGGGTCTTTAATTACATTCCTCTACTAGCTGACCACTACAAAAATCGAAACCCTCCCCACAAATCTGTAAAAATGTTTCCACTTGCATTGGGAGACAAAAATAGAATAATTCCATGTCTTTTTGGATGGATGCCTAGCTGAAACTATGCAGGGTTTGACTGACAAGAGGATGTAGTCTTTGCTGAGAGCACTTTCTTTAAGGTCCTTTTTAGTCTTCAGGAACATTTAAGTAGATGAATGAAGAGAGGATTTATGCTAGTTTGCCTTCATTTTTGTTAACTCTGACTGCTTTTTTGTAACTTTTGTCTCCTGCAACAAAATCTTTTCAGCTCTTCGGGCTTACTGAATATATAATCACAAGCTGGTAAGTAGTAACTTCAGAGAGTTTTGGTTTGAAATGGCACTCTATTCTTTTGTGTACAGCTGTGGTAGAGGAATAAAACCCCTTTGTGAAGATAAGGAAAAGCAGAATTATTCAAACGCTCAGGATTTGCCAGGGTTATAGCCGTAAAGTGTATTTTTTCAGTGGTGAATAAATACAGTTAACACATAGCTCAGCCTGCAAATGCAGTGGAGAGATTTTACTTGAGTAAGTTGAGAGTTGTTTTGCATCTGAGTGAGCTGCCCTGACGGTGCTGCACGGCACGTTATCCCTTTCCTGGGGAATGTGGCTGGGAGCTTACGAAGCACAGCAGGTAATTGGCTGCTTCTGCTGGAAAAGCAGAAAAAGGATATTTGTTGGTATATGTAGCAAGAAAATGAGGACAAATGGTAATGGCTGTTGGGTGATAATATTTGTAGTCTCCTGAGGTGTCTGTGAGATTAAATCCACACAGGCACTTTCCAAGGGCAGTGAGTGTGTTAAAAGTGAAGTTTAGGTAGCTGAGCAACTTTTTCTGTCAGTGCATTTTGGACTGGAACTTTCATACTCTTTGAATGTTAGAAAGGAGGGGAATGTGTGTGTGATAATTCACATTTTGGAGTGATTTCTTTTGCTGTTCAAGGCTTGTGTTTCTGTATCTCAGCATACCATTTTGTATTGCTACTTTATTTTGAAGCATTTTGTGTGAATGGTCTTATCTGATATCTGTGGAAAGCAAACATAGCTCAGCTTTTAAGAACATTTTTCTGTATTTCTAAACCTTGTGCACGCTGAGGCAAATATTTCCTCTTGGAAAGGGAAAGCTATTACTGGGGTAGGTACTTTTTCTCAGTTGCACATGTGGCAGTTTCTACAGACAGACTGAAAAAATGCTGTAATTGTATACCTAAGGTTTTTGTTTAAAGTGGTTTGTGTCCAGGTAGGGTATGGAAGTGTGTTGGCAGTGTAAAGACAGATGTACCATGTTCCTCCTGAAACAGTCATTTTCATATTTTTGTCCTCTGCTTTTTCTCTCCCTCCCCTCTTTAACTAAATGAAGCATGTGGTTTAAAGTCAAGGCTGATAGATATTAGAATAACATCAAATCTAACTTAATTTTCATAATAATGTGTAAAACTCCACACATCTGGGGTTTGATATTCCAAAAATCCATACCTCTGGATAATTATGTATGAATCTCACTGGAGTTCATTGACACAAGAATATAATTTTTAGTTCAAAAGTGCTGGCAGTTTTACGTTACAGGATTCCAGTCCTTGAACATTTTGATTTTGATTTGTTTCCTGAAAATCTCATCAAGAACACTGTGTTGGATGTTGAAATTGTGCTGCATGTGTAGAAAGAGACAAAAATTAAATATTTTATGAGTTTGGTAGGTATACATGGCTGTCTGTAGGGAGGATACTTGGAAGACTGAAAAATAGATTATGCATTTTTAGCATTTTACTATCTGTAACAAAGACTTGTTTCCTCCCCTTTGGTAAAGAGGAAATCAAGTGTTTCTTTGCTTCTTTTATACACCCTTGTACTCTTTGAGGTGGCTTTAAATTTTCATCAGTGTCATATGAGGTAAAATGTGTATTAAAGCATTAAGGAAAATGGGGTTAAGACACACACTGTCTAATAAAAGAAATTAGTATTTTTTGGCAGTCGTCCTTTGGCCTGGGTGATTTTTTTCCAAAGGGCACTGACATTGCTCCTGGTTTCTTTGGGACTGCCATTCTGTCTGCGGACATATTTTTTTACCTATTGACCTTTTTTATTTATTTTCTTTAATGCAAAATACTTAATGGGTCATTTCTGGCAGAAAGTTATGGTGATCAAAGAGGAAACAAAACAGGCTTGAAGCAAGTTGCTGGAAAGGCATGCATGGGATGGCACAGCCATGGAAAGCTCTTTTTTATTCCTGCAGGAATTGCCTACCAGTCCTCACACCGACTCAATGATCACAGGAGGAAGCACTTATTTTCCTGGGCTTGGAAAGCAAACGTGGTCTCAGAGTGCAAGGTTTACTACCAGGATAATCAGCTAGAGTGGCACAAGTGAGAGCCTGCCAACTTTCTTTTGCCTCCTGTGTACCTGGCCCAATTAACTCCATTCTTCATTCTTCAGTCATCTCCCCAGGTAGCTACCTGGTCTTAATGGGCCATAAAAAGCATGGCACTGGCCCATATGGGAATGTTTTGGGGTGTAGGGGGTGTCCTACCCCTTTGCAGGGGTCTCTGAGAGTGTCAGTGGCAGCAGTGCTGTCCAAAAGGAAATTCAGAGGATGTAGCTGTGCCCTTTTCCTGGCTGCTGGAAGAGTCTTTTTGGGTAACATGGGACATGAGACGGATTAGTTGGGAGAGCTGCACAGAGGACCCAGTGGAGTAACTTCAGCTCAGCACAAAGAAGAAGTTCAGCTGGGATTAGATACTGTTGTTCTTATCTCTCAGGCAAGATTTCTTCTTTGCTTCTGCCTGCCTGCCTCCCTCCCAAAGTGGGGATTAACCATAACTTTTTAAATTGGGCTTGTGAATGGACTGTGCTCAGTTACAAGTCCAGCAGCTCAGTTCTTTCCCTGCTATGGCCCCTGTGCTTCTTGGACTCCCCAGTCTCCATCTACAGAGGTCCATGGGGTGGGAGGTAGCAGGGGGCAGATGGTCTGATGAAAGACACTAATTCTGCAGACTTCAGATTCCAAAGACAAAACCTAGGAAGGTCTGAACTCCTGCAGGGAGGGAAAGGGGAAAGCAGCTCGTGCTGTGATCCCAGCAGATGGAAAGAGATCCACAGCTTTTGGGGAGATTCATGCTTGAAAATATTTTAGCAGGTTTGTGACCTTTAAAAGAGACTAGAGCTAGCTATTAGTTAATTTCTACCTTCGATGTTCATTTGAGTGGGTGCTCTATATTATCTGAATATATATATATATATAATGTACAAGTGGTATTTCATAGAAATTTTGTGAGCCAAGTAAAGTATTTGATTACCTATAACTATTCCTTGGGGTCTTCCATAGAGATGTGCTCAAGCTTAGGATATTATCCAGAGCCTCAGAATTGAAATTATTGATTGAAACTGGAGTAGATCGCTGGGACTCTGCAAAAGTTTAAGGCTAAGCCAAATTTCTCAGATCCTGCCTTCCTTTGCATATTTCTGAGTGTATCCTTGAAATCCACTCACTCTCATGAGGACTGAGGATTGGAAAGTTGGATTTCTGACTCATATTTTTCTGGGAAAGCTGAGACATGTTGTGATAATACACCTGCTCTTTGTCACTCTCAGTCATCTAGGAAATGTAGAACATTTCGTGAATTTAAACCTGCCCAGCTTTTTTGTCATACAGGAATAACTTGTGGGATCAAATTTTCTTCTCAAACATGCTTATTTTTGCACCTTCATGCTCAGTTAGCTCAAGGGACAAAAATCTTGTTTTGGTGGTCCTGAGCTCTGTCACATGGAGCTTCAAATGAAAATTTCTGATACCAGAATTCGAACTTATTAAAATTGCAGTAATTCAGAGTTACTGAGATTTTTTTTCAGATATAACTGAGAACATGGAAAAGCTACTTCCAGGGAAATGATGCTGTTTTTACATGCTTACCTCCCCAGACTCTGCACCCTGGCAGAGTCCCAGTGCAGTCAGTAGAGCCATATTAATTCATCTCTGGCCAGGAAAAGCCCTCATAATTTTAAGTAAGTCATATCTACATGAAATGATAATAAAATCTGTGAACTTGTATCATACAAGCATGCCTGGAGAGGGATGAGATTAAAACCAGAGGTGCTGGAACCTGTCAGATAAATTTAGTGACCTCTCCCTGCAAGCCCTACCTCACTGACTTCCAGAATTCTTAGGGAAAATCAGAATGGTGGTGGGTCACTGAGAGCCAGAAACTGCTTGCTCTGATGCTTTTTGTGTTCTTGGTTAGGAAGGAGTTAAAACCAATGCTGGAAGTGAGCTGAAATATTCAGAGTAAGAGTTTTCCAGAGGAGGCTGTGCTGACTGAGGGTGGACTTTGCACTTTCTGCTGTTCTCCTGCTCCCTTAAATTGTGAAAAGAGTAACAAACCCACTGTCTGTGGGGCTCCCAAGGAGTGGCTCACAATGAGGTAATTTGGTACTGGCCTAGTTCAAGCATTCTCAGAAGAAGTCAAGCCTGGCTTTGAGCTGCAGCACAGTCCCAGGTGGCTGAGCCATCCTGCATTGCCCATGGCAGGCTGTCCAGGTCAGGTCTCTGGAGAGCAGCACCCACATCCTTGACTTGACTGAGAGTGTTAGCTGGGACACAGATATGCTGCCCTGCTCAGTGCAGTGGAGCAGGGTCGGGGAAAATGTTCCACTGCTGTAATTTCAACAGAGCAGACACAAAAAGGAATAAAAATCAGACCATCTGGGCAGCATGGGCTCTATCTCCCATTAGGGATTTGCCACAGGAAGACCATGCACCTCAACTGAGGGAGGAATTCTGTCTCTGGTCAGGGTTTAAACTCCCATTTCTTTCCACAGGCATGCACCAGACACATCCTCTCTCACCAGCTCTGTCTCTGCCTGCCAGGATGCAATCTTCCTTCTTCAGGTTTTGCTGAGGGGCAGCAGCTGCCAAGGTGCTGCAGGGAGGTCATTTCCAGGGCTAGACCCAGAGGGCCAAAAGCAGGAGTGCTGAAAAAACCTTGGCAAAAGCTGATCATCCCTTGGCTAAAGTCTTTTATTCCTCTGGCCTGCTGAAGGTCTGCTGAGGGAGCCAGAGGACTCGTGCAGCTCTGCAGCCAACTGTGCAAGCCTGGTGCAGGAGCTAAAACTCACTTAAGCAGTAGAGCTGTGCCTGTTGTCTTATTCACTCTACAATATGTCATCCCGTGTTAATTATGCTCTTCACGTATGTCAGAAGTGATGTATGATTAATAAATAAGAATATTTTGGGTGTTGCCTTTGATGCTGTGTCAGTCAGACAGTGACAGGTTGCAAGCTGTGCTCACCGAGCCCTTACTGCAGCTAGAAACTGCACTGGGCTCCTGACTGCAGCACACCGAGCTGGTGACAAGGCATAAAAACTTACAGGCAAGAAGTGCCTTGGAAGTATTTCTCGAGAACAAAACAAATGGCAAGTACTCTATTTCCAGCCAGCGAGGGCCGCTTTAGTAACAGCTTTTCTGTTGGCTAATTTCTGTCCTTAGGAGGAAGCTGCTTCCTTCCTCTCTTCATTTAATTCCTTTGCCGTGCTGACCTTCACCTGTGTGACTCGCTCCCTGAAATCCTCTCGGGAGGATCAGTGTCAGGTCTAATAAGCCAGCTGTCACTTTACACCAAACAGAAAGTAACTGTTCCATTTGTTAAATGGGCCGGGAGAACCCAGCGGCTTTTTCTACAGGGTTTTTTTTTCTGGGGGAAAGTGTTTTACTTTGAGGTGACTGAAAGTGCATAAAGCGGATTTGGAGCTGCAGATTTGAGTGTCTTGAATGAAGACTGCCATGTAAGGCTTTTCTTTATTTATCAGCTGTGCTGAAACTCGATCAGCGTTTCAGAGCAGGGTCTGGGCACAATGAGTTTTCTTGTGTTTCCAGTCAGAAGATAAGGGACAAGGAACACACTGGCAATTCCTCTCCTTTAGAAAGCTGCACAGGAAGACACAGGAGAAGTAAGACTGTCACTCTGAGCAGTGGGCTGCCGATGCAGCGTGCAGCGCTGCTTCTTGGTGGGAGTTTTGCCATTGACTTGATTGCGAGCAGGACAGCTTTTCTCTGTCACAGCTGTTTATTTATTGCTCCCCTTCCACTGCTCTTTGGGGCTGACAAGCACAACCTGTGCCTCTCCACCAGTTCACACAGGTGGGTTATATTTACACCACTAAGCTTGGAAAGAATTTGAGAGTGGAAGTGAAGGACAGCACTATTTGTGTGCCTTTCACACAGTAGCTGGTGTCTGAATCCAGCAGCTTGTGGAGCACAGGTTTTAAACGGTGTTTGGCAAATGTGGAATCAGAGCATGTCAGTGGCTGACCACCACTGGAGAGCACCTTGAGACAGGACAAGAAAGTGGCAGCTCCGGCATGTGAGAGGAAGGCCATGGTTTGTTTCCATGAACCTGGAGGTTGTGTAAGTATGGCTCCTTCTGGGAATTTGACTCTGTGGTGGGGATTTGGAAGCTGAAAACAGGGCTGTGTGTGGGGTTAGGTGATGCCAGTGAAACATTACCCCGGCTCTGCAGGTAAGCTCTGTGAAGCCAGCCCCTCTCCTCAGGAAAGGGGAGGCTGCTCGGCCGTGCTCCTCAGGGCAGCTCTGAGCCTTTTGCTCAGAATCTTTTGGAGGTACAGCACTGCAGCAACATCCCCCGGGCTCTCCCCTCTCTGGGGGCAACCTCCCAGGAGCTCTTCGAACTTCTCCTATCACTGCTGCTGCTCCTTTGCCAACAGAGGCTGAGGGACAGCAAGCTGCTTCGTCCACGTTACAGGAGGCTGCCCAAGCTTTACCCTGGAGATGATCCTTTCTCCTTCCTGGCTGCAGAAGTGGGGAGGGCAACTTGCTTCTTGTTCCTCTGGGAATTTAGTTTTTCCTTGTCTCATGATCTGCATAGGCTGGAGGCTTAGGGCCAAAATCTTTCTTCGTTAGCACCCTGATTTATACTCTAAGTGTTTGCAGTAACTGAAATAGGTATCTGAGAACGATCTCAGGATATTTAAATCTAGTTATGTATCCAATATACCATCTGTAAGCCCAAGTGAGCTTTGAAACTGTGTATGTATGGCAAATATCCTTCTGCCTTCTCTGTGTCTTCCCATGTGTGGGGAAAGGTCTTAAAATTTTCAAATCTAGAACCTTGTGCTTGGCCCTGCTCTGCAATGAGCATCCCTAAACTGCAAAGAGAGAGTTCTTATTTTTTGTGTTGGATTTTTTTCTTGGATGTGTCTGCTGGGTGTGTTCTTAAGGGTATGACTTGCAGAAAGTGATGAATCAGGTATTTAATAGCAGCTAATTTTTTTTTTTGGCCCCTCTTAGTCCACTTCAAACAACTCAAAAAGGGGGCTACCTAATCTTTAGACCTTGCCTCCCCAAAAAAACTTCTGGCCATAGCAATACTGTACCTTAAATTAAACGTTCTGTAGCCATCAACCCACACAGCTTTGAATAATTGACTTTCTCAACAACAGCTGAAGTTTGTGGCTTTCCACATGAATGGAACTGGAGCCCACAGAATCATTGTCTGTTCAAGCCACTGCCCAGGTGGGAAGTGGTGCTGGGTAATGAACCAAAACTTTCTTTATATGGAAAGAAAAAAGGACAGCTTCATTTTCAAGTGCTCTCAGATAGACTTTATTTTGAAAACATATTTGTAAGTGTATGACTATACAAACTTATATATGGAACCAACAACAGATTTTTCAGCCTGAAAAATCTATAAGCAACAGATGTCTTTCAGCATGTGTTACTTGGATGTAAACCTAGAAAAACAAAGTAGATTCTTGTATGGTTAGATCTCATCATATAAAGGAAGTCAAATAATTCATAGACTTGGTGTAATTCCTTGCTGTTATATTTGGAAAATAGGCAGCATACAGTTCAAAAGATAGTTCAGACCTTTTATCTTTGGTAAAACTTGGTCCATGTCACTTCTCGTGGATGTGAGCACAGTTGCTACTTAAGAAAGTGAAATGTTTCCTTGTGTAGATACAGGGCTCTACAGAGAGTAAATTCAGAATGCTCTGAGAGTACTGAAACTGGGCCACTGAACACTTGTTAATGTTTAATCAAATTATGATTTATGGACTCAGACTTCCTTCTGAACTTTATATTACTTACAGCCTAAGGGACAGTTTCTATCCTAGCACAAGAAGCCACAGCATATATGATATAGCATATTTTTCATACAGTGAGCCTATCTATTGCAGAACTTTGTCTTGTCCCAGATGAAGGGATTTTACTACTTGTAGTCTGCATACATAAATTAATAAAAATATAGGTGTCCTTCTTAGCCACTTGTGATCTAGATGTGGGTTTAAGGCCTTATAATCTTGGATGTTAAAAAAACACCTTAGAGGAGCAGATTTAAAACATTAGCATCTTCAAATTGTCTCATTTGGAATATTCTCATTGTTTTTGGCTGAAACACCATGTTACTCTCATTATTTACAATAGCCTTTCTACAAGCCAGTTGTGAGAAAGCTTTCCTTGCCAGAAAACTGCCTTTCTCTGTTCCATGTGTTAAGGATTAACTGGCTTAGTAACTTTAGGACTGCATTTCCCTTCCCTAACTGTATTCCTCAAAAAAATCCTGTAGGTAGGAATCACTGAGTGTATGGTCCTGAGTGCCCTGCTGCAGAGGCACCACCTGAGCAAAGGAGTAGAGCTCTTGGGAAACGAGTTATCACAAGAAAAGAAACAAAACCAAGCCTCAAGTAGCTGGAAAGTCAACACTGGGTGATTTGATGAGGAAATCAAAATCACTGCCTTTTGAATCCAGTGTCATTTTGAAATTAGTAACGTGTTTGAAGTTCTTAAAATTCTTCCTGGTAAAGTGTCCTCTAAGCTTTCATTGCTATTATTTTTTCCTCTACAAATGGAGAGGCAATTAACTACCTATGAAATGCAGGATTTCAAGAGAAAACTTTGATTATGTACTACGTGTGCAAACCTAGCTTTGCATTGACAAGCTGCAAGTGAGCTTGTAATGAATGACTCTTATCATAACTAGGCAGGGATGTTTGCATTGATTTCCACTTTGCAGTTGGTTTCCTATGCTTTGGAAGGTGGGGTGACTTCTAAATTATTTTTTTTTTTCTTGCTCAACTAGAAATAGGTGTGCATGTTAGCTGGGTTTATTTTTAGGAGGGAATGGAGTCTGAAAAAAGAAGGTTAGCTCATAATTACTGCATGAGCAGAAAATATGTTCTCAAGTGTGTATTAGGATAAATACAGCAAACACCTGTGAGAGCTTGTTTCAGTCAGACAGCAGTTGCTGTAAATTCCCTAGTAAATAATTTGGAGTTAGTATTCTTCTTCTGAGTCTATAAATTTGTCCTCTCTCCCACTTTCTCCTCTTAAGCCCCTCAAAACTGTTTTCCTTTTCTGTTTCTAAAATGATCCCCAAGCCCTCACTGTGTGTTGATCCAAAAATGAGTACAACTTCCCACTGAGACCTTTGGAATAGCTGTGTAAATTAAAGATTATCTCCTGTTGGATCTGTTAATCTCCAGCAAAATTGTCATGTATACAATTATTGTCCTGAGATCCTGCAGGACCCAGCATGTGTTGCAGAAAGGTCAAGCATGAGAGAGGCCTGGGTACTAACCCCAGGTCCAAAATGATGTAAGAGTAAACTGTAGTGCTGGTAAATGTCTAGTTGGTTTGAAGTGTGGCAATGTGACAAAAATAGTCATTGTCTCAGTCAGAGCATCATGGAGAGGGTTTTGTGCAGATGTGAAAGCAGAGAGAGGAAATGCTGTAAATTGCCAGGACTACTATGAAGTCCTTTGCTCACCTGTTAGTGTTGCTTGTTCATAATAAATTACAAAAATGGTGAAACAGTTTGGTCATAGTTATGAATGCGCTGCGTTCTTTTTTAAAACAAAAATAGGGCAAATAAAAAAAATAGGGAGGTCTGAGGTTTTGAATTCCTTTCAGTATGAGAATTTAAATTTCTAATGCTTCTGGATCTCCATACTCCCATCATGGTGATGAGTTGAAGTCAAAGCACCACCTTAATTCTAATGCTGATCTGAACATGGTGATGATCAAGATGAGGCTTGATGTAGATTGACAGAAATGGTTGCAGCACAAGTCCTTGTCCAAACTAAAGTCAAAGGTGGATGGCTGCTCTCTGGGTGCTAAGGTTTGTGGTTTTTTACTGCACTAATAGATGAGAGAGGAATTTACTTTCTTTATGAAGTAGCTTCATTCAGTTGTCTATTGGGAGGTATTTTAAGAGCAAAAAATGTGAAAACCAACAAAAGCCTTTTTCTAGAGGTAAAAGGAACAGTGGAACTTCAGAATCCTAGAAATTGCTTTCTAAAAATGATCCTACTCATAAACTGCATAAGGTGAACAATATTCTTGTCTCTTTTGAGTTGTAACTTTTAGTGAGAATGCAGGTGCCCACTGTGCAGTGCTCAAGAGCAGTCCCAGAGCTCATGGACTCTGTTCCACGTCCACTAAAACCCCACAGGCACAGAAAAATCACCTGGTGGCAGGATGTGATCCAGATAATGTCACTGGATTCAAGAATATTCTTTTCTTTGTTGTAGTTCCTTGGTGGTTTCCATGGATAAACATGCCATCTAACTGAGGTGCTTATGAAAATGAGCATTTTCCTAGAGTGAACTTATTTCACAAGCACCTGGTGGCAGATTTGGAGTTATTTCTGTGCAGAAACTGGCAATCGTGCTTCAAGGACAGACAGAAGAATAGTTTGAGATTTAATCAGGTTCCCTGTACCTGGAGTTCCTCTTCATGGTTTCTGTCTTAATGATCCTAATGGATAGCTCTTGCACTTAAGAGTACAAGATAATTTTGGCTTTTCTCTTGAATCTTGCAATTTTTTTTGGACTCAGCTAGGAAGCCTCATTATTTGTTTCTATTTTCACCAGAATTTTACCTGTCATTCTCAAAACCTGAGCACAACAAACTATGCCACAAAATAATAGTAAATAAAACCTATCATAAACCAAACAAAAACTTTGTATGATATTGGGAATCTCTGTACCAGTTTGTCACAGACTGACTACAGCTTAATGGGCTTTCAAAATAGAAAAAAATAAATTAATCAGATCTATTTCTATGGGAAACAAGTGAGGCACTTCTTATCACATGAATAAATTGTTCCTTTAGAATATAGTTTGGCACCATTATGGCTTCAAGTATCATTTCTTTAGTCTACTAATGAGAGACCTCTGTAGCAGCTAACACACCAGGTATGGAAAGAGCTCAAAATTCCCAATTTCTTTCAAAAGTGAATACAGTGTGTCAGAAAGGAGAGGAGAAGGGGATAAAGAGTAAGGAGCTAGAACTCTTTAGTAATAATAACAGTGAACTAGCCTGGGGAAAAAAGTTCCTACTAAAGGATAATACATAAAGAGTTTTTCACACTGCCTCAAGTTTTTTTTTGTTAAAAATATGTTCAAGATTAATAAAGATTTTTTTCAATTTGAAATACTTTTTTTTATCTTCTCCCTTCCCTCTCACAGCCTAGGTACCTCCAAAATAAGGAATGGGCACAAGGGAAATTAGTTTGAAAAAAATGAGATGGAGAGGCAGAAATGAAATAATACTGCTAAAGAGGGAGTCAACTGACTCATCAATATTGTAAAAGTACTGTTTGAGCTTTCAGGCTGTACTAGCTCAATTGCTTTATTAGTTGTTTCATATACTAAATATAAGTAACTATAACTCTAGATTTTGGAGAAATAATGACTTGAAACTTTATGTGCCAAATCAATATCTTCATTACTTGTTATGGATTTGATTCCACAAACAAAGTGGTGGAGATGAGATCATATCTGAAATACCAGACAAACTCTGTCATGGCTCCAGGTCTCTGCAAAGCAGTGCCTGACTCTGCAGTGCCTGCCTCCCTTTGACCTGGCTGATGGCTGGTATTTTTGGAAAGAATATTTCAAGTTTGTGAATGTTCCTCTTTTTTATATTTTTTCTTCCTTTCCTTCCCAGAAAGCCTGAGGACCCCAGGCCAGGGTCTTCATGGAGGAGAGACCTGTATTTTGGCTGGCTCAACCTCTGATTTATTGAGGCTGAGCTGCTTCACCATTTCCAGTAAAAAACAAAAAAGTACATTTGTGTCTAAGACTTTTTATTTTGTTTTTGATTGCCGTGGTGCTTAGCTGCCTTAAACTGGGGCCAGCCTTTGTTCTGTCTTGCAGTTAAGTAACCCTTGTGTTTATGATAGCCTGCAATTACTGTGCAAGCTATCATTGTTCCATTTCAGAAGTTAGCATTTCTCCATGCTTGCAGCATTATCTCAGATACCACAATTATGTGCATCCTCAGGAGGAGGAAATGGCTGTGGCACATCACATGCTGTGGTGTGGCAAGTGTAGGGAAGTGTATTTTGGGGGTTTCTGTGATAAGTGTTCTTGTGGAGCCAGGTTTTCCTAAGTGTCTGGTGAGGAAAGTTAGTTCACTGCACATACTCTAATACGTTTCCTAGGAAGACTTGAGGCTATTCATTCTTAAGTGATTTAAACATATAAGTAGGAAAAGTATATACAAGGTAAATGATATCAAAAATAAACTGGTCAATACCCAAAATCTTATTTAGCCTTAGGAACACTTGAGAGCTTGACCCAACAGTCAAGAAGTACGAAAAAGTGTTTCTAAGTAGAAAATGGTCTCAGACATTTGAAACTGAAACCAAAGTGCAAGGAGACCAGTTCCTACAGGAACTGCTTAAAAGAGCAGATTGGCTGTGGCAGACCTGGGAAAACTGTGCTGTGCTTGATTTATTTGTTCTGATTTGCTCTTTGGCTTCCTGGAATTTTTAGAGTTCAAGCTCAAATATGTGGTACCTACAAGCAAAGTAAGAATAAATCCCTACCTTGCCTTTTTGTCAGGCGTTTGCTATTTATTTTTTCAGGCAATATGCAATCTGCATATGACACAGAGCACGTGGGAAGGCAGGGATTTTGTCATTGATCTCAGAGGAGCGGAGTTCCTGATGGCTTCAGTGCTCTGGAAACTGAGGGATATTTGCAGATGGATTTGGACTTATAAGATCTGCTGCAAAAATAGATGCAATTTTAACGAAACCTTTCACAAGAGGCATATAAATTCTTCTGCCTTTTGCCAATGTATTAACTAGGGATGTTGAAAAGTTATGTCAATCTCTCCTTTGCCAGGAGCTGTGGGGGAGAACTATGTCACAGCCTATAAGTATGACAGCTTTCTATTCTTGTAGAGCTAATCTCTCAAGTTAATTTTTTAATGAGTAACATTTTTACAGGTATGTAGATTGTTTGTTATACAAATGTAGTATGAGATCACTCTTTTTTATTTTTTTTTAACGTTAAGATAGATACAAGTGTAACCATGTTCAAATGCTCTGATAGTTTGTTGTACTAGGATGGCTAAATACTTCAGTTTTTCTTTTTGCTCTTTCATGACTTTGAGACAGCTGGTAAATACTTGCTTAATTTTGCATAAAGGGTAGAATCAGCTGTGTTTATTGTTGAACAATATAGTGTTGATTTGGTGAAGAAGAGATGAAAAAAACCCCAGGGAAACACAATCCTAAAGCTTGGCTGACATCACTGTTTGGCAGCCCATTTAATATAGGAAGCCTTGTCTCCTCCTCAAAATACTTTGGAGTTCAGGACAGGCCTGTCTTGTGTTCAATCTGCTTGTCCTGGCCTGTTCCACGGCTTTGCTCTCATCTGGTGGAGGGGAGGCTGCAACCCCTTCGTGCTGCAGCATCACTGCCTAAGGCCTTCTCTCCCAAAGACCACACACTGAGTTTTATGTGCCTTCTGCTGAAATAAATCACATAAAGCAGCCACTCATACAGGGCTTGTAAAATCTGACTTTTTGTTTTGTCTCGGTGGTGGTCTGAATAGTGCTGGTACTCTGTGCACCTGTTGGATATTAATAGAAGAAAAAGAGGATACAATTTAAAACTTGCATTTTATAATTTTGTCCATTTTAGTGTTGCCATGGAAGGTGACAACACCTTGAAAAGAGAGATTTACTCTGCATTTTAATTTGTGCTGTTAAGGATGTGTTTACATGAGAAGTGGTTAAATGTGCAGTGGTTTCTTAACTTATTTATAAAAACCCAGTGGATGGCCAGTTAGATAAAATAATCACAAAATGATGAAAAGTCTAGTAGAAATCTAACTATGAATGAAAATAGATTCAATTCTGTAGATGTGGACAATGGAGCTGGTGAAGGGTCTGGAGCACAGGCCCTGTGAGGAATGGATGAGGAAGCTGGGAGAGGAGGAGGCTCAGGGGAGTCTCTTATTGCTCTTTACAACCACCTGAGCAGAGATGTGGGGTCAGCCTCTTCTCTCAGGCAGCTTATAACAGGATGAGATGAAATGGCCTCAGGCTGCAGCAAGGGAGCTTCAAGCTGAACATTAGGAGAGTTTCTTCATTGAAATGGTTGAGCAGTTTGGAATGGGTGGATTTGCCATCCCTGGAAGTGATGAAGAAATGACTGGATGTGGCACTTAGTGCTGTGCTTTAGTTGACAACACGGTGATTGGTCAAGGGTTGGACTTCCTGATCTTGGAGGTCCTTTCCAACCTTTATGACTCTATGAAATATCTGTGGCCCCTTTAATATCTTGGATAGATAAAAGCTCTTTTGGAGACATCAGAGATTTTTTTGGCTTGATAAACTCAGCACAAGTGTCTGGTGTCTCAGTTTTACAGGAACCTTGCTTTGAGCAGGCAGTGTGGTGCCAGGGAGGACAGTAATCTTCAATGTTTTACTGAAACAATCAGTTTTTGCCTTTCTGTACAAGCACACAGGGTGTGGGGAGTGAACAAAGCCCTCCTCTGCCTTTCAATTTCAGTTTCTTCTGCTAAGAAAGAGGGGGGAATTACCTTTAATGAGCCCAAGAAGTAGCTATACCCGTTCTTGTACCCCTTTAAAACAAAGAGCAGCTCTGATTTTTGATATGGCTCTGATTTTTATGGCGGTTGGGTGCAGTCTCTCCTTGGACTGTGAGCACTATTTTGTAATATTGCCCTCAAATATTGTGCAAATGGATTGAAACCAGTACATAAATACATTTAAATACAAGAAAACAGTGAGAAAAATCTTGATGTTTATGATTTGTCCAAAATATACTTCTGAAGTAATAAAAGTGGTGCAGAAAGGGTCTTTTTTCCTATTAGAAGTTCATTCTTCCTTGTTCCACTTGTGCTACTTTTTCTGCCTGAATCCTCTTTTCATTTGCAAGACCATCATTTGCCTGCCACTACATATTTTCAGTACTATTTCTTCATAGAGACACACATCTGAAGACTTGGTGGCTGTGCATTTTGTTTCCAGTATGAAATCTGTGAAACTCTGTACAGCCCATTGCTGTGTCTCTTACTTTGTCATTGGAAATAGATTGCCAGCTACAATCTCTGTGTATTTAATTCGTCTAAAAAAATTTGTTGGCCAAATTTTCACATTTTAGAGTTATTCAATTTACCCTAATGGTCTTTAACTGAGAGTTATGTTCACAGAGTAGAGGATAAAATAGACTGAAATTTTTTCTTAGAGCTATTAAAATTTTTAACTTGATGAGTTCCCATCTAGTCCAGAAAATACAGGTTTTTGAGTGTGTCCAGTATCTCTATCAAATCTGGCAAACAAGATTGCTGAGGTTATTGGAAGATAAAGGAATAGTGCAAAGCCAGGAATGTGAACAGGAATATGATGATTTCTACAAGGCATGAACTTGCTTAATTTGACAGAGAACATGCTCAAACCTTAATGAAATGATTTGGCTTTTAGCACACCCTCTGTATCTTCCTGGCTGGAGGTGCATTTTGCAGAATTGGGGTGTGAGTGACTCACTGGGCTGCACAAGAACAAGGGACAGAATGGGACTGGTGTTCTAAGAAGGAAAACCACATTCTTTCATGGAAAGTATGTCACTTCCAAATAAACTACAAGGGGCAACAGCTTCCATGCAGACCTTATGGTAGGTGGGCTATGCAGCCATCCCCTGTAAGGCCTTAAAACAGTGTTCTGAATCGAAGCTATTGCATGAGGTGTGTGTTCTACTCAGTGCTGCTGGTACTGCGAGTTTCTGTACTAGATTTCTCTTGAATTTCTCCAAGAATCGTGTCAAAGCCTTAGAAACCATTGGTGCTCTAAGCACTTCAGTGGTGCAACAGCAGCTGTGCTAAGCCAGAGGTGTTTGGAGGTGTTAAGGGCAAGGGCCAAAGGACAACAAAACTGATTTCAGAGAGGATTCACAAGCCACTTCTCTGAGAAGTGCTGAGCTTGCTGGCCCTATTGCAGCAAAGCATTTCAGCAGGTGTCAGGTTTTAAACATGTGAGATTTTTAATTTTGTTTCATATGACCATCCTTAAGTAGTTTGCTGGATTGGAATCCTGGCAGGACTGAATCCTTAATTATCTTTGCACATTAAGCACTGTAAGTTATAGCAAGAATTTCTTTGGATTTGCAGGTTTTCCTTAAATTCTGTAACATTGTTACATTTTCCCTATTGGTAGTTCCTGCTTCTTTAAGTGCTTGAAAGAGTTCACAGGGATTTATAATATTTAAGAGTCTACATTTTCTTCCTATTAGATATGTAAACGTGTTTAAAGAGCTTGGAAAAAAAAAAGAAATCAATCAATAAACTCCACAAAACTAATACTGGTGAAAAATACACCTCTTGTAGAACTTTGAGGCTGTCCATAGAAAAAATTGCAGTCTTGTCAAGCATACCATCACAGAGAAGTACTTATTTGTTTTGTGGCCTGTCGAGGATAAAAAAAAAAGTGATTTTGAGAGCTATATTTGCACTTAGCATGGAGGCAAAGATAAAGCACATCTAGCAAGAGCTCAGCTGAGCTCAGCTTATCTGAGCTGTAAGAACTCACACTTAACAGCAAGCCATCATAAATGATGGATTAGTTCCTCTACAAAATGAATGCTGTTGAGTGTGGTTCTGCTTATGTTTCGTGATTGCATTACAGACCTCTGTGTCTCTCTGGTGATGATGCCTTTCCCTTTTGTGAATTTTCTTCATACGGTTTTTGTATGTTATTGAAGAAGGAATTGGGAGACTGGATGGCAAATACTGAATGCAATGCATTTTTCAGGAAGTGTTAGTTGTTTGCCAAAACTAGCTGAATTCAGAGACTTTTCAGCATAGGACAGCCTGTGTTCCTGTTGGCTGATGAGAAGAAAGCTGAAGCAGGGCTGGGAGAGCTCTTGTGGTTCAGGCAGCAGGACCTGGACTGTGCTCAGCCACTTTGCACTGTTGTAACTTGCAGGTTTCCTGTTCCTCTGAAGCAGATTTTTACATATTGATTGAGGGTCTCATTTGGCTTGAAAGGAGGGAGAATACAGCAGTTTTTCAGTGCAGAAGGGTTGTATGCTAGCTGCAGGTTCTGTCTGCCCCATTAATGAGTCTGCCTGAAGTAGATGGACTTTAGCACTTTCCAATACTGAAAACTGAGCCAAGCAAGAAAACATAGAGGACATGATTTCTTAAAGAATTTTACTTGATAGAAAAAAAGTCTTTAAATGCAGATCTTTTGGGAATGAACACTATTCCTGCTGTTCCTCCAGCAGGATAAATTTAAACTTGTAATTACAGAAGCACACCCAGTAAGCTGGCCCCCGAAATATGATACTGCTTGCCTCAGTCACAAACCTGACTATTATTTTGAGGTTGCAAAGATTTTCCAAAGGGATGAAGTTGCCCTTACCTTTATATTCCAAATATTCCATTTTAATAATGAAACGTGATCTCAGCTTTCATTCCTTGTTCCAGTGGAAGTAAAAGGAAGTAAGTTTATATTCAGCATTATGTCAACTGCTGGTCAAGGCTTTGGTTTGTCTGAATATGGTGGTATCCAGATTTGCAGGTAGGCCATTACTCACAAGAACTGGGAGATAAGTAGAACCCTGCACCATCCACCCCCTTCCTGGTGAGTCTATTAATTCAATGATGGTAAATGTCTCCTGGAGCAATTCTTTGGCCTTAGCTCTGCTAGTTTGTCTTTGCTCAGGTTACTGGAGGGGGAGCATGTGGAAGATGTAGCATTGTCTTGGGCAATATATATGTGGGTTTTTTTAAAAAAAAAAGTTATTATTTTCTTTTGGCTTTTTGTTGTTTT
>VZTR01015161.1:48683-92109 GCA_013400775.1 Chaetops frenatus
TTTTTTTTTTTTTTTTTTTTCCCCCCCCCCCTCAGGAGACGTTTCTGCACTCAATGCAGTTTGAGTGCAAAGTATCTAAAGCACTTACTGCTCTGCAGGCCTGAAGCAGGCATCAATGCACTCAACAGCCCTATAGAGAACTTGAAAAAGTGAATTGTGGGATAAATATCTGCTTGTTTATTGAGATGGATTAAAAGACAGAAAAGTAAATGTCATGTCTAAGTACTAAGATGTGCTGCTATGCTGAATAAAAAAAAATTGAACTTTACATTTACATTGCATTAGTGTTCTGCCTTCTTTTCTCTTTATGATTTATAGTTTTGAAAAATTGTTTATAGTTTTGAAGCCCTAATATGAACATTTCTTGAGTCATATAATTTGAAGTAACAGTTTATGGTTTAAGAGGAAGAGTTTTTCTTATTCACTTTTTCGTTCATATCATTACTGTTTAAATTTTGTGCCCTTAAATGTGCTTGTAACTGTTACAAAGTGAAGTGAATGCCAGAATAAAAATATCAGTCTCCAGTCTCTGACTGGAAATGAACAGGGTCTTCATTCACAGTGATAAGGATATCTGTTATTTGTTTTCCTTAAGTCAAATTATTTAAATTATGATAATAATTAATAATTTTTTTACTAATGAAATAACAGTTAATTTTAATCAGACATTTGTGTGATCAAAATTCTTTTAGTACTCAGCTCACAGTAAATTGTTCCTAAAGGTTATGGAAAAAGTTGCAAAATTTTTGTAAGAGCAGCTAAATGCTTTTCTGCTTTAAGACTTCTCTTCAAATCATTTTGATTTAAAAATTATTCTTCATATACCTAATGTAATAATGCAAACAAAAGTTTTTTTTTAAACTAGCTTAGTGTTGATAAATTCTTAATATTTGCAAAATATAAATTTTATCCTTATAGATCATATCCTTTTAGATTCTGCTGATTCCAAAGGAAAGCAGCTTTTCACTTGCCCTTACTGGTCCAATGCTGCAAAATAAAACCAGTGTACAAGGGAAAGCAAGTGTACCTTGAGCACACTGAGTTTTCTGTGTGGGGCAGAGGTACCCAGAGATGCTGCTTTTTCACTGCAGTTTCCTGTGTTGCATATGCTGAATTCTATTTCATTGCCTACAGAGTGAGAAAGTACAATAGCTGTAAACTTATATTAGAATAATGGGCTTTAGCACAGTATTTTTAAACTCTAATTCTCTATAGCAAGGGGAGTAAGCCATATTTTCAGCTGGTAACCTGGTACTGCTCCATGATTGCTAGGTCATGTTGATATCCATGCTGTCCTCCAGTATAACAGAAGCTATTGGTTCACTGTAGGTTTTATATTCATAATTAACCTATATTGGAACTTTTTTCTTCAGAATATTAGTTTCCTAGTTCCTATGTCAGATGTGAACTTTATGTTTATTCTAGAATCCACATTTCACCCAGAAAATGAGTCTTTGTCAAATATGGAAGGTTTTTTTTTTTTTTTTTTTTTTGTGATTCTTCTTAATTTGAAAATCTGATCCTTTGAATCTGATCTGTGTTCTTGATGGTTTTTGTTATTCAATATCTGCTTCATGAGATCTACTGGCATGTGGAGGAAAAAAAATATTTGAAGACTTCTTCACTAGAATGAAATGGCCTGTTAATCATTAGCTGTGTTCAAAGGACAGATGGAGCACCACCAATAGCTTAAACAAGTGCAAAATATCTACACAGGAAGTTTGCTGTAATCAGAAACAAACCTGTAGAAAATATTGTTGGGATGTCTTTGAGGTCTGGCTGGATTATACACTTTCCCAGGCATTGTAATTAGGGAAGCCAACTTGTTGAGAGTCAAGCCCATTAATAATTTAAACCAATATCAATAATTTAAAAATGAAAAACAATTTTTTCCTTAAAGATGAGGATCTGAGTAATTTTCCAACATGAACTTTCTTCATATAAAGAAAGTGCACTGCCAGGCATACACTGTATGTAGGATTTGAACATGCTTTTTCAGCCCAAGTGCAGGGGAGTTGGAAGTGTTTGTACCAACAGTGGACTGACCTTTTGGTATTTCATTTTTTTTCTGGCTCCTGCTTGTTACAGGTCAGGTAAGGTGTTTCAGGATGGGTGGTTGATTGTTTTTTTTTTTTTTAAAAGCAGTATTTATTATGTATCACAAAACTCATTTTGACGCTGTGTGATGGAGCAGGCTGATGAAAGGGTTGATGTCAGTCCCTGCCACAGCAGTGACAGACTGAAACTTGTGCTCTGGTTTCTTGAACTTGTGTCTTTGTCAGTACTGGTTCAAAACATTGATGTGTAAACTGTTAGAGGCAAAAGCCAGCTCCTGGGAGTCTGCAGCCAGGAATACCATGTCAGGCTGAGGCCTGGGGTTATATTTTCTTTTAAAGCCGTGGTATTTAATGTCAGTTTGTGTATTGGATTCTGGAACTCCTGTTTCAAACATAGCATTGAAATGACAAATTTACCTCTCTCCTGTTGCAAAAAGCTTTAGTTTTTGGTTCTTTCTAAGCTGTTTAAAACAGAGACAAAATGAAGAATACCTAATGTGTGCTGGAAACTTTGATTTTCTTTGCTGTAGTAATGAATATAGTGATGTGGCTGCTTTAGTCCCTCTACACACAATGCTTGCAACTATACATGAAATCCCACCAGAAAGGTCTGAGTGGCTGAAGCAGCTGCACTGAGAAAAGAAAGGCAGAAATTGTGATTGAAACATTCTATGTAGTGATTTTTGCATATTTGATCTATCGTGTCTTAAAAAACACACTTTGATTTTTCTAGATCTGATTTCTGCCCCTTACAGTTTCTTTTTACCCTCTCCCACAGTCCACTACTATTCTGCCAAATGAAAATGAGAACATATACTGTGTCTACACTGAGGAAGTGGTTTGCTTAGAAATGGTGACCACATGAACTTTATAAATGCTGATACCAAAATTACAGTTGATTATACAGATGTGGGCCCTGGAAAAAAGGAAAATGGGGTCTGTTTGCTAGCTAAAGGGAAAAATCTTGTTGCTGCCTAGGCTTTTTGCCAAGGCACAGCTGAGGTAAGGTTATTTTAGGTGTGTGTTGTGTGAGAGCTTTTTCTCCCGTTGATTTTTATATAAGTCCTTGTACGAACACGGCTACGAAGAAAGAGCAAGTCAGGTTTGATTTCACATTTTCATGGACTTGCAACTGAAAAGGTGAGTGCATGCTTTGGCAGCTGAGCATGTGACAGGGCTCCCTCCCAATGCTGCCTTCAGCCCTGAGTTTGGTGCTGCTTGGCTCCCTGACATGGCTGTGGGGGTGTCTGGGCAGACCCCAGGCAGATGCAGCTCTTGAGGTTCCCGTTGCAGTGCTGGAGAGGGGGTCTGACAGCTGGAAGTGGGCAGAGGAGCAATTGCTGGCAGCAGGGTGGGAGATAAAAAACCCTGGAGCCTGGGGAGTGTTGGTACCTGGGGATCTCCATCCTCTCTGCTCTCTCCAGGTGTCCAAGCTATCCAGCAGGGACCTTCTTGCCAGCCCTGAGTCAGAGCAGCTATTTAATATCAACATTGTTCTCATCCTGGGAAAATGTAGATCTGGGAACATGAGGTGGATAAAAAGCTGGAGCTGAATTTCTCTAGAAATACTAGGATAAGGTCATGATGCATGGCACTGTTAAGTACCAGTGAGCTGCAGAGTTTTACACTTCTCTCTCAAACTGAGATTTGCTGTTGAAGTTCTGTCACTCTTCCAATTTATAATATATAAACTTTGGTCATTTTATACTCACATTATTATTTTTTTTATCTGGGACTTGTACTTCAATGTAAGCTACAAAATCAGTTAATCAATAGATTTTCTTTAAAGGAAAAATCAGCAATGAATATTCAGCAGTTGTAAGAATGCTCTTGAGATTGCCATCTAATAGAGGTGAAATAAAAAGCGGAAGCTGATTAGAATTCCAGGAAATGGGATATTCATCTATTTATAGGAATTTGAGTCTTCATATGCCAGGCTTTATAATTTAGTTCTCAGAGCACCCTTGATTTTAAGCATTTCTGGAAAAATCATTAAATGAAGAAAAAGTAAAAGGAGTGTTAAAAGAGCCAAATTATGTTGATTTACAAAAGGAAAATGCAGCCAACATGAATTGCAAAATATAACACTGTGCTGTGCCTGAAATGTGCTCTCATCATTGCTGAAATATTGCCCCATGCCAGGGACTTACTGTCTCCAGCACAGACTGATGGTCTAAGCATGAGATGCAATGGGGCTTTTCATGGTGCATCTTTTTTATTTTCATGGTCATTTTCAATGAAAGTGCCTCCCCAGAGCAGATTTCTCTTTTATATCTAGTTTCTTGCATTGTTTTTGTATTTGAATGCTCTTGCCTCTCCCATTTCTAGCTCCTCTTCTTTGGAGAACATTTCTAGGACTTGTGAAATGAAGGTGACCTTTGGTTGCTGTAAAAATGTAAAAAAAAAAAGGTCCTGGACTTCCACTTTTATGGAGGTGTATTAAACAGCTCCTGACATTGTGAGAGAGTCACTCAGGCAAACTTGTTGTACCATGTGTTTGGTTATATTAAAAATACTCTGCGTATAATTTTTAAAATCCAAATATGTACAAATTATGAAAATAAGGGCTGTTATAAGGTGAAATATTCAATATCATATATGGAAATTTTGCCTGGTTTTTTATCTATCTAAGTATTTCTACAGCTAGAAAATGATGTCAAAGGTTTTGGGAGGGAAATAAAGGCTCAAAACAAAACTAAGCAAAGCTCTATATTATTTGAGCAGAGCTGGCTGTTCATGTCACTTACCATGGTGCTGTTTTCCAGCTGATGTGTGTTCCTGACCCTTAATGTCTGTGAATTGGGATTTTGATGCAAATGCAGCGCACCTGCCTAAGGTGGAGTGAACTTGTACACTGTATTTTGGTATAGTTTCACTTATATGTGAAGGATGTTCAGGTGCTTTGTAAACAATAGCTGCAAATCAGGTCTGTTTGAGCAGTTCATGTCCTTGTACAGGAGAAAGTTGTGCACAGTATGGCCCTGCTCAGGACTGGCAGTCAGTGGGGATGAGGACACGAGCTGTGAGCATCAGCATTCCTGCCTGTACCATCTGAGAGGAGATGATGTCAAGTGACTCATCCTAGGCCAAGTCATTCCTTCCAATCCTTGCTCTGGTATATTCTTGGCAGCAATATGGCCACATTATCAGGCCAACTTGGCAGTGTTGTCACTGCTGGTGGGAGTGGCCCACGGAGCTCTGCTCCCACTACAGCCTGGCCCAGGGGAAGGGAAGATTCCTCCCTGAAAAGTTTAGAGAAAACTCAGCTGCAACATTGGCTCCCCCTGCCTCCTCCACTCAGTGTCTTCTATTTTTTGCTACTCCAAGCAGCCTATTCTGAGCAACTGCTCAGAATCTGAGCAGATGAGCAGAAGTTTTGTAGACTCCATATTCAGTTTTCAATACTACTTGGTGTAGTTTTGATGTGTAGCAGTGTTACTGGCAATGTACCTTGAATGTTTCAGTTCCTGTATCTTTCTTCTTTGACTGTCTAGGGGAATTTTGGAACTAGAAAAATATAAATGTTCACTATTTAGTGTAGAGACGTCTATTTTGGTGAATTGAATTATTAAAAATGTGGATCCAAGTTCACATTATCCTTGCATTTTGTCATCTGTGGTTTTTTTAGATTTCCTTTTTAATATTTTAGATTTACTGCATGATTTCAAGTGCCACACCAAATGTTTTCATTTCTCTTATCTGAAATGAAGTGAAGGTCTCTTATCTCTCTACTGAGGTGAAGGATTGGCTTGCAGTCTGTTTTAAATCAGCACCTTTCAGGCAGGTGATTATTCAGTGGAAATTAACTGTGGAATGTTTTGGAGGTTCATCACAGGTTTAAAGGATTTAAGTCCAAGCCACTTTCTTGTGCACCAGAGGGAATGTCAGCAGATATAAGTATGTTTAGTCTGAGAGCAGGAGGCTGAACAAGGAAGACATTGTAGAAGAAGAAGGTGTAGGTGGAGCACAGGTAACTACCAGGGACTGAAAGACCAGAGTGTTGCTTATTGAGGTCTAGAATTGTTATTACTATTACTGGTATTACTATAGCATCTGAAAAATATTTGAAGAGGAGGGGATTTTCTGCAAATAATAACAGAGCAATCTTTGCCCAGTAAAAATTGGAGTAGCTTAGAGCTGCTTGACTAAAATTTTCTTAATGTGTTTGATTCTGATAGAGCTAGAAATTAAAACATAATAATTAATAAAAGGATGAAGGTAGCTAGGAAAATAAGCAATAAGAATTGATTTGCAGAAAACAGGATCTAAAGCTGTGGAAATGTTGACCTTCCCTAGGAATTCAGGAGTTGTGTGTAGGAGGCCTTTTGAATAATCTGGCCAGCACTGTTGGCTATAAGGCACCAAATGACTGTCAAATTTATAACAGCCTAGTTATGGTAAGCTGGTCTTTGGACTAAATGCATCACTGCAAGCAGCCAGTCTGAATTCCTTGCTCATGGAAGTGAGTGAATACATGCTAAGAGTAGGAAGGGTTTCATTGTGCCAGCAGCTTTAGAAGAATTGAATAAAATCAGGGTGGGAAAAAAAAAAAAAGAGTAGTCCATTCAAATGCAGCCTCTGAATAGAGATACTGGCAGCAGTTGTATTTTCTGTGGTGTGTTCCTTGCAGTCCCCCAGCAAACCTTCACTGCCTGGCACAGGGAAGTGCAGCTCCCATTAAGCTTAGCAGGAGCTGTGCTTGCTGAACTTGGCCCTCGGCCTGGAGAAAATTAAATGTGTTGGCAGGTTAGCCAGAGGAAAATGTTTGTCTATTTGGGGTGCTTGGTGCTTTTTCTGAGGAATTCTGGGCTTGTGGAAGAGAGAAATTCTCCAAACTTAGGGCTAGCCAGGAGGGCTTAGACAAATTGCCTCTTCCTCCTTTGCCTCTGATAAATGCTGGGAGGCCTGAGAGTCACCCAAGCACTGCCACTGACAGGCTCAGCACACGTGGTGGCCTGTCCTGCACCTTGGGCTTCATGTTCCTGCCTATAATAATGAGATCTACTCCTTCATTTTCTCTTTTCTGAGGCAAAGGTTTGACAGGGGACAGCAAAGCCACCACTTCTTTTTTCTCCAGGTGTTGTGGACAGACAAATGTCTGTATACAGTGGAGACTGTAGTGTGTGTGTACTCACATACCCCCTTCAGCTCCTGGAGAAGAATAGATGAATGTGTGAAAAGATCCTCAAATCAAAGAATAGTTGTGAGTTATTGCAGTGAAACCATTCCCCACCTCCTTTTTCTGGGCTCTGTTTTTGCCCCAGCTTGTTGTTTATTTGATTATCCTTCTGAATCTCCCTCTTAATTTGTGAGAGTAGCTGAGCTGCCCTGTCCTGGAATTTCATAAGTTAAAAATACCCCACTATCCAAATGTCTTGGGACATTGAGTCCTTGTTTTGGACAGTGAGGTAGTCACTTAGTAGTGTAAATCCCATTACAGATAAATGGGATTCAGAATTGCTCATGCCTTTTTTTTTTTTATTATTATTTATTTAAATGGAAATTTGGTCTCCTGCTAGCATATGGTCACTTTGTGTGCTCCTTGAAATTGTGTCTAAAATAAAGCAGTCCTGTCAGATGCTGGTACTCCTTGTGTAGTATGATGACATACTTTTGAAGTGGACAGAGTTATATTAACTGGAGTTGCAACACTTCAGTCTCTTAGAATGTTTACAATAAAAACCTGATGCTGACAAGTATTGTGGAGTGTATTTATTCTCCTGCTGTGGATTAAACAATTGATTCTGGAAGATTAAAATGCCCTACCTGCCTTCTTGCACACTTCTGTTTTGCCATGTCAAACAATATAAAATGAATACCGCACTTCCCTCTATCTAATTGAATAATTTACTGTAAATAGCTGTCATTTACTTTAGAGCTGTAGGGGATCATTAGCCAAATGGATGTGAGTAAGTCATGCCTTTAATGCGTTAGAGGGGCCTAAAATGGAATCATCTAAATGGGACCATCAATACAAAAATGCTGAATTAAGTCAGAGGCACTTAAAGCTTTAAGTCCTCTTTCTTGTAAATTACATGGTCCCTCAGAAGAAAGATAATCAAGAACTTGCATAAAATATGGCATCTTTCTTTCAAAGCTTTATTTTTGATGAATAAAATAGTACAATTTAGACTACGTGATTAGTAGGTATAACTGTGTTTTGGATTTCCCTCCTTTTAATTACATCCCTTCCTTAATGATTGAAGCCTTCCTGCTCACAAGCAGCTGCTTGTGCTGACTAATATTGGCTCTACTCTGTGAATAAGTAAGATGAGAAGGTAATAAAATATATTTTCTTGACTTTTATAGGTGTATGACCTGATAATTATTTGCAGAAGCTGGTATTTTGTATATGTAATTTTAGAAAGGTCCCAGTCAATCTTAACTTCTAAATGTACAATAAGATTTTGGCTTCTTTCACTGCTGAAGTCAGAGGCAGGGCTGTAGGGAACTTTAATGCCTTTGTTCCTCTCATTGACTCCTCCTCACCCCATCTAGTTCTTCCATTCAGTTTTCTGTTATCCTGGAAAATGTTGGTCTTCAAAAGTTAAACCCGAGGCCAAAATTTCAAGGACATCCTAAGAGGAGGATGTAATGCAAGCAGAAATTTTCTTGAGGTGCGATAATTAATTTAAAAATTATTATAAATAATTTTAACTTTGGTAATTTGTATTATCCATAAGACTTTCCCTTTTGAAGCTGAGGTCTCTTCAACCTCAACAGTTCTGTGGCTATGAGATATCAGGTTCTGGGTGACAGTGATTTTTGTGGGAGCAAGTGGCACATGTGTTACAGAAAAGCATTGCCCATCCCAGTTTTGACTTTGCAGTTTTCTTCTTCTAATTTTTTAGGGGCTCTAGTATGTTAAACTTCCTGACTTATTTTTCCATGTTTACTATCTACTGGATTCCCCTCTTAGTCACCTCCTGTCAGGATTCAACATTTTCACATTTTTACCAAAATCTACTTTTGTGCCTTATACATTTTACTCTCACATATGAGGTCTTCAGTTCCTGGGATTAGATTTGGGCTGATGCTTTAAAATCAAGTTGAGGTTCAAGGACTGTAAAAAGGCACACTCAGCCCCCACCTTTGCAGACATAATCTGTCATTGCACTAAAGAGAATAGAGGAATTTGCAACATTATCACCTCAGAATATGGAGAGAGGTTGAATAAGTTTCTGCATAGCTGTGAGAGGATGGTGACACACCTTGTTGTGAAAAGCAGGGTGATTTCTGTATTTTCATTCCCTGGATGTAACCACTGTCCTATGTTTCCTGTAACTGTTTTCTTTTTCCACCCCATCTTACTGAAATGCGTTTTTTTAAAAGGTAAATTCATCTTGTGCTTTGAAACTTTTCAGAATTTGCTTATGAACTGCTTTCCCTTTTATTGGATGAGTCATGAGTCGAAAGCCCTGTCCTGTAGTTCTACCATGAGTAATGCCTAACATTTTCTTGGGTTCTCTTTTAGAAGACTATTAAATTAAAAGAAGAATCTGTTTTTTGATATCTTAATGGACAATTAGGTGGCTGGGTCTCAGAACTGATTTACATTTACCACTGCAGTAACTTAAATTTTTTCCCTTCAATTTAACAGTGTCACTTTTTCCCTTGCATGTACATGTTTCTGGTCACAGAACTCTCTCTTTAAATAAATAAAGATGTTTCAGGTACAAGTGCTGATTGTGCTTTTGGGGACAGTTTTCTCACTGAGGTCTGTGCTGTCAGTAGCTGGGAGAGCTGGGCCATGCACATGAGCTTCATGTGACATTCAAGTGGTGGTAATGAGTATAGATGATATGTGGCTTCAGGATCCTGTCCTTTCACCTGAGCACTGACTGAGAGAGGTCATGGGCTATTTCCCTGAAACCTCTGCTCTGAGTCTAGTCCAGATAATGTGAATCTAAAGAAAAGCTTCTGTGTGCATTCTGTCCTGCTGTTGGGGCAGACTGTGCCTGACTGCTCAGATGGCACATCCTCCCTGTGGGATGCCAAGGCACTGGCACATCAGTGGGTGGGCATTGGCAATACCTAGCAAGGTATTTGACGTGCCTGACCCTCAGATATTTGCTGGTATAATGTGAGTGTAATTGGCACAGGCAGTTCCTTGGATCAGGCCAGTGTAAAGCCTGGATTGTTGATAGCATCTCTAAACTTGGGCACACTGAAAATAATGAAAGCCACTCTTGCAGGTGGAATGTACACTCTGTCACCCTGAGGGGTTAGGGATGTGTCTGTTTTCTTGCTGCAGCCAATTATTGCCTTAGGTTACACTGGAAATATTGGAGAAGGTGGGTGTTTCATGACTGGCAGAGTTTTCTGAGGCTGATCGTGGGAAACGGAGACAAAGGAAACTCTTGATCGTGGAATTATTTCTAGAGGTGGTAGATGGAAAAACACTGGTATTTTAATAGTGAGATGAACTCTCTGGAGGGATTTTGAGTTTTCTTATCTACACTTGCAAATGGGAGATGGGCTGATCCACAGCTCACATGTCAGTTAACATCAGGAACAGGTCAGAAGATTGAAATTCTCAGGGCAGCAGATCAGCAGTGTGACTTCTAAGTTTTGGTGCACTTGCAACTGAAACCGTCAATGCCAAATTTCTGGAAATGAAAGTTCATGGAGAATTTTAACACTTATTTGTTCTTACCAGTCTCATGTGTCTGGAAGGTTAATAGTGCAGAGACTTGCATTGGAAATGAGTGCACAGACTGCTTTCCAAATGTGAGTCTAATGTGTCTCTGTTTGACTTGCAGGGAAACAAAGTTCTGTGGGATAGTCATAAATAACTGCAAAGCTCAAGCTGATATTATGGATAAAACCTCCTATTATCACTGCTATATTTTATTATTGGGAGGAAAAATAAAGTCTGGAATCTGAGCACTCCTAAACCTTATGATTACAAATTCATTGAATTTGGCTGCTAATAGCAGAATTGGCTCTGGACCTTTCCTTCCAGCTAATTCTGGGGTATGTGTCTCTACTTATGAAGTCACAAACTGTTACAACCTCATGATAATAATGGGAAATATTTATCAAAACACTAGCCCTGCTCTGCAAGGAGACTTGTACAGTTTAAAAAATAATTTTTCTTTTCTTTCAATATCAATTTTTAGAAAATCATGAGAACAAACAATGCAGCCATCCTGGAACAGACTGTGTAGTAGTTCATCATGTACTAAGAACTTGTGTGCCAGTTCCTTGCATAATGGGTTACTGAACATCAGCTGATAGATGTGAAGTTGTTGGACTCCTGTAATTTGCTGCATATCTGGGAGTTACCAGTACAAAAGAAGATACAGGCTGTGAGTTTTATACCTGCTGAATTTGGGGGTTTAGTAATTAGAGTATTGTGACATATAGTCACTTTTTAATTGAAATTGCACAGGTCCCTTGTGAGCTACAGTAGCCCAGTATTGGCATAGTTGTTCACACACTCATCAACATCCAAACTTTACCTCCTGACAAACAATACTCCTCTCCTTATAGTTCTTATTATTTTGCCTATGGTCTCCTCCTTGGCCCTTCCATACTAAAACTTCAGCCTGTGAACTGGCTAGGGGGTAAAGATTAAAAAAAGAAAAGCAGCAACAACATCAACAAAAAAATTCCCAAACTGAAAACCTTGCTTGGGGTTTCTGGATGTGCTCTGCTCATGTTACACCCACCCCTGAGACACTGAATATGGGAATAACCCTGCAGAGCAGTTCTGCCTCAAGCCCTTCTGAGGATTCCCTTTCTGTGATATTGTTACAGCTTTCTGGCTCCTCCACTTTTTTTTTTTTTTTTTACAAAGGACAGAGGAAGAAGAAAATGTCTGGTGATTGGATACTCTTTGGCAGTGGTTCAAAATTATAAATGAAGTATTTTCTCCTTACAAACAGAAAAAGCTTGCTGCTGCTTTATGACTTGTTCTTAGTGTAGAATTATAATGACTAGGCAGCACAGTTTGCTGACAGGCTGTGTTAATTGGAGTTAACTAAAGGAGAAAAACAAGAAGTAGAAATTGTATTCAAATTTTTCCTGTAGGCTGAATGTTTTGGTTTTTTCAGTCTATAGGTAATTTCACAACATACTCTGACTTATTTTCAGTTTTCAGGAAGTTTGTCTACTGGATTTTCTGTGTCTATCTAGGAAAGGCAGGCTCGAGGGTAGAACTTCCAATGAGCATTAAGAGAGCTGAGATCCTTGAAAATATGTAGGTCAACCACATGTGTTTTACATTTTCTTTGGTGTGTTGGTTCATCTCATAGGCTTGTTGCCCAACTGGATCTCCTACTCTTGCATTCTGTTGAGTTACCTTATTAGCAGGCAAGAACTTTGATCTCTCATCTACTTTCTTCCCTCTTCACCTTTCTGTAGTTCTCTGATGTCCTTGTTTTTCTTTTCCCCCATATGTTGTAGAAAACGGAAAAATTTATGCTGGAGTTGATTGAAAGAAGTAGTAAGTTTATTAGTAATTAAAATAGAGAAGTGGCTTAAGGACTAGAGATTAATACACATTTATCTAAAAGTTAGCTATTCTTGGCCTTCTGTGATTGTGTTATCTGTACTGGTCTAAAGCTGGTTTTAGGGTTTTCAGAGTTTTGACCAAAAAAGAGCAATTTTATATTAACTCTGTAAAATGATAAACTTAATCACCACTGGCAAATATTGTGAAAATACCACCACTATTTACCATGCAATGCTGTATGATACTAGTCCAATACAGCCTTTGCTAATGTGGGCTATGACCTGAATTAATAATATTGTTTTGCTCCTCTCTGTTAAAATGTCAGATTTTATTTATTTTTGAGGAATATCAATGTAAATAAAGATGTCTTTTAGACTTCCTATCTGACTGACAGGAATGGTTATTAAGATGAAATCCTTCCATTACAGGTAATGGTTTGTACACAGAGATGTGCCAATATTGTCATTTTTCCTTGCAGTGGGTTATTTGTGTAAGTCTCTATTCTTTTCCCTTTGAAGTGGTTAAATACAGTGTTATCTTTTCTCTGTACTTGTTTACAGTAGAGAACAGTGGAATATTTTGTTTCAATTTGTACTTGTATCATGTTTAACTTCGAGTACATCAATTATTTTTCTTTTTTTTTTATACCTCAATAGGAAAAGGAATTTTATCTCTTTTCATGTTAAGATCCCTTTGGAATTTTTGCATGTTTGCAGGGGAAATAATGAACCTTAGCTCCAATTTCAGTACACTTGGAAGAGTCATGCTAACTGATAACAGAGCAACTTGATGTTCTGTAGGCATTTCTTCTGAGCAGCACAGGCTTCACTACCACGTTTGTACAATCTAAGATGCAAAAATCTTCCATTTTCCCTTGTGCCCTACACAGTGGCTGGTTGGAAGAAAAGCCCTTTTATTTCTGATCTCTCTACATGGAGGCAAGATGAAATCCTGGCTATGGTGGTGGGGTAAATGACAGCAAAGCAAGGCAATTTCTCTTGAATTAATTTATTGCTAATGCAAACTTCTGACCTCTAAAGTCATACTGGGGTCCCAATCACAGGAAGGATACAGCCCTGCTGGAGTGAATCCAGAGGAGGACATGAAGACTATTAGAGGGATGGAACAACTCTGCTATGAGGAGAGGCTGAGAGAATTGGGATTGTTCAGCCTGGAGGAGAGAAGGGTCTGGGGAGACCTTAGAGCAGCCTTCCAGTACTAGAAGGAGGCCTTAAAGAGAGCTGGAGGAGGACTTTCTGAAAAGGCACATAATAATAGGAGAAGGAGATGATGGTTTTAAACTGAGAAAAAATTTCGATTAAATATTGGAAAAAAATTCTTTACAGTGAGGGTGGGGAGGCACTGGAACAGGTTGCCCAGAGAAGCTGTGGATGGCTCATCACTGGAAGAGTCCAAGGCCAAGTTGAATGGGGCTCTGAGCATCCTGGTCTATTGGACCCCCCAGAATTACATGGCAGCAGCTTGCATTACTGCTGCTCTGAGGACCAATAAACATTTTTATATGGTGATTATTCTGTTCCGCATTAAAAGGTAAAATATAGCTCTGGAGTGCACCAGCCTGACACTTATTATTCAGCTCCTGAACCTCAAAAGTAAATTCTTTTCCTGTGAAACTGCCTCTAAAATGCTAATTGCTAGAAATGCTACCACTAATCTGTTTGTTCCCATAATACTGCCAGCTATAGAAATTGGTGTGCTCCTTTCAGAACGGGAGATTTTACGGACTTTGATAAGATTAAAAAAACCCCAAAAGATGCCAAGTGACTGCTCCACTGGCCTGTTGCCTAGAGTAATTTTGAGAGGGAGTGGGTGAAAAGAAGTCATCAAACCTGTTATATCCTTCTTTATCCTCTTATTTTAAATATTTTCATAACGTAGTTGGTGATGATGAAAACTCCACTTTTCTAGACATTTTGTATCTAAATGGGGAAATTCACTAAAGATGCATTGTGAAAAAACTCATGCCTTGGCAAAAGGATTTACTGTAGTGCATGTGATTTTCAATATCCTCCATTCCTAATCTTGGAGAAAGCTGAATTACCTGGATAAATGTGTTCTACCTTATTCTACTTAGTGTGTTTCAAATGATCCACTATCTGAAATAAAGATATGGAAGGAGCAGTCCAATACATCTTGCTTTCAATGCAGGATTTTGCCTTGTGGTGGTCATACTGGTTTTTGTTTTTTTTTTCTTTATGTAAAAGGAGGGCTTTAAAACCAGGAAATGAATTAAGGAATTCCTCTGTATACAGGGAATGGTACTGGCTTCAGATTTCTTTGGTTTTTCTTCTTCTACCCTCAAGGTTCTACACAATAATGTTCCTTGTCTGTAATTTTCAGGATGGTCTATTTGACTGTATAGATCTTTATTAGTTTCATCCTCTCCATCCTCCAAGGTACAGATATGTAAAACAAGGCTAAAATGAGAAATATCCCAAAGAAAAAAGAAATACCACAAACTTCAGTTTACATGAATAACTACATTAGATGTATATGTCTGTATATACATCTATATACACACACACTCCAAACCTCCATATACATTATAATATATACTTTAAAAATATTTAATTTAATAGGAATTTATAATGAATATATTAAAAAGACATTTTTTACAATTATGAAAATACAAGTGAATGTGAGAAAGTATTTAAATAAACAGATGTCTATGTATATGTATATATATGTATTTTTTTTTTTAAATACATGTATATATTCAAGGACAGGTTGGATGAGGTTGTGGGCAACCTGATCTAGTGGAAGGTATCCCTACCCAAACTCAGGGGGGTTGGAACTAGATGATCTTTAGGGTCCCTTCCAAAAGAAACTGTTTTATGATATATTAAAAGGAACAGTTTCAAAGACAGAGACTAATTTATAAAGAGATCCTCTCTCTGCAGTAAGCAGAGAGAAAAGAGGGGAAGAAATATATAATAAAAATAAAACCCTTCTTTGACTGAAAATGGATTTATTCTTCAGATTGTACTTGAAGTGTAAGGCATAAACTATTCAGCAGTGCTTCCTCTCTGATTATTGGCTCTGCAAGAGCAGCTGCCATGAACGAGTGCCATAGGTGGTGCTTTTCCCCACTTCTCCCTCCTAGTTTTAATTTTGCATTCTAGCAGTGTGGTCCATAGATCTGTGTATATGATCCCATGCTAATACAACCCATTTTAATGCACCATTTGAAGGGCTCTTCATTATTTTTGCTTCTGGTTTTATGGTTTCTTAGATTTCTGACACCCAGCTTAATTTTGAGTTGGCTCTTACTGTTGTAATTAATTCATGTCTATATAAGCCTCTTATAATGCAGAATGACATAGGATCTTGAGTCCTTAAATGGTTAGTGTGGAAAAACTTCTGATGGGCTGGATGTGTTGCTGAAGGACAGAATGTATGTATTTACTTTCTGACCTCTCACATAAATGCTGTCAGAATTTTGCTCTTAATTTGATTTGTGGTATTCCATTAACAGTTATTCTGTATATAGGAGAATAATAACTAATGATTCCCAGACTCCCAGAATTGTAAAATAAGGGCAAGCACTGTTTGGCAGAAAAGAGATTGTACTTTAGTACAGACAGGATCTGTTCATATTAATCAAGTGATATCTGGTCTGAAATGACTTTCAGCTAATAACTTCTTATGCTCAGGTTAACCATATTGCTTATAGGTAACATGCTCTTCTAATTCAGGTGCTTATTAATAATCAGAGGCTGGATGTGTAGATTTCTATCTATTTCTGAAAGAGAAATGATGCTCCTGATTGATTTTATTTTAAGATATTGTTAGTGTTGAAATTATGATGTTAGGAATTAAAAAGGACCTGATGAAAGTTCATGGATTTGCCTTTTAATTTGAGCCTTTGCAAGGGTGAACTTGTGTGACATGAATGAACTCAAAATTGTGAATTTAATTGTGTGAAGTTTCAGGGTTTAATTATTAAGGACATAATTTTGTGATAGGGAACTTTAGGGCCATCAGTAGTAGAAGAAATTGAGTCACACTGAGTTCACCTGTGCAAAAGTGATGTTAGCACGATACTTTTGGGCATGGATGTTGTTCCTAAAAGAATCTTTATGCTAAAATCCTCCTAATTTCTGGTTTGTTAAATACAAGCTAACATGCTGAATGATGGAGAAGAAATTTGAACTGGGACATTTTACAAGCTGCAATATTTTTTCCTGGCAGAAATAACGTGTTTTGCAGGGTGCTAAAAAGCCATGTGGCACTGTAGAAGCTGCTCTCCATCACTAAACAGGCTGCAGCAACAGGAGGCTCCCAGCAGGGAGTTCTTGTGAGGCAGGAGGGGTTTGTTGTTGTGGAAGAGTGGGGTAACAGCTCCCAGCTGCCTCACTCTGCTAGTGAGGGGTTGCACAGCTTTCCCCCGGGCTGCCAAGCCTGCTGTAGGTTGGGATGAGACTTCTTCTCCTTGAATTTACAGGAGGGCTGTTTGACAGGTTTTGAAGATGTTTTTAGTTCTTTGTCACTTGCTGGCAAGGCTTGGTGCTTGTCTATGAGCAAGATCACTCCTCCTGCCTGTGTGGTTTTGGGGATTTTTGGCTAGGAGGGTCATGTCCTTTACTGGTGCTTTGCTGGTTTCTGAGAGCACTGCTCACATGCTCTTTCAGGTGTGATGCTTTATTCTCTTCTGAACTGCTGTTCTCTGTAAACAGCATTTGGCTGACTGTCATGGATGGGATTGAAACATGGTTTGTGCTCTGCTTATCTATGTCTGTTCCATGAGGAAATAATGTCTCAAAACCTAATTCAGTATTGAAATCACAAAGGGAAAAATGCAGGACACAGAACCTGCTGCCTTGAATATGTGTAATTCCACATGCACATGCTTCTACCTACCAGAAGAGTCAAACAAATTATAAATCAACATTTAGGTTGTGACACAAGGCTGTGTGGAGATGTAAAACCCTATGTAAGTTGTTGAATAAAAGGCCTTCTAATTGTCCAAGAATAAAATTTTATTATTTCAGTGTGTCACTCAGGCTTCTACCAAAATCACCAATAGTACAAACTGCAAGCAGTAGGTTTTTAGTTTAGTTTTGTCCTTTTTTTGTACAAATTTACCTAGACAGCATCTCTGACAAGCTTTGGGCCTAATCAGTGGTCATGGAAGCAAGTGAAAAAAAATATATTCTACTGTCCTACAGAACTCCACTGGTGTTACCTATTATGTATAAGCTTAATAAAAGTGAGTGTGTACATGAATAAGAGTGCATTCCCATAGTCAGCTGGAGTGGAGGGCTTGGCTTTTAAGAGTGCTGTCTAGAGCTCATCACTGGGCTGTGCACTCAAATACACGGCAGGATCAGCCAAACAGAAGGACTCATCAGCTCTCTCCCACTCCTTACTAGGAAGTACAGTTGTCTTGGCCTTACCTGGAAAGAGGAATGAGAACAATGTCTGCCATGGGGCTCTGTAATTGCCCAGCAGGTGGAGGAGCCATTCTGAGAAGCACCAGAAGCCTGTACCAAAAATCACTGGTGTTCCAACCTCTCTTGTGCTCCTGGGGGTGCAGTGGATCCGCTGCCAGAGGGGAGAGCATTTCCTCACGCTGCCAACATTAATTTGGGATGAAAGATTTGAGCTAATATCTAATCATAGTCTTGAGCCAGACAGTGGGGTTAAGATATCGTTGTGGCATTTTGTTATTGTTTCTGGAGCTTAAGTAACCTGTAAGTAGGACTTGATAATGTTTTTAAAGGCTCTCAGACATAATATAAAAGTGTGTATTGTGGGAAGACAGCATATAAAAACTTGCATTTTTGTCAGGTTTCTAATTTATGGGGAACAAGGACATGCAATAATCTAATTTATGTCTGTGTACATTATGTCACTGATCACAAATAATGGAATACCAGCAGGTGCTTTGATTTGTATGTGTAGAAATTGGTAGTAGGCTGAGCTAATGGTGAAGCAGCTTTATCTTGCCAGAGGAGAGCTTTGATTTAGAGTTGGTAGCTTAAGAAGGTAAATCCAGGTCTAATGCTGAGCAGAAAGAAATAGCTGGTGTCCATGAAATCTGTACTTCTGCAGGCTAAAACATTGCTTTTTGGGTTGTTTAAATGATAAGATTTAGGTGGGGAAGCTTCACCCAGGAGATTCAGATTTTATATGGATGTGTTCGGCTTTAAGGGTATCTCCTCCAAATGAAGACAGTGATTATCATGATATTTGGCTGTTTCCAGTAAATGTGATTGCAGTATTATTTTTATATGGTAATCTTAAATGCTTTTAAAAAAGACAAAAATAATTGTACAAGTGGAAATTAAGATAGCTGATTTATTCTACTTGTTAGTGAAATCTGTATATCATAGAATAAATGCTTTAAATTGCCCCCTCCAAATGAGCTTGTTTTTTAAATCTTTGTGTGTTACAGGAGCAAAAGAATGCATACTAATATATTCATCCTTGGGCATATAAACCTGCAGTCAAAGCCTATGGAGAATCTGCAATCTTTTTAGACCAGGGACTTCAGTAACAATTAAACTGTTTTTAATGTGTCTTTGGTGTAGGTTTTGGCTTTTTAAAACGGATTCTTCTCCTATATTTCAATCTTCTTAATTTATATGTCTAAAGAAGGATTACATTAAGTTTGTTATTTCCAGGAAAACCTGGGGTTAGGGAGGGAGCACAAGGTGACACCATCACCAAAGCAGTCTGGTGCTAACAGTGGACAGAGCATGTGAACCCATTTTGTTGGTTTGTAACACTTTCACCTACTCAGGGTGTGTTTGTGAGATCTTGGGGGGAAAAATACAAGGATATTCATTAGTAATGAGTTCAGTTTGCTAGGAAAGGCACTGAGGACCACTCTGTGTCAATTAAGAGCAATTTGGAGTGGCAAATATTTTGAGTGCTGGCTGACTCAGCTTGCACAATGCAGCCAATAACCAAATAGCAGAATTTCACAAGGAGCTACATCAAAAACACTCTGCTTCAATTGGTGACACAAACAACAGTAATTTTCTGTGTAAAGTATTTTCTCTAGGCGTGAGATCCATTGATCCCATTTTTTTTTCCACATGCAAGAAAGCATAATTTTCCCACTGTTCCTGTCTCTGTGTCCAAATGAATTAATTTCTTCCTTGTTCTCCCTGAGTCATGGATTAATCTTTTCCTTCAGATATTTTGCCTTAGTTTTCTTCTAGCCATGTGTGTCAGTAAAAATGACTTCACCTTTTTTGGTAGAATAAATCCTCTATGATTTTTGCTGTGAATATGCTTTGAGCTATAGTGGGTAATGCCCTATTGTAAGGTGAGGCTAATTAAAAGAAGAGGGAAGTAGGAAACACTCATCCTTTTGTGAAAATGAGGAGTATTTCTTCTCTTTTGTCTCTTTCTAGTACAATAATGTTTGGATACATCTCTTGGCCACTGGGAATAAAGGGAAGACATTGGAGGAGAAAGATATGTGCAGCATTTTAAATGGATAAAAAATGAAACTGTTTAACATGGAAGGGTTGAATGTTTCAGTATCTTAGACATCAAGAACCTTTCTGTAAATGTAGTGCTTAACAATCCTGAAATCATATCACAGAATAATTAGGGCTGGAAGAGAGGTCACTTGCAATCTTTCTCACAATAACCTGAAGAATCACTATAATACTCAATAGATTTTCTCTAACATTCAAGTTAATATAAAATAAATGAGGCTAAGTAATTCTTCAGTATTAACTCAGAAATAAACCCAGATGGTTTTGACCTGTGCAGTAGACCAGGATCTTCAGGTACATGCAAACCCTACACTGTTTATGCTGTGAAATGCACTTAGTGGACTTGATTATCTGCTGGAGCTGTGGGGTACCTGGGGAAAAGTAGTCTTTTGAATTATTTTAATGAGAAGAGCAGGACAATGCAATGCCAACCTGGCCTGAAGATGCCTGAGTTTCCCATGGTTTACTAAATGACTGTTTGTTTTCTTTCTAGATTCCAGCCTATGGAGAAGTGCACATAAGAAGAGGATAAATATGGCTTTTAAGGGCGAGGACCACTTAGATTCCCTTTCCTTACCAGTTCAGCGGTAAGAGCTTCACTCTATCATCCAGATTTGGGAGATTAAATGATTCTGAGGCTGCAGCTGCATTTTCCTTTGAGGCTCTGAACATTCTTAAAAGCTCATTTTTAAACTCAAGCAGTATTCCTACAAAGTTTGTAGAATGAATATGGAAATTTGAGACACATTCCTTGGGGCATTTGGAAATTTTTATACCTGGGGTATGTTAAATCATGGCAGTGTTTCTGCAAGCCATCATTTTAAATGGATGACTGTATTTGCAATAAAAATGTGACTGTAGATACTGGACTGGTTCTTCGTCATGATGGAAATGACTACAACTCTCTACCTTCTGTGATGACTGCTGAAAACCATAAATATAAGTTTATTTAACATGGTTGACTTTGTTCTGGTGTTGGTAAGGTAACAATAGGAAGGTTATGGTATCATGTCTCCAGTCTGTGGTGCCCTGTTGGAGACATTGGTGACTCTGCTAATCAACAGACTTTAAAAAAATCTATCTGTTGATTGACATCTAGCAGATGATGCTGAAGTGTAGTTTTGCTTCTAGCATAATAGAGGTGCCATGAAAAGAAAAAAATATGATAATTTAGTCATTATGAGGCACTACTGGGTTTATTTTGTTTTTGTTTGGGATGAGAAGAAGGAAGGAAGATGAGACCTGCTGAACACAGGAACTAAATCAGAAATAAAAAGGATATAAGTGTCAGTCTTTTCCCCAGTCTTCTTTCTTCAGGTCAGACTGCAATTCTTTATTTTGGAGTAGGAATAATGCACTTAGAGATAAAAACAGCATAGAACTGAAAAGCACTGAATTTTGTAGGCTGGTGACTTCTAGAAGAGGAAAAGTGCCTGTGAGTTGGGGGAAGCTCTGCCATGCTGTGTAGACAAAGCCAGCCTACAAGTGTAGACACACTACACCCAAGATACAGTGCTAAGGACAAAGCCTCTGCACTGTATCTTGGCACAAGAAGGGATTTGGAAAAGCCCAATATATCAAACATTATGTTTTGACAAAGAGCTTGACTCAGCAGGGCAACTCCCTATGGTGAAATTTAAAAATAAATAAATAAGTACTCTCACTCACCCAAAATAAAATATAAAGCTCTTATTTTTTTTGGTTTGTTTTATTTTGAAAAAGAATCTTTTTTTCCTACAGATGAGGGTTATTTCAGATAAAGGTCCTGTAAAGAAATGGGCAGGCTGAAGTTGTCAGTGGTCAGAAAGATGAAGGCACAGAGAAGGCTGGAACTGAAAATAAGAAAAGGTGTTTTTGCCCTAAGAGTTCAGCAGAAAGAACAGAGTATGGACTAGATAAATTTCAGGAGATGTACATAATGCTCTTTATGATGATTAAAAAAAACCAACCAAGCCCACTCAATATAATAGCTTTTCCAAAGAAATGGAATTTTTATGAGATTAAGTAGTTTTTCTTGGTTAGAAAAAGGACTGATGTGGCTCCTGTAGGGAATTTAAAAGGATAGAGGGAATTTTCAAAATACCAAGAATGAAATATTATTAAGTCTTTATTCTGTATTCAAGGCTAGGATGCATGACTGTCTCAGGACTCCAGTTCATGTTCCTGCTTTTTGTGAGAGGGGCTTGAATTAACTTCTTGTGCCCTGTCACAGGGAAAAGGTAGCCCAAATCCATCTGAGGTTAATCCTGTGGAGATCACAACCATGTCTTGCTTCATGTTGAGGTAATAATCTTTCAGAAGTAAAAACAGGCAGGTCCTGAAGCAATAATATTTGTCTCCATAGGAAAAGTCTACCATAAACATGCAAACAGATTCCAGGTGTTTCCACAGTGGTCATTGGAGTCAATAGTTATCTTGGCTGTAGAAGAAATTTAAAACTGGGGCCTTAAACCAAGTCTCTGTGCTACATGGATTGTTGTTTACACTCTTTCCTTAGATTTTTATGGGAAATCACAGCTTGTATTGGAGTCTCTAGAGTATTGAGTCACTGTGTTAATGGTTTTCTAACACACTCAGACCTGCTGTCTCTAATTGACATCTAGGCTGTTATGAATACAGTACTTAAAGCTGTGCAGCATCCCGAGGAAGAAAAATTATTGTTACAGAAACTTTATTTTCTATTTCAGTGAGTTAGGAACATAAGTGATGATTTTGTCTATTAGGAGAGAAAACAATTGGAAATAGATCTCATTTATAAAGGAGTAGTTTAGATACTAACATTTACATTCCTATGTAAAACACCTTACAGGACCATAAAAATGATCTGTTTTCATCAGTGAGGGCCAGTTCACTACAGTATGGGAAGTGTGGGTGTGTTCCATAGAGATGCACATGAGCCCATTCTGAAATAGCTATTTCTCATGTAGTTTTGGGAAAATGTCAGTACCCTCTCCTTATCTTTATATTGGTGTTGTTTTTCCATATTTCTGGTGAAGTTTTACGTTGGCTTTTCCATCCTTTCACTTAAGCCCCTGCCCTTTGTCCTGTGTAATAAAATTTCAGTTCCTTCTTGTTTTCTGTGAGTTAAAATTGTAGTTCACACAGGCTTTTTTCATTGTAGGCATGGGGCTATTTATACTTTCCATATTAGATGGTAAACTGAACTTAAGACAGTGCTGAATCTGAAGCCATTCAACTAAAGAAAGAGTAGTCGTAACCAAAAGTGAAATAGGATGCTGTTTCGGCTTCTTGGATTATGTGTTCTGTTCAGGGCTGCAATTGGAGAAATATAATATAATTAGATTTTTTTAAAAAAGAATAAAGGAACGTCTTTTATCGACATTAGGTTAAAAAACCCCACCACAATTGTCACCACCAACTCCCCCTCTTCCCCCAAGAAAACACCTCCCAACCCCAAGACAGCTAAAATAAAATTAACAAAACAAACTGAACCTAATCCTGAATATGAGCCAGAAACATGCACTAGGAGCTGATAGCACCAGTTGTTCTGGGCTGCACCAAATGAAGCATGATGGGGCTTTGAGCAATCTGGTCTAGTGGAGGATGTCCCTGCCTGTGGCAAGTGGGAGGGAACCAGATCATCTTTCAAGACCCTTCTGACCCAAACCATTCCATGAATTGTTTAACATATCTTGCTGGTTTTCAGACAGCAGCTAAGGCTACTCCCAGAACTCTGGGAGCATGCATGCAGGGCTGGGCAGCAGGTTCTCCTTCACAGCTCTGTTGAGTACCTTGCTGCTTGCCCGGTGGGGAAAGAGGAACTGACTGAAATGATGCAAATGATGCCTTTATGGAATTAGAAGGAGAAAATTATTGTTTATATTTGGTATTAATCAGCATTTACATAATGTTTATTGAAAGTTGTGACTTGAAACAGAAGCAAGAGGAAATTCAGGACTTTGCACTGCAGGAACTGCGTTGATTCTGCTTGTCTCTCTGCCAAATCAGGGTGACAAACTCATAGAACTTTATAGAATATATGGACATATGAGATGAAAAACAGAGGTCTATAGTCCCAGAAGTGACCATTGTTTAAAAGAAAAAAAGAAAAGGAAAAAAAACCTTTATAAAGTAAGAGGATTTCTACATGATCAGGAACTGAATTATTTTAGGGACCATTCACATCACATTTTACTTCTAATTTTAGATCTTCATGTGGCCTCTATACAGCTGAAAAGAGGTACTTTGAGGTATAAGACATATGCAGAGCCTTTCAACATGCTTAATGTTGTGTTCAAATGGGGCTGTCAGGAAAAGAATGGATCCACCTATTGGTCACTATCCACAGAGCGCCTAAAATTTCTCAGTACTCAATATATGGCTAAGTGCTCTGAATCAAGTTTTGTTATCCTGTTATAGACAGTGAATTCTTACTAAAATTTTGTCTTTTAAAGAAAATTTAAAAATTATTTTAGAATATTTTTTTCTTTTCCTTCAGCTTGCCAATGATGTCTTGCCCCTTGTACTCTGTAGGTGATGGGAATCTATAGGATTTGATGCCATTGTTTTTCTGGCCCTGAGTTTTGGGCAGTGACTTGTTTGGTTGTATCTCAGTTCATTGAAAAGTTTGCTGTTTCATTATTTATATGCTTTCTTAGATATGGATCCCCAAGTGAAGGATTTCTAGGGGTGTGACTTCTGTGAATAAACAAGAATAAAGGTTGTTCTCTTTTATCTCATTCTGGTCTATTTTTTTTTTTTTAACCATTTCAGGTCTTCTTACCTTTCTACTTCCAATCTGCATGGTTTCTGTAGTTTGTTGCCACATCTCTTAGTGCATGTTCTCAAAAGGTTTTCCTCACTTTTTTTTTTTTTTCATACTACTTCTTTTAGCCTTCAGTTATAAGGCCGTGCTCCAGTTACTATTAATCATAAAACTCCATTTAAGTAAAAGTGTTTTAAATGCTTTGTCTGATCAGAGACATCTTCTGTAAGTGCTGAATTCTTTCTATTTACTTTTCCTGCAGTGTTTGCTGCTGATGGCCAAGGGTTTGTTCTGTATTTCTGGCTTTTCCCACCTGTGTCTGCAAACTGAACTTCCTGTCTATTATGATCTCCATGAAAAGCAGAAAACAACATTTGTATTTCTGTTTTTTGTATTTTACAAGCTCCTTTCTGTGCATAGATCTTGCCCTGCTAATTGGAATCCTATGTTCCCTATGATCAGTTTTATTTGAATTATATCAGGAACTTGTTTATTGTTGCTTCTTGAAGGCAGTCAGATAAAGACTGTTAAAAAATTCTAGAAGGACAAAAAAAAAAAAAAGCAAGTAATTTGTAATACAAGAGGTAGAGCAGAAAATTTTCAGAGTTCCAAATTCAATGTGCTTCCATGGCTCTAAGAATTGCTGATTTGAGTTTTTAAAAACCATTTGAGAACTGAATGCTTGCTGGGGAATTGAAAATGTGTTCTGGAGGACTTCCTTTCGCAATAGGCTGTAGGAATAGATTATGACAGAAAAAAAGGAGGGTCCTTTGTCAATATGCAATAAAATTACCTTCTAGTGACAAGAACTAAAATCTGTTATTGCATAGCTCAAGGCACTAATGATACTTCATTTAATGACCTTGTATTCTTTTCCTTTCATTCAGTTTACCCTAAAACAATCCAGAAAAAAATTTTCTAGCTTCAGAATTTGAGCTCACCTTAGTATGAAGTATTTCTGACTTCAGTGATTTATATTGTACCTGTAACCAAACTGAGAGCTTAGTTGTTTGTAGGGAGTTTTGATGGTGGTTGTAAAACAGATTTGTGAATCTGTATGATCCTTCTGGGAAGGATTTTCAGGCATGCTAGCTGACCAAGTCCAAAGGGTGATGTTAGTAAAGCAGCAACTATTGATTTGCTATCATTTGGTAGCATTCATGAGGAATATGAATTCAACAGTTTTTTTCCCCCTTTGAATCCATGGGTAAAATATCTCTGTTGCTATATTCAGGATGTTAAAATGTAAGTCAGCAGTTTAGCTATCAAGCAGCAAAAATAATTGCATTTCACTAGTACTTTGGGCATTTTTGGGGTCTGTAAGTCTGCCAGAATGCAAGATATTTCCTAACCTTTTCCTTCCGATAGTTTTATCATTATATCTTTATATTTAGTTGTATAATGTACAGTAGAAATATCTTATACTACTTTCCAGAGCTATGCTGTAAAATATTGTATGTTGAACTGTAGAAGTCACAAAAGAATTTTGGCTTTTAACCTGAAGGAAAATTGAGTTTGTCCGTTAGAATAATTATGGAGTTATGGTGACTTTAAAATGTGAAAGAACTGATGAATTTAAACAATCTGTCTGACTGGCCTCACTGGACCTTTCCTTCATTAAACTTGGTACTTCATATTTGTGTCTTGCTGTTACTTGGAAAATTCTTTTAAAAGATCAAGGACCATCTTTCCTCCTTAAAGACAATTAAGAGTTTATTCTGAATCCCTCGTAAGGGTCAGTAATGTTTCATACCCTGTGGCACACAAGCACTGCCAAGAGCACAAGGTAGTGTTGGTGTAGCCTTTATTATGGAAGAAACTCTGCCTATTATTTTGAAAATGTGTATCTTTGAAATGTGGGAGTCTATAGAAGAAGCTCCTCTCTTTTTACGTCTTAGAGAAAAGCAGATGCTCTCTGCACAGTGAATATCTGGTGTTTGGGCCTGGATATTCTCTTCAGAAATTAATTTTAATTAGCTCTCACATTAATGCCTTTGAAATCACAGTGATAGAACTGTGTCTGTGTGTTAGCTTACCTGATCTGCCAGGCATAGATGATGGATTCTGACTGCATCTTCACAACTCTTGCATGAAGTTTTTATTGTGACATCAAGTTAGTAATCCTGTCAACTTTACACCCTGTAGCTCGCTCTTCTAGCATTTGGTTTATGCCTTTGACTCCACAGCCTGTGCTTCTCTGCTTTCACTGATGCTAGTGAGAGCTTTTCAAACAAATCAGATGTTGTTTGTGGTCTGTTTTCTTTACTTGCATTCTAATCATCATCACGCTTGCTTTCGTTCTACCACATTTCAGAAGTGATGCTGGTCAGGTTTAGACATCTGTAATTTAGACATCTGCTACCACACCTGTTGGAGTGCTCTGTTTTTAGAAGACAGACTTGCTAGTTATTTCTGTGTTAAATTAACTACCTTGCACGTGGGAACCTTCTTTCCTGTTTGTTAATCTAACAATGAGAATGATGCATTGACACAAATGCTCTGGCTTCCTTTAGTCTACCAAATATTTTTACTATAGTTCGGTATTTCTCTGCTTTATGTAGTCTAACCACATAGAGGCCTTCTTAGACGTTTAGGATATTTTAAGTGTATTATAAGAAGATAATGGAATTTCTTTATATTGTAAAGTAGTTGTATTCATATTGTCATCTTAGTACTTTTACTCAGAATTGTATTTTGCCATTTTCTATTATGATAATAGTTTATACTTCCCTTAGCATTTAACATTATTCCTTTTTAGTTCACTCGTGGGTGTCCCATAAATTCTCTCTCTCTCTGAAAAAAAAGGGAGGGGGGGCAAAAGTCAAAATCTGAAACTGTTTAATTTTGGTGCATAGTTAACAGAAGTACCTAGTTATCTTCCTTATTTGCCATACATTCTTAGGGAAAAAAAACCTCCTGAAGTTCTACTATAACACCTCTTTTGGTTGAGCTGCTGTGCAATAATGTTATATTTTTATGCCATAATGTTTCAGTCTTGACTTGTGTGTTGCCTTTGTGAGCTTCCTGGCATTAAATAATTCTGAGGCTGAACTGCAAGTGTACACTTTCTGAACCCCGTGTGTTTGCTGTGGGGAAGGGACAGGCAAAAGGAGCCTCTCCCAGCAACAAAACACGTCAAGTTACCATGGTGGCCTGGTCCTGTCCCGCTCTGACAATTTGGTCATGCAGGGAGGAGTTTGCAAGTTAGAGTCTCCAGGATGGCAAGGTTAAGTAGCGTTATAGGTAAACAGTGTATTTTACAACGAAAATGTAAAAAAAAGCCTGCTGTGTCTAATCGTTGTCTTCTTTACTTTCCAAGTCTTTCTGAATTTTTCCAATTACTGTAAAGACTGTGGCTTTGCTTTTCAATTTACCATATGAAGTTATTAGTTATTTATTTTACTGTGGCACTCTGACTTTCCATGCAACTTTATATGTGTCAAGTAATCTGAATCTAGTATTCTTGCTGGTATAACATTGGAAACAGTATTTTGGTTGATTTTCTTTTTTTTGGCAGGGAAGCATATGGGACACCACCTGTGAACTAAAAGAGAAAACTCTTAATGCTAGGGGAGGTAAAAAATGTAAATTATTTTCATAATAGGTAGACTATGCTGAAATCAAATGGCATACCACGGAACCAAAGTTCCATAATTTTCTCTCCTTTTAGCAGTTAGGCCATATTACTGTTATCATTGCATTGGTAATGTAGCTGCAATTGTTCTAGTTAGCCCTGAAAGGAAATTAAGGGTGAAATCCTGTCTTTTTATTTAGTATATCCAAAATATACAAAATTCAAGCTGCTTTGTAGCATTCTAGGGACCTTCACCTTTACTGTGCTAGCAGAGGGAGAAGAACCAAGTCATCCTCAACAGAAATACAACTCTTCGTGAAACTTGAAAACAAAAATAAGATTTATGAAGGGATCCTAAAGCTCCAGGAATCAAGTTCACCTAATCACTGATTGACTTATTCTGAGAAAAGATGGTGGTGTCATCTGTCTCCAAAAGGGCAGTATGTTTTGTTGAAACTTTAATTTAGCACTAGAGACATAATTCTTCTTGATTCTCTTGTGGTTGTAATGCCAATAATCTTCTTGCCCCAGACAAACCACTTTATCTTCCCCTGTCTTTGTCTTCCACCTGAGCTGGGGAAACACAAAAGCAGTCCTTGCTAGCCTATCTCCAAATATTTCTATTTCAATGGTACTTATACAGCGCTATGTTATGACCTCATGTGCCTGCTGTGGGTGCAGCATCCTGCTGCACTGTGGCACGTGGGAAATGTTGAATATTACCTTCCAGTAAATGCAAAGAATATGTTTCTGTTCACAAAACCCAGCTTGTTCCTTCCATATGTTACATTTTATCATCATTTTCACAGTGGTGAGTTCATTAAACTCTCTTTACAACCATGGTCATAACAGAAAATGATGTAAAAGTACCTATGCCTTGGTATTTCTGAGGTTTTTCCACAATTAATTTTATGAAAAATTAATTCTTTCATTAAAGATATTTTAATGGTCTTACTATGACTTGTCTTTACAGCTATTTAGGACAAATACTAATACCATACTGTGTTAACTACAGTATTTTTCACTTCAGTTGGTGTTTCCTGGGAATTTCTTCCTTATTTAATTGCCTGGTCTCTCTTAATCTGGTTCACTGTTCCCTGGGGATGGTTGGGAGGATCTTGTAATCAGTTGTTCAGGAGCCTGTAACGAGCAAATTTAAGAATGCTATAAGGACAATGCTTCAACTTTGTAAATATTTTTTTTTTGTTATTTTCCCTTTTTGAAAAATAATATAATGATCTTAAAAGATGTGCTGGTTGACGTGACCCCATTTCTGGTCTCATTAAATTGTGTAGTGTCTGTTAGTGGTTGGGTTTATGAGCTCATATTAACCCTGAGGGATTTGGAGGGCAAGCAGGAGTTTAATATTAAGCTGAAGTGTGACTATTAAAAATTCCAATTGTTTTGTTTTGCTTCTCACAGGATTTCAGAGAATGTGGTAAAATGAAAATATATATACAAAAACAAACATACCTATTGCTTTATTTAGAGCAATTTGCATAAGGAACTATATGCAACATTTTACTTGTTTCTAAAGGAACAGCTTTTTATTATCCTGCATATATAAACTATGCTTCAGGTATTTGAATTTTTCATTTTGCTAATTGTGGATACTTCATTGTTGAATCTGGTCCAGGGCTATCAGGGAAGTATAGAAAATACCTGCATCAAGAATATAATATTCTCTTCAACTGAAGTTATGGAAATCTTTTTCCAATATTTTAAATGTCAGCGTTGATGTCAGGATAAAGATTAAACAAGAGCAAACCAGGAAGAAGCTGAGAAAATTATTAAAGGAAAAAGGGAAGAACTAGCCAATGGTATCCAAGTAGCTGAGGCTGTTCAATGGAAGACAAGATAAGTGAAAGCAAACTTTTAGAAAGTGTTACAGAGCAAAAAAATCTTGTTCGGCATCAACTGTGCATGGATCAACATTTTGATTATTATGTGTAACACAACTCCAGGATAACTGTGGTAGTGGGATAGGAAGAAAGCAAAGGGCAGGCAAGGGCTGTAATTGGGAAGCAGTGAAATCAGCTAAAGATACGTATTCAGATTGTTAACAGTGTTTGCCAGGATCTCAGAGTAAGGGAGCCTTAATTTGTCTGCAGGCTGACTTGAATTCTGGGCCAGAGATTTCTATGCTTGGTGCCATTGATGCAAAATAACACTTTTTACTTTATTTTTGAAACAAATTTTTAAGTGTAAATTGAAAATTTTAAAATGAATTCACCTAAAATACTAAAGTTAATATTTCAAGCATAAAATTTACCATGTCGTCCTGTCTTTAAGTGTTAAAGGAAGTGACATGGTGATTATTACAAGTGTTCATTCTGCAGCAGTGAAGAGTCCTTTATTCATGGGTGTTTGAGTTGGGTTCTCAATCTTGAGAATATCCCTGAAGTCCTCAGGCTTCCAGATTTCAAGTAATAATCCTTAAAAGATGCTACTGTTTAACACTTTCTTACAGTCCAGTGCACCCAACAGGAGGTCAGGAGGGAGAATTATGGAAGAGCTGTATATCTTCATAATTTTATTTTTCTGTTGTTTTGACAGAAACTTCTCTCAGTAGTGGTTAAGGTGCAAATGTAATTTTTTCCATCTCATTTAGAAGCAAACAAACTTTTCTCAAGCCTGTCTCCTGTGGCACAGTCCTGATGTGGAGGCGTAAGGGCTGTGTTCAAGTCGTGAGGGTGAATCAGGAAGAGATGGGAACACTCCTGGCTTAGTCCCACCCCCTATTGCTCTTGGCTAAAGTATCAGGAGCAACCTGGAAAGCAATCAGCTGCTACTGCCAGGGGAAAATAAGATACTTTTTTCTGCTCCAAAGGCCTGGGGTTGTACTGAACGTTCTCTGTTTAGCTGCCGGATGAGAGGTTGATCTCAGCAACTGTGAAAATCCAATTTTTTTCTTGGTAAAATGTGCAAACTGTCCAGCTAAGTGAACTGCTGCACAGCTGCCCTGCTGTGAAAGAAGGGGTATTTCAAAGTGCATGTTGGTCCCAGCATTGTTCTACTGCAGTTCTGGTTGCTGCAAATGCAAGGTGCTCACTAAATGCTTAAATTGAGGATTTTTTACTACTGAAGTTAACATCTTGGTATCAATTCACATACCTCAGCAGATTCCACAACAATCTCAATGGATTTTCCAGCATCTAAAAAGTGATACTGCTCTTTGCTCACCACTTATATTTCAGTGTGTCTATGTATGTGCTTGTGGAAGCAACAGGGAAGGTTTTGGGGCAGATCTGATGTTCTCTCAAAATTTAGGACAGCATTGGTCTGTCTATTCTAATTTGACACAGAATAGGCATGCATATGGCATAAATTTAATACCCTGGTTATAGTGCAAAAGCACAGAAAATTCTATCTCAGTTCACTTTTCTAGCAAACCTGCACAGGGTTTTGTGTTTCCAGAAAGAGGCCTAAACCTACATTTGGAAGAAATAAAATGGGCTCCAGAAATTTCGAAAACTTATTGCCTCTCTCTGTGTGTTCTGTTTACTTCTGTCTTTTGTAAGCTTTTGTCCAGTGATCCCTCCTCTTTGAGGATTACAACTTATTTTTTGCATATAACTTTCTTTCCTTTCTCTCCCCAGTGTCTCACAAAATGTTTTAGCATTATTGCTCTTTCCACTTTATATACATGATAGTTTTGACAGTGACACTTGAGCTGAAATTTTCTTAGAATTGCTTACAAAGACCGGTTACAAAGAGAACCAAAGCTATGTGGGGAGGTTGTGCCCTTGTTGGAATCACAGTATTTCTTTGGTTGGAAAGGACCTTAAAGATGATCTAATTCCAACCCCCTAACAGGGACATCTTTCACTAGGCCAGGCTGCTCAGAGCCCCATCCAGCCTGGCTGGATGAACACTGCCAGGGGTGGGGCACCCACAGCTTCTCTGGGCAACCTGTGCCAGTGCCTCACCACTCTCACAGTAAAGAATTTTTTCTTAATATCCAATCTAAACCTCTCTTTCAGTTTGAAGCCATTCTCTTTGTCCTGTCATGCTCTCATAAATAATCTCCCTCCATCTTTATTGTGCATTCCCTTTAGGTATTGGAAGTCCACAATTAGGTCACACAGCTTTGAATGTTTTATCACTTCTTCCCTTCTCATCAGCATTTCCTTTAGATCCCCCTCATTGTGTGCTTGCACTTGGAAATGTGCCCCTGTTGTAAAATGGTACTTACATGGAGGCCCTGGATGAAGACCAGACAAAAACCCCCTTTTGCACTTTTCATGGGCCCTCTACCTGTTTCACACTCTGAAGAAATGCCTTTGGCAAATATGATCACCTCAGCATTAAATGAATCAGGAAAGAGGAAATGGATATGCTGGAACATGCATAATATTTCACAAATGTGATACAGGAACTGTACCTGCTTCCTGCAGGTATATTAACCTTAGTTTTATTTGAACCTATAAAGAACCTCCAATCACTCTTGCCCCCTGAGTAAAACAGTGCTGCTCCTCACTTTAGGTCCCTAGTTAATCTATAGCTAGAATTGAATTTAGTTTTATATCTCAGAGAGCATCAGTATTGAAAACAACCCATTATGATCAGAGCTCTGTGTACATCCCTGCAGCTCGTTAGGACAGAGTTTCTACCTCAGTCAGATAAATGTGGTACAGATGAGCTTATTTACTACAGTTATGTAAGAGAAGATGTGTTAGGATTTCAGGCATTCTTTTATGTCAAAATAATAAAACTTTTTTGCTAATAGGCAGCAAAATGCTGCTGGTATTTGCCTTAGCACCATTCTCCAAGATTTTTTCTCTAGTTGTTTGGAAGCTGAAAGCTCAGAATGCTCTCACTGTTAGGAACCTGTGCAAGGGGTAACCAAGTGGTTCACTGATCCAGGTGTAAAAAAGTGATGAAGGATATCCTAACCAATGGTAGAGTGACACAGAGATTATTCAGCATGACCTAGGGCATTCCTTTGGGAAACTCTTCTTCAGTTTTCAGGAAATATGAAGGTATAAAGCTGAATGAATCCTGTATGCATGTGCAAGTTGATTGTTTCTCACCAGCTCAAAGTAATAAAGGGGGAAAAAGTTTGTAGGACTGATTATCAAGGTATTGCACTTGTTTTTCCCAAAGCTGAAGTTGCAGAACAAATTACCTGGAGTTCTGTATACAGTTGGCTGAGAAATGGTTCTTGTATTTGAATATTTGAGATTTCAAATGTATTTGTTTTACCTCTGCATAAAGATGTTTCTTATCTATTCCACCTAAATTTTTGAAACCAGCAGAGGAAGATCTTCCACTAAGAGCTTCTCTTTCATAAGAACATCCCTCAAAATGTGTACTTGAGCCCAAATTCTTTATAAATGTTGTAATATTTTTCTGGCTAAATATGTATATATGTGTTGATAGGCAAATAGTTCCAGCAGAAGTTATCTTATTTTCTGTTTACAGGATGGCAGCAGAAGAGGATTTTTAATCAAATACAGAGCATTTTTCCCTCCTGTGAAGACCTTACTCTCATAATACAGGCTGAAAAAGGGACACTAAAAGAGAATATTCAGTGAATAAATATCCTTATTTTGTGTGTGTTTCACACATATATTTTCCATTTGTGAGGAAATTCTGTTATCTCACAATAATTTGTATGAAGTAAATTCCTTTAGCTAAAGCTGATGACAATAACAGACTTAATATGATGCAATATTTCCTTGCTCCCATTTCTGATATATTTTCAAATCCAATTTTCTTGATTTTCTGTGAGGTATCATATGGGATTATAAGAGGACCTAGTTCCACTCATCCTTTAATTGTTCTTTTAATGCAAAATACTGTATTCCCATAAGACATCCATTTATTTATATTTGGTGCCAGAGGCCAATTCATTGGAACTGGGATGTACTATTGCAAAACAATGGTGTTCAGTACAATTTTATGCTCTGCTAGCTGTTTCTCAGGTTCTTTGATGGGCACTAAACATTTAGTATTGCTAAATAAATAATTAAGAAGGGATAATTGGCTTCTTTTTGTGCAATGATACCAGAATAATGAATTTTTTTTTTTTTTTTNTCCTGTTTTTAGTGCACTGCAGAATGTGGAGCCTGCATGCCCTTATGAATCATGGGTAGCTCATTTGTGCCAGAGATTCACCGACAGTGACCCAAACCCTGCTCTTGCTAAATGAAGTGGAATAAATAGATACTCTGTTTCATTCTCACTAAAAATGGGGAAAAAGAATCAATCCTTATTCTGTCTTTTCTTCTTGTCATCATTTGTAATATCTCAGTCTGTGTAAAAGCCACTCAGTTCTATCCTTAGGGGTTTGTAGTTCTTTTCACTTTCTCCCTTGTGAATTTGGAGATTGACACCTGTGCAGTGGGGTGCCTGTCAGCCGGATTTGCTCCCTCCCTAGCTCCTCTTTTACACCTGATATTATGAGTTGCTGTGAACAGCAGTGAGGTGAAAAGTCCTCACTAATGAATTATTTCCCAGGAATGAGCAATCTGTGGGATTCCTAACCCACTCATCTTTACTTTCCCCTGGAAACCAGGCTGTGTTTGTTTCTTCACTTCATTCAGTCCTGTGAAAGACACTCCTGAACTCTTGTCTATTTCAGGTCTTGGGATCCAATTGCTTTGGATTTTTTATTTTAATGAGAGTGTTCTAGTTCAGGCATTCTTCACACTTCAGCTGTTTTCCATCATTGAAAAGCAAATCTATGGTAGTAAAAATAACCATTTATTTCCTTTTTCCTTTTCCTATTTGGCCCTTAGAACTCTTCTCAGGGTTGTTTGAAAAAACTTAGATTTTTGCCTTTCTCCCCTATTGAGTTGCAGTAGCATCTGGAAGTTCCAACCAAGATGAGAACATTGTGTTCAATGCTCAGTGCAAAACCAAGGAAGTTTCACTTCTAAGACTAAGCAGAGAGAAAAGTTTAGCAGGAGAGAAGGATGGCAGAATATTAGTAGGAAAACAAACAGTGGAGCTCAACTTTTGAAATTTCTGCTTGAATGTATTCACTAGATTGGTCTTCTGCTCAGAGTAACATTTTTGTGGCTGGAGAATCCCACAAGTTTTAAGAAATTCAGCAAATAGACGTCTGGCTGTGTATAGCCTCCAGTCACATCTGTATAGATAAGATGGGCAAAAAGAGAAAAAGTATTGGATTTCTCTTTCTGATGTGAAATAAAACACAAAGCTTAAAACCTTAAACAAGGGTTACTCAGAAAATATTTTGGGAAGTGTACATTATGTTACTGAACCTGCTTGGTCAGCCCAGACCCCTGGAAAAAGGGGTTTGTTTGTGTGCCTCAGTCTGTTGTGTGGTGGTTCTTGCACCATTCTGGCCATCTTGGTACAGCCCTCGCTGCTTATGCACTTTCCTCATAATCTGTGTTATATTTGTTCTTGAAAAATGCATTTTGTGAAGAACATTGCTTATGGAATGGGAAGAAATCAAACTTGGAAATAATCCTATCGAGTTCTCTTTTGTTTAAACAGATGTAGAACTCACACCATGCCTGGGCAGTGTTTCCTTGCACCCTGCAGTGAACCCTCCAAACCCTGGATGTTCAAAGCATTCACTATTCATTCAAATGTTGATCAATACATTTAAGGAGTGAAATCCTTTCTTAACTGCAAAGGTTAGGACAAATCTATTGATGCCAGTGAAGAAAGCATTTCCTACAATTCCTTCCTAAAATTGTATGGTTTTGAGATTGAATGTTCAGTTTTGGAATTGTTTGTCATAATTGTTCAAGTCCTATCATCAGCTTTAAACATATTTAAACTTTTTTATTATCTGCTCTTATCTTTCTTGCCAGGATTGGATGACAGTATAAGACTTCATTCTAAACAAACAACTATATCTGCATTGTTGCTGGAGTAAACACTGCTAAATTTTTTTCCTTGCTTTCCAGTCAAAATGTCTACAGCCTCTTTCTGAACCATCTTCCTCTAAGTTCCTGTCCATTTAGCATAGTAAACTTGTGTTGCACATCCATAGTATTGTTTTGCAAACAGGGTCTCTATTTCTATGGTGTTTCTAGTTTGGCCTGTAACAGTAACGCACAAGGCAAGGAAAGTGCCAGAGTCAAAAGATGAAATGAAATTGTTTGGTTGCAAGCAAACAATTTTGATAAGTTTGTTCCTTTGCTTTAATCTGTTTTATTTCATTAATGGAACTCTAGGATTTATAACAGCACAAGAAAGAGGAAATTCTTAATACATTAAAGCACAAAGTTTTTGTTAGTGGAGCAAAGTAATTTCAAATGTAATGGAACCAGTCTCCTTGTATCTGAAGAAAGATTTGCTACAGTTCTGTCCATGTGGATGTGACTGCCCCTACTTAGCCCAAAGGGTCTTGACAGGGAAGGCCACTCCTTTCCATGCTTTTCCCAGGAATACCCTGTCAGTCTCTTCTTCTCTGTGCTAACAAATGACTTTGTGCAAATGCTATCCCCAGAGCTTGAACAGTGTGATGGCAGCCAAGAAAAGGACTTTGCAGATGCACTGTTGGATCTTTCTCTCCAGGGCCAATTCAGGTCTAGTCAGAGCCTTCTAGTCACTGCTTCCAGGTGGGCAATTTCCTTCTTCCAGCCCAAGTGTAGCTGCTGAAGGCTCTCCTCCTGCTCCTTCAGCCTCCGAAGGATTTCTTCCCTTCTTTCCCACCCATGAACAGTTCCCTTCCTTTCAGAGGGGAAGAGCATCTGGCTGACATCAACAGATGCCAGCATCAAAAGAAGCACACAGAAGATTCCCAAAGCCATGGCAGATCCTTCCTTGAAAGAGAAAGAAAGGTAGAATGACTGGAGATTCATATTCTCAAGGAGAAAAAGAACCTTCACACTGGAATTAAAGCTTAGGCATTCTTTCTAGCCCTAAAAAAACCCTGTAGGCCGGAGTTGCTCCTCAGTGCGTGCCTCTTGCTGCAAGTTCCAAGCTCAGCTGCCTGAGGAGTCTCCATCAGCACGTGGTGAGGGGAAAGGTGTGACACACAGAGAGGCAAAACAGAAATGGTCATGTTTGAGGAGCGAGAAGTCCAGAATTTTCGATGAAAGAGGAAGCAAAGTCCCCCAAGCAGGAGGAGGAGAGGAGGGGCCTGACAAGCTAGTTGCAGGCCTACAAGGGAGACACTGCCCAGCTGCAGTGCCTGGCCTCAGGGAGGCTCAGGGCAGGTCGGGTACAGCAGGACCTTCTGCTGGGAGGCAAGGAACAATGAAGCGCTGTGAAGGAACTGCTGCTATGGAACTTACACACTCTCACTTGTTCATGTGAGTTTTAAATCCCAAAAGAGAGAGTTTGTCATTTTGTCAGGCTTTCCCTCTACTACAGAAGGCCTAGAGATGTTGGAGAGACCATGACTGAACACGAGGTTGGAAGGTCACTTACCAGCAGATGCCTCTGAGCAGTGGGTGCAGATGTGCTGGAGCTCCTCCCTCTGGCACCAGCCTTCTCTTGTTGCCTCGGAGACAGTCCTGTGGTCATTGGGTTCCAGGCTCATGGAATCCTAGAGTCGTGGAATCCCAGGAAACCACAGATTCTGGTGCTGATTTATTTATTTATTTAACTTTGAAATGATGCTGAGCCATCAGGAGAACATTCTCTGTTAATTGTATTTTCAGTCAATTGCTTGTCTCCTCTCAATTCCAATGTGGGATTATGTTGGTCTTAAAATTCTTTATCTTTGATTCTTTCCCCTGGGGAAATCTACCATAAGCATCTTTAAAGTGCTTATAGTCATCATCAAAAATCACAAGTGCCACAAACCCAAGCCTCATCCAAAGTCCACAGTGGAAGCCAGAAGTGGAATTTATTTTCAGTTTTAAGGAGTGTTGGGGCTACATTTCTTCATCCCATTTTAAATTGGTGGTTCACATTTACTGCTTATGTTACAACCCTCAGGTATCCATGATTATTACCCAGAAGCCTATATCATATTACTTTACAGCTGTTCCATAGAAATAGGCTTTATAGCAAGGTGGCTCAGAATTCCTATTTTCAGTTGAAATTTACTGGACAATTTTGTGAAAATATTTCTGCCTCAAGTGTTTTATGATAAAGCACACTGTCAACATGAGCGAAGCATGATGGAAAAAGTGATAACATAGCCTGAGTCTTTGTTTTTAGAAGTGGTTCCAAATGCAGATACGGTGTGAGTTTAGCTTTTTGTGTTGGTTGTTGAACCAACAATTACTGAGCCTGCTTCATTTGTATTAAAACCTTCAGTTAGACTGGCTTTCTTAGGTTCAACACCTGCACAAATGAAAATGAAATGCAGACAGGGATGGTAACCACCTAGTTTTGACTCTGTCATGTGAATGGCAAGAGAAAGACACGTGTCTGAGATAGAGGCAAAACACAACATACAAAAGGCAGAAAAAATTACTCTACTTAGGCTGTTGAACTTACTAAAAAAATTTTGGAGTGACTCCAAGTGAAAAATAGCAAAATATAATGTATCTATCTATCTATATGTATGTATATTTGTATCTAAGAACTGAGAAAGGGTGGAATAAGATTTAATTGGAAAGGAAAAGGAAAACATTCCAGTAAAGAGTAGTTAAAGTTATTCCAAACGCAGTTAAAGGTTTGGAATAAATCAGGAAATGGGATGCCAATACATGAACATGCCAAAGATGCACAGTAATGAATAATCTATAATTCTCTAGGGCAAACAAAATTATTTTATCCTTTTCCCTCTGACCAAAGAAAATTCAGTGATTATATAAATGGTATTTACTATTATATACATAAAACTAGTGATTTGACAAAGGAGTAATGACAAAAGGTACTTTTGAAAGTAGAGAATTATAAGGGGTCTTTAAGTACTGAAGAAAAGGGGCGTGTAATTGAAATGTCAAGGTTATGCATTTGAGGATTGGAAACTAGAAAGTCTGCAACAACCTGTAATTTAATCTATGGAAAAAAAAGTAGAAGGAGGACCTACATTTGCTGGTTGATTGGGATGACTGTGACTGCCTCTGCCAGTAAGATATGGTGATGAAAGCAGAAAGCTCAGTCCTGGCCTGTGTGAAAATGAAATTTCTGGTGGAGATAAGGGTGTACTAATAGCACTGAAAATTACTGTTCAACTTTGTTTTCTATCAAGCATGATACCAAACTTTCAGCAAGAAATTAATTTTACAAGAACTACAAATCTATTCAAAGCAGGAGTGTGGAAAGAGACATCATTTCATAAAAGGAATCTGAAGAATTTTACTTGTCAAGTCTTGAAAATTAGAAGCTGAGAACATGTGTTTTCTTTCTAGAAATGCATTCAAAGATAAAATCTTATTTAAAAGGAAAGATGAAACCAAATAGGAATGACCTGGCTTTTAAGAAATTTAGATTGAAAATAAAAGACTGCCAACCAAACTGCCTCTGTGATTCTAGAATAGCCATTTAATGAAACATATGTGAGCCCTCCAAATTATTTTTAGAGTGATTTTTAAGCCATTTATGAGAAAACCAGATGATTCTGATCTGGTTGTTTCTAGTATCAGATGTATTGGTTTGATGTCATAAAATTTCCTTTTCCATCTTCTGACTTCTACAGAAATATGAAAACCTGTGCACAAATATTGAATTTGCTTCATCAGAAACTGCTTTCTTATTTGAATGAGACCACCTAAGGTATTTTAACCAACTCATTCCAGTATTTGTGACACTGTGTTGCTACTTTTCATCTTTTTAATTTGTCTGTTGAAGGGTTAATATTCTGATGGGAATCTTAGAAAAGCCAACATCAGACTGTTCTTTTTCCACCTTTTTTTGACAGTTTTAGGTGGAGTTGCAGTGTAATAGATGTGAACAAGGGTCTCCAAATTTCTCTAGTCTCCTGAATGATACTGATCTCATAGTTCCCTGTAAAATGCTTGTTGCTCCTTTCATTAAGTAATCCAGGCTTTACTTAATCAGTAGGGTTAGGACCTTAAATGAGTAAATTGTAGAAGGTGAAGGGCTAATGCTGCTGCTCATAATGCATGTCATAACTCCTTTGAATAAGGCACAGAGAGCTACAGTGTTTGTTATTAAACTACAAATTAAGGCAGATTTAGAGGAAGAAAAAAACAATGTTCAATGAGGCACTGGTGCTATTTTCATGGACTCTCATGTTAGTTTCCAAATTAGTCATTGCTTGTGATTGTGTCTGAGCACTTTCACTGTCTATGGTCCCAAATTATGTCCAGTATTGTTTTTCTCCTTCTCACTTTCATTTTTAGTTCTCCCTCTGTGCCAGTTGTCTCTCTCTTGCAGAACATTGTTCTTACAAGGCCATGAGGAATATTGTCCCCTTCACTTACAAGTGCAGCCTGAGCATCATGAAACAGTGAACCAGGATGAGCTCTCTCAGGCACATTCTCTCCTCTTGCTGGCCTTGTTGACTTTTTTCTGTCTCAAACTGAGACAACTTTTTCCTTCACAATGCAGGAAACATGCCCCAATATTCATGGGAGTGAGAACTGTGTGTAGTCAGGAATCTGCAATTTAAATGTGTGCTGATGGCAACATCCCTTCAAGGTTATCAACATGCTTCAGCCACCATGTCAGATTTTAAACTCCTGGAAGGATCTGTAAGGAAGTTCTGAGTAGATCTGTTGTGTGATGTTCCATGAGGAAATGCTGCTCCTCTTATGCTTCACTAAATGAAGCCTGAAGTCATGGATTCTTCCATTGTGCACAAAGCTAAGATCTCTCAGCTCTGCTATCTCATCTCTCAGGAAAACTATAACTGTTGGACGTTTCTGCAAGACCCAGGCTGTCATTTGGAAAGTGATTGAGTCGGGGGATCCTTCATCTTCAGCACTACATTTTTCTGTGCACTGGAGAATAGTTTGTCACAAATCAAGGGGCAACACGCTGAACAGAACAACCAATATCCTTCACAAAGCTTGGTCAGCAGATTTTTTTTACCCCATGCCGCATATCCAAATTTTAGAGATGCTAAAATTGCCTGTTTCTAAGTCTGGTTGATTCCTTAAGATAAATCAAAGCTCATTAAGTCTGATCTGAGTCCATAGTAGCTTGTTAAATGTGAATATGCCAATATCATAGGGTTTCAACATAGTGGTTTTGAAAGCTTTCCTTGGTTTAATATCTTATAACAACACTGTAAATGTAATAATATTTATTTTTAGTATGAATTAATGATACTATGCAAATATAAATTAAACAGATATTTTGGTTGGTAAGCATTGTGACAATATTAGCATGCTCTTTGTTCAGCTTTGACTGAAAAGAGGCCAATTATCAGCCTTATACTGTCATTAACTTCCTGATAGTGGGGCCTTTTTTTGCATTTTCCTCCTCTCTCTCAGGAAATTGTATTCTTTTACTGTGGTCTTTAATTTACGGGTACTCAGTGGCTTGTGTGTTTGTCAAGACAGCTGCTGTTCTAACAATTTAATGTGCTAGGCAGGAAGTAAAATTCCTCAAATCCAGCTTGAGCTGATGGAAGCTGGATAGGACTGGACCTACTTATTTGTATGGCCCTTTAAAGAGGCCTGATGAAACAACTGTAAGTTCACACATCATATCTTATATATTACAACTGATTACTGTGTTTTTACTTTCCTTATAGACTTCTCTACTATGGTGATCTTTGAGTAAATCCTGTGCTATCCATTACTGACTTAATTTGGGGAAGTTGTTAGACTTTGGTAACTGTAAAAATTGAGTGATCATTGAGGCAAATTAAAATACCACTTTAATACAGCCTGTTAACTTTTTAAAAACCTATGAACTGGCTTTTATCCATATGTTCTAAAAATTTAAATAGTTCACACTAAAGTCACCTTTTGTCACAGTGAAGCTGGACTGCTGGTGTTCCACTGGAAAAAAGTAGGTAAAATTAAGGGGAAAAAAAGAACACCCTGCAAACCATCTGGCTGTACTTTTACCTTGCCACATCAAGTACAAAATCTGAATGTTTGTAGGATTCTATTACCTTAGGGATGATCTACACAGTAAGTGCACTCACTTAAAAAACAGGAATCTGATTCTTACATACCTTAAAGCTACTCTGTGTGTTTTAAGCTCTCTCTCCACCTAGCTCTCCAAAATTTTGCCAAAATCATTGCAAATACAATATCATGTATCTACAGGCCTCTTTCATGTGATTAATGTCATGTGAAGCAATTGAAGATAAATGAGCACTGTCTGTAGTCTCTTCACTCTCTCCTTCCACTGAGAGTTGAGTTCTGCTGGCCTTGTATTGATGTGGAAATTGGCCCTGGGTATATTACATACCCATGAATAATTCTGAAAAGATGAATTAGAAAAATATTAGAGATTATTTATGTTTGAAGAGGGGGCTAAATTCATTCAATAAGTTGTTTGTTGCCAATTAATTACCTACCAATAATTAGAATAATAAATTTAAACACAGTTGTAAGATTTGGCATTGACTTTTACCATAGGCTTATCTGGAAGCAGTACTAAATGCTATCATTAGGATTGGTAATAAATCTGTCATATTGGGTGAAAATGGATAAAAAGGCTAAAAAGCCTTGAAAACATAATTTGACTGAGCAGAAGTCTTTACATTTTATAAATACAACCACTAGAATTACTCACATGAACTGATCAGCTCAGACTTCAACACAATGTTATAAAACATGAAACTTTTGCACTTAGTAAAACTCAGTGGTAAGTTGGAGGTACAACTCTTTTTCATGATAACATTTGCAATTTAAAACAGAAGTGTATATGCTGCCAGTAAAATTGTGGTAAAGAGCTTCAAGCTGGAAATTTAAAAAAAATGATCTAGTTATTAACTCTTGACTTTTGTATTCATGTAACACCAACAGGAGAGAGATCAATCCTTTTGATATCAATCCATCTTGCTTATTCTAAAAATCTTGATTTGTTAGTTAACAAAGTACTCAATATGATAAAAAATAGCAAAAAAAGCAAAAAAAAAACCCAAAAAAACCCAACCAAACAAAACAACAACAAACAAACAAAACCCCACCAAAAACAAAAAAAACACCACCACAACAAAAAACCCCCTAAAAACAAAAAACAAAAAAAACCCCCCAAAAATCACAACTACAACAAAAGGAAAAAAACCCCAAAGAACAAAAACCAAAAACCACCACCCCCAAAAAAACCAAAAATAAAAACAAAACACACCAACACACACCAAAAAAACCCCCAAAAAAC
>VZTR01015169.1:7288-36675 GCA_013400775.1 Chaetops frenatus
TGCACAAACATGCATGAACATGCTTTCACCCTCTAGGTGAAGAAAAACATTTTTCTGATATTTAACCTTAACATCCTCTGACTCAACTTTAGGTCATTTACTCAAGTCCTGTCACTGGTCACAACAGAGAAGAGATCAGTGTCTGGCCATCCTCTTCACTCACAAGGAAGTTGTAACTGCAATGACGTCTCTCCTCAGTCTCCTCTTCTCCAGGCTGAACAGACCAAGTGACCTCAGCCAGTCCTCATATGGCTTTTCCTTGAGGCCCTTCATGGCCCATCTTTGGACACTCTGATAGCTCAATATCTTTGCCATACTGTGGTCTCCCAAACTGTCCGGAGCACTTGAGGTGAGGCTGCCCCAGCCCAGAGCAGAGCAGGACAATCCCCTCCCTTGCCCAGCTGGTGATGCTGTGCCTGATGCCCCCCAGGACAGGGTTGGCCCTCCTGGTTGCCAGGGCACTGCTGGCTCATGTCCAACTTGCCATCGACCAGGAGCCCCAGGTCCTTTCCTACAGTGCTGCTCTTCAGTGCCTCATTCTCAGTCTGTCCACACCTCCAGAGTTTCCCCATCTCAGGTGCAGAATCCAGCACTTTCCCTCGCTGAGCTCCACTGAGCTGGAGATTGCTCCCTGCAGGATTTAGCACACTTAACAACACACTTATGGCTACAGTATGACTTCTGAAATCCAGTATTTTTCCAGACAAAGTGCAGCAAATACATGTACAGTGCAATAGTGTGAAGTGCCAGAAAGCCTGCTGTCCCCAGCACCAAGATGACTTCTTGCAGAAAAGAGTCACTGCAATGCTACCTGTCAAACTCCATAAAGACACTGCCTCATCCTCCTTCACAGCCCTCATGAAAGCTCTGCAGAGATCACTCTACTGCTCTGTAATCTGATCATGCTGAGACAGCTGGCAAGCAAAGACTGCCCATTTGTATCCAAAATACATTTATTTTGCTGACATTTCGGTCTCCCATAGACCATACACTCCTGTTGCACAGTCCTTACCTAGTGCTTTGTGTAATCCCACACTATTTTATACAAGTATTTAGGAAATGTAGTGTTTTTATTTTCTTTCTTATTTTTTCATTGCTTACAACGATCCATAATGCTATATCAAATGCTTTAGAATTTACTGTATCAAAATTATATAAAAGCCAAAAACTAAAATTTTATGAATAGCTGAAGAAAACAAATGGCACACACCTTGAGGTGGTAGCAAATAAAAGCTCTTAGAAGAACTGAGATGCTTCTGCATTGAATAATACAGTTGCAAAGAAAAATTTAAATCTATTTAATATTAATCTAGTACACTGATTTCAGTAGGAATATTGCTTGAAAAGGATGTTGTTAATAAGATTTCTGGAAAATAATGACGTTTTTAATTTTCCTTTGCACACTGCAGTCTGTATTTAGTTACTGAGGGACAGTCTTCAATCTTCTGCTTCCCTACTTTGAACTAAAAATCACTTCCCAGTTATATTAGACAGATGCTCAGGAAAAAAAAAAAAAGGATGGTGGTCATGGTTAAGAAAACATAATAAACCTCATGACAAAGACATTTAAAGGCTGAAAGGTCAACACTTGAGCATCTAGTACTATCTATCTTCTATTAGCTTTTTAACTAGCAAAGAAAGGAATGCAAGTGCTTGCAGGCATGCAAGCATCTTTGCAGTGAATACGTATTTCAATCTGAACTTTCACAACATCTTTCAGCCAGTTCTGCCATTCTAAGTTGTACTCTTGAAATTTTGCAAAATTAGTCATCTCCTCATATGTCAAATTATCACACATACAGAGGACAAGAGACTCACTTACTTAAGGAAACAGACAAAGGCTCAGCTACTTTTTTCCTCTCACCCCTTTTTTACCTCAGTAAAGAAAAAGACTAATTTGCCTCTGAATGAGGATGTGTGTCATATAACAGCAATGGAGTTTTGCATTTGGGAACTGCAAATATATTTGAAATTTATGCAGGACAAGAGCAGCAAGAATTTTGAAGAATTAGACTTTCATCAAAGCTTAATTTATGTGATACAGGAAGACATAAATAGTATTTTTTAGTAAGAATGATAGCAAAAAGCTGCATGAGAACAGTTTTAACTGTAGCTAATACAAATATATACATTTATTTTTAGAGTAGGTTTTTTTTTACTAAAATGATGTAATGACAGATCACAACGTTTCAAGAAGTTCATCAATATTTGATGTATTTTGTATTTAGATAATGAAAAGACTGAAAGGATTTCTAACTGATCCCTGGAGCTTTAAAGTGAACTATAAATTCCACCGTATGTTGTACATAGCTGTGATCTCAGTTTTGAAGACAAGAAATATGTAAAAAAAGCCAAAACCCAAATGGTTTATTCAGGTACTGTACTTCAATCTAGCCCTGTAGTACCATCTCTTAGTATTCAGATGATTATCCAGTGAACATTGAAACTATGCAAAAAAACCTATGAAAAACTGGATCAGCCCTGACATGCTCCCCTTTTTTTTTTCTAAGGTGATGTTGTTTAAAGCCTTTCTGACAAGCTGCTACCCTGCATTGCAGTACATTTCCTGAGTACATCTGTTCTTCTGGTACTGTAGAGGAGTTGAGGCTACCTTGCACTCTCCATTGTGCTCCAATTCACAGCATAACAAGGCAACCAGAATGTTCATGCAAATTAACTAATTATACTGCCTTGTTGATAACTTCAAAATGCAGCAGGTTGGTGGGGAAAAATTTAGTCATCTCCCTCAGATGCATGATGTCACGGATAATGAAGGACAGAAGAGGAACACTTGCTAGAAGTACTGGCATCCCAAGTACAAACCCTAAAAGGTAGTCAAAATCATCTGAAATTGTTCAGAATATAAGTTTCAATTTGAATACATTTTTATTCTGAAAACAAAACATCCAGAAGCTGCTCCTGGTGCTCTGTGCTTGAATTATGCACACAAAGACACCTTCCCTCTGTAATGTATGGAAGGAGAAAATGCTACCTTCAGATACTTCCCCACTAACTGACACTGACTGTACCAGCAATAATATGCCTCTGATTACTGTCATTCATCAAACCATTTTCAGTAACAGAACAGAAATTAATTTTTCTCAACAAATTAAGTGATGCTTCTCTTTTTCGGTTAGAAATGATAACTGATTCAGAGAAGGAGAGTGTACAGTGACACAGCCTGAAGTGATAATTTAAGGTAAAGACCCTTCTGTGGGTCATGGGTGTCTCATGAACACACCCTTAATAACCTGCAGGGCACACAGGCATCCTTTCTGTGTCCCTGATACCAAATAAATGCAAATTACTCCTCTCAGTCAGAAAGAAACTGTTTCACAGGTCATGTAAGATTTAGATCAAGAAATTTTGCATGTGTTTTAGTGATCAGGCTCCATATCTCCTGAAGAACTAGAGGAGTGCAGTGAGCCAGACAGCAGTGCCTCAGGAGCTTCCCTGCTTTCTGCTGTGTGACAGAGCTGCAAAAGCATTTTTGTGCAACACACTCCTTTTTTCTGGCTTCCTTTCCTTTCCTCACAACTGAAATGGGTCTTGGTTGATACTGTAGGTTGCCTAGATTCACCTGAAAGAACACACTTCTTCTGCTCCCATTTCTTCCTTTCCTGCCGGCCACTTTTCAGAAGAAAACTGCATGAAGTGAAAGGATCTAGAGGACACTTCTTCACCAAAAACTCTGATGAACTAGAAATTTTTTTCAAAAGCTCCAAGGAAGATACCTACTGTGTCACAAGGAGAAAGATAACCGAAGGAGGACTGGTTATCTGCAGGTGACAAACACAGCTGAGATCCCCTGTTCTCTTGCATCACTTCTGTTTAAATGGTGCTATTCATCCATGACCCAAAAGCTTGCCACTCAGGAGCAAGCTCTTTATTCAGGCTCTACTGTTTTTGAGTGTGATTCTAGATTTCCTTTGTGTTGGTCCATTCAGTTATCTTTCATACTGCCAGAAGAAAAATCTCACAGTCTCATGGAGCTTTAATGTAAATAATGAGGACTAAATCCCATTTTAAATCTCTATAGCAAAACTTCCTTCTTTCTTTCATGACTTGTGATTCAGGGAGTTAAAATGATAAAGAAGACAAAGGCATGTACAGAAGAGGTTCTATGCAGGCTCCAATTCATTTCACTAAAATATCTTAACAGGAACCTATTTACAGTATTGCTGACAAGAACATCTTCCCTGACTAGCAAAGCAAGTTACCACCTTAAAAAAGAATGTCTGGAATATGCAAAAAGCATTTTCAAATCTGTGTCAGTGTTTCTGCTGCTGAAACCCTCCTACTGCAGCCTTAAAGCAGTGTTAGAAAAGCATTTTTGTATTTCTGCTTTTAGTAAGAGGAGGGAATTCCACTCATCTACAGGGAAACTCTTCTACCCATTGACAGAGATGATCTTCCAAATTAGCAGGTCATAGTACTCAATATACAGTACAGAAATACTTTGACCAATGATTTTTATTTCCTGATAGGAAATTTATTTTCTCTTTAGGTTTTCCTAACACAGAGCTATGAAAGAACAGCCAGGTTCTAACTATTACTAATCAGTACCACTAACAACACTAAAATTGTAGCCTGTGGTTCTTGTCAATTAGAAAATCTGACATAAAATACCTAACCTGGCTTGAAAAATGTAGTTCTCACCACCACATTAAATTTCATTGACTTCCTTGACATATATTCAAAGGCTGCTGTCTGGTAAGCTAAAGACAATTTTGCTTCACAACTGTAAAAAGGACTTGTTTTTACTGAGATTTGAAGGTAGCAGAAGAAACTAGCTAGACTAATTCTCCTTCCTATTTCTTACCTAATACTCCTTTACGTCTACTTGAGAGCCTTTTCTTTTGCCTCAGGAGGGCAAAGCAACTCTAGTATAGATGAAAATCATGCCCTTTACATTTTGGCCTCAATACATCATTAAATCCTCATACTTACTCATTAATAACCATCATTTGTTGTTTTGTGTACAGTTATTTATGATACATGGCTCAGAGCACAGTAATTGTCTATCTACACAGAGGCTTAAGACTGGAAAAAATTACAATTATGTGGAATTTTAGGACAATAAAGATCTGTGTATGCATATTTTGCTTATTAGCCTATAAAAAGCCTTATTCCCAACATAGTAATATTACTTTTCTTGTCTAAATAATTATGCCTCTTAGCTGTTTGTGTGTACCACCTTGACCAAAGGACTGCACATAACTAACATATTTTCCTGTTTTCTAGTGTGTATATCCTAAAGCACTCACTGACACACACACACAAAAAAAACCAACCCAAACCAAACAAAAAATGAAACGAAACCAAACCAAACCAACAACAAAAAAACCCACCAAAAAAACAAAACAAAACAAAACAAACCCACAGCCCACAAAACAAAAAAAAACAAACCCAAAACCAAACAAAAAACAGGAAAGAGCATGGATTGTAAAAATGTGCAGACAAAATGAAACCAAAATTACTGAGCCTGGGTTGTTTTTCTTTTTCCGTCTTTGGAATTTGTGTTCCATCTTTGGTATTTTTCAGGACTGGATACCCTACTGCATTCACAGTATCAATTCAGATGTGCTCATTTTAGTGTATCACCATGGGGAGATTGTCCTATTGAAAGGAAAATGTGGAACAGGATTATTACAGCAGCACATATTCATTTTATGAAATAAACAACCCTGATGTTGCTGCTTTAAAATGTTTCCTTTATGGCAATAGTCTTAAATTCAATAAACCACAATGGGCCTTTTCAGGAATGATGCTATTGCAAGTTCAAACAGAAAGATAATGTATCTGGAAATACGCTTTGGGAGTGAATTACATCCATGCCAAATACATCATATTCTCAGCAAAATATGTTCCCCTCTCTCCACCCAAAGTCATCTGACAGACTTTGCTTCAAACCTAGGAAAAAGAACTTTTATTTTCAATTATTTTTTGCACGGAATGTGTGGAATATGGCATGAGCTTACCATGAACCCTTGTGCTCCCTGGGTTCTGACTGGTGCCAGACTTCGTTGGGGTTAGTTTGCACTGGATTTCAATGACACTCAATAGTAAAAGTCAGGGGCACTTGAGGACTCCTGAACACTGGATTGAACCTTTGTTACAAGGTCTGTACATCCGAAGGCTACACAGCCCACTTGTCTCCTTGTAACACAAGACAAGGAGCCTTATCCACTAGTCCTTGCCAGCTGTTCTACAAATCAGTAATTGAGCCCTACTCCATAATCAATCAAGCCTCAGTGTAAAGGATGCTCTCTTTGTATGCCCTTAGTGTCCCACAAAACCTCATTACATCTGTTTCAACAAAAAGCAACTGGAAAGAAAAAAAAATATATTTTCAAGGTAGGAGAGCAGCCAGGCGATCAAAGAGGAAACTCAATTGTTTGTCTCAGTCTTTGCCTTGGTTTCCCAAGGAAGAACGAGCCTAACAACAATAGCAGTATATTTTGTTCAGTGGAAATAGTTGTATCTTATTGGAAGGTTACAATATAAATAAATTTATATGATCTTTAACAACTAAAAATCTACTCAAGGAAGCCCTGTATTGGACAAATTCTGTTAGCCCCAGAAAACCCCACTTTCATTCCTATTCTGTTCAAGTAAGAACAAGCGGAATTGTGTGAGAATACACCAAAGTACTTATGCAAAAAGCCAAGCAGCACCACTACAGTATTAATACAGTTTTCAGGATTACTGTAAAGCAGTAATTTCCAAAAAGCTTAGGTTTCAAAAAAAAAAACCAAACAAAACACCCATAAAAAAGGAAGAGTTTCAAGGATCACTCAGTAAGCCTTGCTAGTGCCACCAAAAATACAAACCCTCCAAAGTTAGAAAAATTTTGTGCTTTTCGAAAATAGGGCACAAATATAAAATCATATCATCGTGTCAACATGTTATAGCCAGTTCCCTTCTCCTATGAGAGGTATTTCATTATCATTATTCTAATTTAAAATGAGTAAACTATCTTTGGAGGAAAAAGCCCTAAAAAACTACAACATTCTTCATATTCAAAAGAATTATGTTGTTGCAACACTTGGTTTTTGTGCAACACAACCTTGCAATTCTTTAAATAAAGTGAAGAATACAGGACTTCTTATTTCTTTAAAAATACAGCAAGAAGGTAGCCTCTTGGAAATAGTTAAACTTTTAAAAACTGATCCTAAATGATGTCCCTACAAGTTTGACCTTTCAATTAAATTCAAGAGAAGATGCTAAAAGCAACAAAAAGAAAATACTGTCAGTGTGTGCTCCAAGCAGAAATGGACTGTTTGTTGAAAATGGAAGATTGTTAGCTTTCTGCACACTGTATTTACTAGACTGAAAAGGGATTTTGGGGGATGTGAGGTTTTTGTGTTTTGTTTCCTCTTTTTTTTTTTTTTTTTTTTAAATATGGTAATAATTGAGTCTCTGGTATCAGATACTGAGCACACAATTTCCCACAATATAAAAGTCAATCTGATGATCAGCGAATTCAAGCCTGGAAAGGTGAGTCAGAACACTCATGCACCAGAAATGTATTCTGAGGGGAAATGACACCACACACAAAGCCAGTGGCAGATAATTTTAGATGCAGAGTAGGAAAATTCAAGGGAAGTACTAAGGCCAAAAGAGAACCGCGTCCTGGGGCTCCAAGAGTGTCAGATAAGCCCCAGAGGTAACAGTCCACGAAGTGCCAAGCTGTAAGTGGAACCGGTGGTGCACAGTTCTGAAACAGCCACAACTGGTGAACTCAGGCAGATGAAAAACTGCCCATAGCAAGAGTTTCAACTGAACACTTTCACTCAAAAGCAAGACCAGAGACAACTGATGATGCAGAAAACAAAAGAAATAAATATAATGAGAAAATAAATGTGAGGAATGAAAATAAATAAAGAAATAAAATGAGGATTTAACTTAAGCAACTTCAGATCCCACAGGCTTGACAGATCCAACAGAGAAACGGAAAAACTGCTTAAGCAAACACAAAGATACTATTAGTTGAATGTTGTTGGTGTAAGAGCCTCCAAAGGCTCACATATTTGTGACCTTGCATTGAACTCATGCAAGAGATGAAAAATCCAGCAGAGAATCCAGCTGGTACCAACCTCTTTACAGAAGATGAGACATAACCATGACCTGATTGCTGCCACAGAAACTTGCTGGGATGAATCGCACAACTGGACTGCTGTGACTGAGAGCTACAAACTACTCAACAAGGACAGGTAAAAAAGGAGACTTGGAGGAATTTTCCTCTATGCCAAAAATGAAATTGATTACACAAAGCTGTCTTTGAAGAACAGCAATGTGCAAGTCAAGAGCCTATGGATGGAAATTAGAGACTGAGCCAACAACAGAAACCTTGTGATTGGTGTCTACGACACATTACCTGATCAAGGACAGGAGGCTGGTGAAGAGTTCTTTCTTCAGCTGCAGGAAGAATCACATTTGCAGGCCATGATCCCAAGAAAGAGACTTCAGCCACATGGATGTTTGCTGGGAAAATGGCACAGCCAACTGCAAGCAGTCCAGGTAAATACAGGAGACCATTGAGGGCAAATTTCTAGTCCAGATTATGAAGACTGATCAGCGGAGAAGCATTTCTTGACTTGTTTCTCACTACTATGGAGGAATTTATGAGAGAGACTGGAGGCAGCCTGGACTGCAGCAATTAGGCCCTGGAGAAATTTCCAATGTTGAGGGGTACACGTCTGGTAATAAGTAGAATGAGCACCCTAAAACAAATATGGCATACAATGCAGTTTGAAAAAGGAGGGGAAGTTAGCAAGATACAGGAAACACGAGGATGAAATGTGAATGGCTTGGACAGTCTGCAAAGGAAGAAAGGAAGGAAGCAGGTTAAAAAGAAAATAGGAAGTGATGGTGCATAGAAAATTTAGGGCTGTATCTCAGAGATAAACTACAGAAAACCTGTAGAGATTTCAAAAAGAAAGGGGTGATTTTGAACTGGATTTTTTTTGCCTCAGGAGTTACTTCAACAGCATCCGTTTCTATTCTTAGTTCAAGCAGGGAGATTCAAGGGTTGCAAGGTTCTGCAGGAAAGATTACAGACGAGTTACAAGATGACAAAAGGGAGTTAAATGGAAAGTAAAGACAAACAATCCACAAGATTTCACCCTGGCTGGCCAGTGCACTCAGAGAGATTTGCTGGTAGTGGGAACAGAAGCATAGCCTGGGATCCAGGACCCCACTGCTCTGACAGGACTCCTGGACTTCTGTGCCACACACAGTCCTTCTCTCTAAAGGGGAGAGACACACATTCCACAGGCAGGACAGGTACATTCAAAGGGTTGTGGCCAATGGCTCAATGGTCCCAGGTGGAGACCAGAGACAAGCAGATTCTTCCAGCATTATGGTTGGAACTGGCACTGCTAAACACCTTCATCAGTGACATGGAGAGTGGGATCAGAGCACCCTCAGCAAATTTGCTGATAACACCAAGCTGTGTGGTGTGATGGACACACTGCAGGGAGGGGATGTCACCCAGAGGGACCTTGACAGGCCTGAGAGGGGCCTGTGTGAGTCTCATGAAGGGCCAAGGGCCAAATGCAAGGTCCTGCACCTGGGCCAGGGCAATTCCAAGTACAACATAAACACAGGCTGGGCAGAGAATGGATCAAAAGCAGTACTAGTAAGTACTTGGAATGCTGGACGATGAAAATTTGGATATGACCCAGCAAAGCACACTGGCAGCCCTGAAAGCCAAACGTGTCCTGGGCTATGTTAAAAGACTGCGGGCAGCAGGTCAAGGGAGATGCCTCCCTGCTCCACTCTCATGGAGCATTCTCCCCACACCTGGAGTGCTGTGTCCAGCTCTGGAGTCCTCAGCATAAGAAAGACATCGGCATACCTACTCAAGCAGAACCTGAGGAGGACTGCAAAAACATCCAGGGAGCTGGAGCACTTCCCCAGTGAGGACAGGTTGAGAGCTAGGGCTGTTCAGCCTCGAGAAAAGAAAGCTCCAGGGGGACCTTGGAGCAGCCTTCCACAGTGGCTACAGGATAGCTGAAGAGGAACTTTTTGACCAGGGAGTCCAGTGATAAGAGCGGGAGTAAGCGTTTTAAGCTGAGAAAAGGTTTAGATGAGATATTGGAAAGAAATTGTTTACTGTGAGGGTGGTGAGGCTCTGCAATAGGCTGTCTGGATATGCTGTGGCTGCCCCATCCCTAGAAATGTTCAAGGCCAGGCTGGATGGGGCTTGGAACAACCTATCTCCCAGCATGGGTTAGAACCAGGTGATGTGTAAGGGCCCTTTCAACTCAGACACTCTGATTCAAACACTTTCCCAGCTTATATAAGCAGCTTATGTGGTTTGTAGGGAGTTACTTTTTTGAGATAGAGAATAATTGCATTTTTCAGCTTTGCTTTATTAAAAAGAAAGTTTGTTTTCCTCAGGTGTTCAATCAAGCACAAAATAAGGAAAGAAGGGGTAAACAGGAGTTTTCTGCCTTGTCTAACAAGGAAGGCATCTACAGAGTTTCGACTTATGAGGCAGCTTACCAAGTAACCTTATCCAAAATCCTCAGAACTTTCCCTTTGACTTGAGGGAAGTTCTTTCCACCCTATCTTAATTACTGTTGCTATAGTTAGTTAGGAAAAAATTTTTACCTCTTTTGTCTAATGGCCGAAACAAATTAACTTATCAACACCTGCCAGAGTATGAGTGCTTCCAATGTACTAGTGCATGTATAGATAACAAGAAACTTGAATGGAAATAAGCTTATTTTTCCCATTTGCTTTCTCTTTCCCACCTGGTGGCCTTCTATGATGGAGTGGCTACAGCAGTGGATAAAGAAAGGGTTACAGGTGTCTTTTATCTGAACTTCAGCAAAGCTTTTGACAGGATCCACCACAACATCCTTTGCCCTACATTGGAAATGGATTTGATGAGTGGGGCTGTTAGATTGCTAAAAAGTGGTTGGAGGGCCATGTCCAGAGGATAGTGGTCAATGGCTCAGAGACCTGATCAACAACAGTGGGAAGTGTTTATCCTACTGGGAGCAGAACTGTTTAATGTCTTTATTAATGACACAGACGAAGGGATCAAGTTTACCTACAGAAACTGCAAATGACACCGAGCTGAGTGGTGCACTTGACACTCCTGAGGGACAGGATGCCACCCAGAGGGCCCTGGACAAGCTCGAGCAGTGGCCCATGGGAATCTCACAAGGCTGAACAAGGCCAAGTGCTGGTGCTGCTCCTGGGTCAGGGCAAGCCCCGGTGCCAGCCCAGGCTGGGGATGAACAGATGGAGAGCAGCCCTGCCCAGAAGGACTTGGGGCTGCTGGGGCTGAGAGCTGGACATGAGGCAGCCATGGGCACTCCCAGCCCAGAAAGCCAAGTGTGTCCTGGGCTGCATCCAGAGCCCCGTGGGCAGCAGGGGAGGGAGGGGATTCTGCCCCTCTGCCCCGCTCTGGTGAGAGCCCACCTGCAGAGCTGCCTCCAGCTCTGGGCTCCCAGCACAGGAAGGACATGGGGCTGTTGGAGAGAGGCCAGAGGAGGCACCAAGGGGATCAGAGACAGGGAGCACCTCTGCTATGGGGAAAGGCTGANTAGAGGAAGGTGTCCCTGTCCATGGCAGGGGGTTTGAAACCAGATGATCTTTAGAGTCCCTTCCAACCCAAGCCAATCCATAACTATGTATTAATATTTTATACTGAATTGTTTTTACATTATAATTAAAACAGGCAAAATTTACATTTTTATTTTAGTGGCAGATTTTATTTCTGACCCTAGTCTGAGGGTCCTCTAGCAATGTTAACAGAAGATGCTGAATCATCAATCAAATAAAGAAAACAGTGTCATCAGCTGCTTCGGGAAGTACAGGTGAGAGCACATGACGACAAACAGGGCATGTTCCCGACTACAAAAAGAGAAAAAAAAAAAAATCAAGTCATTTGCACAGTTTGCATTCAATTCTCCTGAAAACCTAGAAGTTATCATTTATAAAGTATTTAGAGTCTTCACAACAGCACCACCTCAAACTCAAATTTGACTGTATAGCTACCTGGAGCTGACAGCTAACACAAACTCCAAAGACTTGCTTTTATACCAGCTTAACAGCAAATGCATCAGGTTCTCTCCAAGTTCTTCTTCACAGCATTGATTTTACAGGTAGGACTGTTTTTCCTTTTTTTTTGAGGCAAGGATTAAAAGTAAGTTAGGTACAGCCCAAATCTAAGAGAAAGTACTTTGTCCTAATTTTCAGCAATAGCAGTTTACTATGACAACGGAAGAAAAACGCAGGATGTGTAAAACAAGAAAAATGAATACAGCAATCAACATTATCAAGGTAAAAAAATTATAAACCCATCAACTAAATCCATCAGCCCTTCATGCTAGAGGTGTTCCGATATGACCTCCATAGTATAATCAATTAATCTTTCTCTTACACTCTTGAGGAAATTGTGTTATATTGTAAGCTCACTGAGAACTACAAACTCCAGTCTCGCACTGCACGTAAAGGAGAGTGCAAGTGCAACTAAAAAAAACATACCACTTCATTAATTATGGTTGTTTTAGTCTAGCTTCAACATGATGCAAGCATGTGTTTTTAACACATTTGGAAGGAAACTGATTACAGATTATGAAAATGAAATCTGGTATCCTATAGAATTACTAAAGGTAATTAAAAAAAAAATTAGACTACAAGCATTTCAGTATTTCTTCTGCCAGCCTTGGCTGTCAACATAAATGAGCCTGACTTTGTGGTAAGGCAGAGCAAACCTTTTGCTCTTCAAGGTAGGAATACAGTAAAGGAAGCTTTTCTTGTACCACAACAAATTACAACTCATCCATGTCTTCCATTCTTAGTAAAGGAAAACATGCTTTCCCTTAAAGAAATGTTCCCTCTATTGAAGAAATTGCTCTTCTGGTGAATACAAATACAAATTTCTTTCCTCATTTGCACTAGAATTTGGTTCCATAATGCACAAATTCAGCAGCCAGTTACTTCTTGGTATTTTATCTCACATTTTCAAAGAGTTACGCATTATACTTCCATGAAAAATATACAAAATACACAATCCCCCCCCAAATCCTCCACCAATCCTGTAGTACTTACTCTCTGTAACCACCGAGTTACACAAGGTTTGTGAAACAAATGACAACAGGGTAGCTCTGTTATGATTTCACCTTCCACATATTCACTGCAACAGATAGTACAACACTGCTCTTGACCTAAACCCAGGATGAAGAAAAAGCATTAATAACCTTGCTTTACATCTAAAATTAGCTCAAATTAAAATACATATATTATCAACAGTATCACTAATGGTTACAAAGTAGAGTCACAGTAACTCCAGTTAAGATTAGTTTTCCAATTGGATCAAAATTATACTCAGATTCAAAAGATCATAAAACAGCATTACGTATTTATGGTATTAGAGAAAAATACTGCATCTATGGTATTAGAGAAAGTTGAACTTGTTCTTACAAACTCTGTGGAAATTACTTTTTCATTATTTCTTCATACCATTGTAGTCATCTGTGACAATAATCTGTGGCAGACAATCTATGGTTTCTTTTGTAGCTGGTGGATGAGTCTGTTCAACATCAAATGTAAGAGACTCCAACTGTGCCAGAGCAGTCTGCAAGGGGTAAGCAGAGATCAAGTTCTCTTACTCACAAATGTAACATTTCATACAAAAACAAACAAACAAGCAAGAAAAGGAATCCAATTCTAGCAGTATTACTTCTTAAAATGGAAGATAGGTCTGTCAAACTAACCATTACATCATTTTTACTTTTGTAATGAATGAAATGAAACCGAAGGTCAAAACAGTAATGTCTTGGGTTTTAAGCATTCTTAGAGTATGAGGACAGTCACAACTTAATCTACAATGAACATTTGGTAATTTTATAAAGTTACAGAAAAGGCAGTAACTTGAAAATGTAATAAAGCTTGCCAATCTAAAACTGTTCTTTCATTTCGCTTCTGAAAATAAATGCCTCATTAATGTGTCTTCTGGCTTCAACTATTGAATTACTCTGGCACAAACAAAAAATATTAAGTACCTTGGCTACACTAACAGTGTAAACTTACAGAAATAAAAAACCCAAGATCCATGTAGATATTTCTAATCTTAAGACAGACAAAATGCTCTGAAGTAACTTTGTTTTAAACTCAAATTTTTTACCATATAAAATCTTTAAGACTACAATGCTACAGCATATTTGCTGCATATATTTGCTGTGTACATCATACATTCAACTATGTAAGACATGGAAACAATATCCAGTAGAAAAAATAGAATAAAATCATAGAACTCCGAATATTTGGTTATATTTGCTAAGAAATGTACTACCTGTTTGAAGAGCAAACAAGCTGAAACTAAGGAACCAGTAACACAGAAGCATTGGCTCACACCTTAAATGAATTAGTCACATCCTTTAAGTACAACTACTTACTGTTCTAATCAGCTTGAAAATTATTTACTCTATTGGCCAGAAAACTCTTACTAAGAAGTACAAGATAGCGTGATATTTTTGTAGTGTTGGGAATGCATATAACTAAAAAGCTGTGCATACTAGAGAAACACTGGATTATACAGAAATCTCTTCAGTAGTCTTTCCTCCTAAGCTTTCCCTGAAGTTACTATAGCTGCCACCTGAAAACATGCCTGGACTTGGATCTCAGCGACAAGGTAGCTCAAGCAACCACACTACCAAAGATCTAAACTAGCAGTTTTATACCTACAGTCAACTCTTTGTGGCAGATCAGCATGAGCTAAGAAATATTTACAGCTCCTACTGCCACATGCATTCTCATCTAGAAATCTGTCAGTTTAAGGGAAAACCTGGGGTTATCCCTAGTGCAGTGTGCAAGTCCCCCTACAAAACAGGTATACTGCTCCAATTTTACAGCTAATACCCATCAAATTCTGGTACAGCAGGCAATACTACCTTACTAACATTACGATGATTTTAGTATTTGTAATTGGTTTTTGCTCTAACTGCAATGGTCTGATAAAAATACTATGCTTAATCAGAGTAACCACTACACCTGAAAAAACTAGATATGATCCCAGGCACACAGAAGGTTTCAAGATAACTTATGTCTCAAACTTCCCTGTTTATATACACCATGAGTATTCTCAAACAGAAAACATTGTTTTCCTTGCTTGCTTCTGAAACCTACACAAAAGAAACACACTAGACACAAAGCCTTACAGTGGCTCTGAGGCTTAAAGTCACATTTTCAAAACCAAAGTGAAGTAGTGTCTATTTTTTAACTTTTATAAGATGTATCTTAAAACTACCTGTATTTCCTCTTATTACTTGTGTGACTGTTTACTTCTCCATGTACCATGGACAAAATGCTGGACATTTTTCCGTTAAAATCAAGAGCGCTACAGCCTACAGGCGTTTGAGCTCCTCACATCTGTGAATTGGCACAGGAAATACTTATAAAGCCACTGATGCAGCAGAGGCAACCAGCCTGTTCTTTACTGCTAATGAAGTAAACCAGACACTCCAGCTATGTATTTTCTTGATAACAGACGGAAGAAAAAAAAAATTTAAATCACAATACATATTATTAATTTTTAGGAACCCAGAGCCATATCGAACACAACTTTTCAAAACAAGTATCTAATATTTTCATCACTTTTCCCCTCCAGATGTCACAATTTTTTGGGATAGATCTCTCCCACGCTCTCCCCTCTAATTGAGATACTTGAATTTTGGAAGCTTTATTGTGTCACATCCCTTTCAAGAATTTCAAAGCAACGGTAAATTATTCTGCTCATATTTTATGAACAATTTTCATAACCACTTCATACTAGAAAAATATGTGCTCTATATTCTGCTTGAGACTTGAAGGGAATATTTGGAACTCTTACTCAAAACCTGTGTTGTCCATATGGTCACAGTCCATACAACTCTTCCTTTTATTACTCAGTTACCACTTTCTGCTGACTTATTCCAAATATGCCAGACTTCTCTGCACACCATGAAGTTTCACACTGTTATATGCTACTTTCAAGCACAAATGCTATTTAAGAGAATCAGCTTTCCCACATTCACAGTGTCCTGTACCACAGGTACCTTTGTAGTCATCTGCCTGCTTGCTCATGGTGTTCAGTGGCATTCTGTTCTTGGTGACACAAATGTAATTACAGCACCTCCTCAGCCAGCCGTGCACATAATCACCTAGGATTACTTTTACAGGTCATTCTGACAAGACTGCACACATTTTTTTCTGACAGAGTACTTAGGAAAATGTTGTTACACAGGAATGAGAAAGAAAAATTTAAGAGTCATAATAAAATCAGTCTCCTATTCAAGTGTTAATGTGCAGATAAAGAAAAAAAGGATGGGATTAGCCTCCCCTCTCTATACAAATCCTCTTGCTTTTGGTGCAAAGGTGGAGGTCAATGGTTTNCAGCTATGAAAGAGACAAGAATTTTATCTATACAGCTTCAAAATACTGCTTTTACAATAAGGATATCAACACACCTTCTTCATGTTAATGAAGTATCTCTAAATGAGTAATGCTAACAAGATCCTACACAGCTGGAGAAGGCCCTGCAATACTTGATCATGAATGACGACCTCCCATATGCCTTGGGGGACATACAAAACCTGGAAATTGCATGACTGCCAACTTAAGGGAACAGCCCTTTCACTGCCTTGGAAAAGATCTGTGAAGCTTATTCAGAAAAACATTGACTTTGCACACATCCCTGGAAAAAAACATTATCTATGATTGTTCCACTCTCTGCCAGCTTTAGAGAGCATTTCAAAGTGCCCTTGGTATTTTGTCTGCAAGCACACTATGACATACAGCCTGCCCTGTTCACTCCTTTAAAGTAGATGCTAACAGTCAAACTGGCCCTCGCTGCCCTAAACTTATGTCAGCCACAAAACATTCAGTTCAGCTGTTGTAACACTATATTTTATGTCTACACATAATTTAACTCTTATTTTGACAAATACCCTGCAGGGGAGATTTCTGGCAGTGCAAGAATTGTCGCATTGCATCAAACTGGATTTCAGCTAGCTCTACACTCACTCTGACACTGACTAACCTGAAGTAACAAACAAAGACAAAGATCATAACCATGCTGGTTCTTAATAATAAATGCTTTGGTCTATCCAAAATTAGACAGGTGAAATGGGATAGAATATGGTAAAAATAGAAGACGTTTTTTCTTTCAGGTGGTTTATTTTCCTGATTGGGGTTTTTTGTTCATTTGCTATTGGGTGGGGTTTTTTTAAACATTTTTTTTTAAATTTAAAATACACAGAGTCAAGACAGTCAAACACAGAAAAGTCTTTTACTGATCAATAAAAATTAAAGAAATCCAAATGTACTCTTGCAAAGAAAAAAAAAAAGCTGGGGAAATTCACAGGTACAGATTCAAGTATAAGCTTTTCTTTGTTATGTAGAGAACTTGGCAAAATTCTTTAGGATAAATTAAATGGCATATGTTTATATTGGTAGAAATCAGTAACTCTCTTTGCCTTACGAGGAAATAAATGCATACACTAAAAGAAGTAGGTACTGACCAATGACTTCTTGTAGTACATCCCTTAAAAGAACTTCCAAGATGTATTTTCATATTGGCAGACCCGAAAGGTCAAGCTAACACAGGAAAGTACTTTTTCCCTTATTCTCCTGATTTTCAGATTGAGTTGAAAAATGATTCAACTATAAACACTGGTGTCACAACATCACTGATATAAGACTATCAAAAATATTTTAATACCTCCACAGCTTCTAAGCGTCCCTCTAGTGCCATAAATGTGAGAAATTGAGGTTCCATGTAAGGAATGGCTTGAGCAAGTCCTAGGCCATCACCAAACTCATCAAGTAGTCTGAAAAACATGGGTTAGGAAACATGGTCTTATTTCCAAAATAAACAGTTACAACACCAAGTCTGGGTATATCAAATTATTGCAAATCACCTGTTAATAATAGCCAGATACCCAGCCAGCTGATCTCTCCCTCCCCTGCCTCAACTGGACATGTAAATAAGATTAAAAGCTCATGGGTCAAGAAAAACACAGTGCAATGAGTCATCAATCACTACCACAGGCACAACAGACTCAATTCTGGAAAAGCCTTAATTTAATTGAAAGGTTGAACCAGATGACTTTTTGAAGTTCCTTCCAAGTTAGGCTGCTCTATGATTCGATGAATTTATTGCCAACAAAAATGGATTTGAATGGTGAGAAACAAAGACAAAAATTAAAACACCTTTCCCTTAGCCCTCACTTTATTTCTAGGCTCAACTTTACTCCTTCATGCTTGACTCCTCTAAGTTCCCCTATCCCAAGCAGACCAGAGGGAGAGCATCAGGGGTTGTGGTGTGTCCATGGCAGCTCCTCTCTGCAACTACTTCTTCCTCATGCTGTTTCCTGGCTTCTGCATGAGTCATTCCCACAAGCTGCAGTCCTTCACCAACAGGTCCAGCATGGGTTCTCCCCAGACACAGTTCCTTCAGCAAATCCCTACTTGTTCCACCATAGTCTTCTCCAGCACCTAGAGCACTTCTCTCCCCACTTCTTTTCTGATTGTGGTGTCTGCAGGGTTGCTTTTCTCACCTCATCCTCATTTGTCTTCCACACACTGCTTGCTGTTCAGCATTTTTTTACCCTTTTTTAATACTTTCCCAGAGGCCCCACCCTGTGGCAGGTCCACTGAAGCCAGCTGGAACCAGCTGGGTCCCACATGAGGCAGCCCCAGCCACTTAGAGGCAGTTCTGCAGCTCCCCACCCCTGATCCTAGTACAGTGGTAACATATTCTCCACAGTATATACTTCAGAACATTCTGACGGGAGTTTTTACTGTGAAAAGGTTTAAGTTCAGCTAATATGTTTCATATGTATGCTATTAAGGTTGTTCTACAATGAACAATCAGATTTTGATTACATCATGTGTCACAGCTCATGGCTTGGCAGCTCGTTTGAGTTTTGTTTTAGAAATTCAGAAATCAAATCTTAAAACAGGCACAAGTGAAATGATGTACAGGTCTACATATGCTCAGCAGATAAAAACTTAACAGAACTTCAACACCTTTGTTCCTGTTTTTAGTAACTAGGAAGCTTACCAAGGTTAACGTCCAACACTTAAAACACAGCTTTTGTCCCTATCACACAATTCCATTGGTAGCTTACTGCTTGACAGTGGAAGAACACATGCTTTACTTCTCGTTTGGACTCATGCATTAGTCCCTTTTATGCTTTTCCACAATATAACTTCACAAGGAGAAAATACCAGCATTGGTATGTCTGCACTCTAGTTTATATTTTAATAAGCAGAAGAGAGCAAGTGTTATGTTTCTCACTGGAAAGCCCTCTGCCTATCTCGTTCTGAAACAAACACATTATACTGTTGCACATTATACTATTCTGAATGTGGCTCCAATCACTTTATGCCTGGTATTTGCAGCATTTTTATAATAAATTTATTGCAATATCCTTCAGTAATATAATGACAGAAAATTGAGTGAAACATTTAAAATTATGATAATATTAGGTAAGTGCATGGCATTTCAAAGAGAAATAAAATAGATTTATAATGGCTAACTTACACCAGTTTCAAAGGAGGAAAAGACCAATTATAAAATAGGACTGACTTGAATGCTGATTACATTTATATTGCCTTACTTTTGTTATACTTCCTCTTGAAAATTAAACTAAAAAATACAACCATTCCTTGCACATTTAGGGCACCAAAATTTTCTTTAATCACAGCCTGATTGAGCAAATCTATTCCCTTTTCTCTCATTATAAGATAAACAGCATTTGAAATACTTTAAACCTTAAAACTGAGATTATCAGTCTTTGAAGCAACTGCATACTGATAGCCGTGAGTAGTTTTGACATCTTACATAGTAACTAGAATACCTCTAAAATTAAAGCAGACAACTATTAAATGCATACCTCCACTCCACATCCAGGTCTTCACTCACACTGGAGTCATCCTCAAGGTTGTTATTTCCATCCAACAAGAAGAATCCAAGATGCACAAAATCACTAATAGGATCATCTTCCTCATCACTGCTACTTTCTACTTCTTCTCGGTACTGTAACCAAGGAATTTCACCTTCCTCCAATAATGTCTGCTCCCTTTATAGAAATAAATGAAAAGCTAAAACTAAAACACTAAGGGAATTTACAAACACATGTAAGAAACAAAAGCTAAACATAACACAAAGACTAAACAGGCATGTTTCCCAGACTGCAGAGTCACAGATTAGAAACTTAGCATATGCCATAAAAATTCAAGAAATTCCCAGTGGTATCAGCTCCAGACTCAGAATCTACTAGCACCCGTGATTCTGTGGCAAAATTTTGTCTAACCCTCAAGGCCAGCAGTACAGTAAGCAGTTTGCTTTGCATTTTCCCTAGTATAGCCAGCATCCCTGCCAGGATTGATAAATTTGGTACCAAACATTTTCTTATTTACCTACAAATTCCTAAAGGCATTAATGAGAAAGATTGTCTTGAAATCCCAGAGCAGCCTCCATGGCAAAGCTTGGCCTGAATGCAATGCAAAGAGCTACTACCTTCAAGAGAAGCTATTTTGCAAGAGAAAGGCTCCTCTCATTCCTGGATACTCTAGAGAAGCACAAGTCACCTGGATTCTGAGAGGCACAGGGCTGTGAGGGCCACTGTCCTTATAAAAAGGAAAATAAACAGGAATTATGTTAAAGATGCATACTTTTTCATGCTGTTCATATCAAGGAAAGTTAAAAAGCACACAGCTCCATTATGTTGTTCTGAAAGAGATGAGTTGTCATAAAGTTTTCAAAAAGCCACAATAATTCTCCAAGACCCCAGAACGTGGAGAATACTAAAACAGCATTAACAACAAACTGGACTGCTTGGCAATAGGTACGGTGCACCTAAGAGTGGAAGAAGCTGAAGGAACACTTAGGTGTGGCCTTTGCTTTATAAAGACTCAAACTAGAGTCAATATTAGATGCTTAGAAAAAAGCCAAGCCCACTCGTCTTAGCTATATATAGCTACAACTTTTGCTTTATAGCAAAGGCAGCTGCAGTTTATGAAGTACTGAATGACTAGAAAAATAAAGTAAATTTAAAGTTACTAGAGCAAGCAAGTAATTCAGGTTTAGTTTAATCACTGGTAGGGCAGCAGAAAATAAGGAACAGCAGTGGAATAGGAGAAGCAATAAAGCAGAGAGATAAACAGGTTCTTTTCAGGGACTACTAAGCAGTATCAAAAGTTTATGTAATGTGTATCTTAACAATTAACTTGGCTAACTGGCTTTTTAAAGTCAATATATTAAGTCTATTAACCATATTGACAGGACATGTCAATGCACTCTCATTGTTTCTGTGTTTTTCACTACACAGAACTGCTTGCATGAAATGCCGTACTTTCCCTGATTTGAAATACATACAACTACTCAGATTTTTTTGGTGTAGGCAAACGGTTGTTGCTAGCATGGTAACTGCATTTAAGTGTTATTCTGTGTAGTGCCATGCGAATACTCTACTATTGCCAATGCCAGAAGCTATAGGAAGTTAGCTAATAAAATAAAGGCATACCCTTCTTGGAAACGGAAGTCTATGCTCTCCTCTTTCACACCAGTGCTGCTCCTTTGCACCTCAGGGCCATGTTCCTCCCTGCATGGGACAGTCTCCCAGCTTTCATCACTTGAGGACTGCTCTTTTTCCATAGCAGTAAAATAGGAAGGCACAGATGTAGACCATTCTCCATCACTGCACTCTGAGCTGCAATTTAAACAAGGTAATTGAGTATGAATTTAAACACTGCTTTAGGGGAAAGAAAACAAATACTCTGCAATTTCGTACTTTTCTATCAACATTGCTCTCAATATTTGTAGGCAATTTTTTTTCCACAAGAAATTAATCTTGTGCTATCTATAGATGCATTACAAATCAAGTGTACATAGAGTTGATTAAAAAAATAAATTAGTCTGTAAGAAAGAATTACAAAATTCTGCCCATCCTACTTTGCAGAAATGTTTTGTTCTTACTTTGCCACATATGTAGAGTACATGAAACAACTCAAGAACAGAAACTAGACTCACCAGACAGATCTTTTTTCCAGATTACAGAAACAGCAGCAGTGGCATTGTTTGATTAAAAAATAATAATTAGTGTCAGCCTTATCTCTCAGCCAAACAAATTTAAAGATCTCAGAAGATATAAGCTATATAAAATGAACTTCTTTAACATAGAAAGATATAATGGATGACTTACTGCAAACTATTTGATTCACTACCCAAACAAGATGAATGGCAAGCAATTTTTAAAAGACAATTTGCTCAGCCATCACATAGAAAAGGGCAGTAAATAAGCTTTGGGCAGCTTAAACAAAATAGCAGTGCTAGCACAATCTTAGGAAGGATGAACTACTGCTACCAGTGGTAATGGCACTTAGATGATTCACTCAATACAGTGACAGTTACTGAAATTCAAAATACAGTACACTAGCTATGTCATTTCAAAAAGTTAGAGAAAACATATATATGCTAACAGCCATTATGCTTACTAGACTTCATTTTATAAAGGAATCCACAACATCCACAGCACAGTTTTCAAATCTGCTAAACCCAGTATGTTTAGGTGTATTCTTACCTCCCCACCTACAAAATCACTAATTGCCTTCCTTTATCGAGTATTACAAATACATGACAATATAAATTCCAACTTAATTAATTTTAAGTGCTTTTGAAAAACTGCATGGTATATACTGCAAGTTTTACAAGAATAAATAAGTTCAAGATGCAGATTATATATAAGCATTTTTATTTGAGGCAGGAATACATTTTTCTATCACAATTTTGATGACTAAGAAAAGTGATGAAAATGAGAATATTCATTAGTTTTGGGCTATTTTAATGGATTATTTTAAAACAGAAGTCCTGATACGTAGTCTAATGCACCTCATATTATACCATCTAAAGCTGAATACTGACAATTTTTAACCTTTTGTTCTGCCTGGTTCTTTGGTTTTGGGTTAGGAGTTTGGTTTGGAATGTTGTTTGTTTTTGGTGTTGTCTGATCAATTTTTTTAATATGTACTTTACAATTTTATCTTAGATACTCTAAGACTAGCTGAAGTACTCAGATCTCTTGTTTTAGTTGTCTCTTTTTTACAATCTGAGAATGACTTCCAACACACTTTAAAATACTCCTTCTTTGGTTTTAGTCAAATTTGTTCTCTTTAAGGTTTATACACAAACACCAATTCAAACCAGAAAAGGATGTACCTAAAGTCACTAACACTAACCAACTGAAAAATATTAAATATTTCAGAACTCAGGATTTAACTGTGCTCAGTTCTGCAGAGGTGCAGAACATTACTTATGGTTAGAGAGTTACAGCCTGGCCAAAAGCATAGCACATGAATTTAGCATCTGCATGTGAGTTCTCTGACAATAGTCTCCCCCCTGGCTGAACCCCCTCCTAACCTTTACCAGCCATAAATTAAATTCAAAATTAAATGGAGGGAGCTAATGGATATGATTCTCCTCCCTTCACTCTTGCCCTGGCACCTTCTACCACCCTTCCAACTTACAACATTCATGGTTCTAACAAACATGCAAGACTTTCTCCTTCCCACAGAGCTTCTACATGCTTACACCACAAAAGCTGTGCACCTCCTTGAAGCAAAAATGTGAGGCAGAGGCCCACGCTACAGTAACCAAAAGGTGGATTTCTCCCGGGGCTGGGAATTAGCTCAAATTGAGCTGAAGGATGTAGTTTGACATATATGTCAAATCCATTTTTTATGCAGCTCTGCATGAATATAAAATATGGTTTGAACCTTTAAACATAAAACTTCACCTTTCAAGAGTGAACATATTACTCCTTTGTACAGACTAATCATTGACAATTTACTTCATAAATATAGGTATTTTTGAGTTTTAGAACATAAATTATGGGGATTCTAATTTAAAAACACATGATTCCTGTTTACTGGTCCAGTTACTGTCACCATCAAGAACATTTCAAATAATCAATCCATGTCTCTTTTGGTCATGCTACAGTAACCCATCACTATGCATCATGCTATAATTGCAGAACACATTCCACTTCCTTCAGGGCATTTTAATCTATCAGCAGCATTGCAAAAGTGGAGAAGATTCTGCATTCACAAAAATTTTTGAAAAGTAAACCTTACAAGGAAGTGAAGGGTTCATTTGCAAATACCTTTATTAAGAATCACAGAATTGTCAGGGTCGGAAGGGACCTTTGAAGATCATCCAGTCCAACCTCCCTGCCATTCTGCAGTCCAGCCAGGAGCAGGTGATGCAAGAACGGTCCCAGGTGAGTTTGGAATGTCTTCAGAGAGGGAGACTCTATGACCTCCCTGGGCTACCTGTTCCAGTGTTCTCAAACTAGTTCTTCTTGTTGTAGAACTTCTTGTGTTTTAGTTTATGGCCATTGCTCCTTGTCCTGTTGCTGAGCACCACTGAAGAGAGTCTGGCACCATCCTCTCAGTACCCATCTTGGAGATATTTATTTACATTAATGAGATTCCCTCTCAGCCTTCTCCTCTCCAGACTAAACAAGCCCAGATCACATCTCTCCTCATAAGAGCGATGCCCCAGACCCCTCATCATCTCTGGCCTCCAGTGGACCCTCTCCAGTAGCTCCTTATCCTTCATCAACGGTGGAGGCCAAAAATGAACACAATACCCTAGATGTGCCTCACCAAGGCCAAGAAGTGGGGCAGGATCACCTGGCTTACCTGCTGGCCACAGTCTTCCTGATACATCCCAGGATCCCATGGTCTCTCCTGGCCCCCAGGGCACACATGACCAGCTCATAGTCAACTTGTAACCCATCAGCACCTCAAGGTCCTTCCCAACAGAGCTGCCCTCCAGTAGGTCAGCTCCCAGCCTGTGCTGGTACTGGGTGTTAACCCTCCCCAAGTGCAGGACCCTACACCTACACCTTGAAGAATAAAAGCCCCTAAGTCTACTATCTCATGTTAAAATGCATTTTGTTCTCTCATGGTTTCAACTCCGCAATGTTTTAAGGACAAGATTTTATGCAAATTAATTTTCATGCTTTTCTCTCTACCAAAACATAGGAAACACAATCCACTAAGCAAGCAGGTTGGCTTATGAATGGCAAGCACATGCACAGAAGAGCCATATCAACATCCAGAAGACATGTCTTGTAAAGAATGCTGTTGGAACAGAATCAACAAGATGAAACCAAACTGCAAGAAAAATCGGGAAAAAAGCCATCACAAACACTACTATATCTTCCATAAATGATCGGAAGTTTAGAAATGTTTTTACCCTCAAATAGCTGTTTCATAATTCCAATGAATAATGAAGAGTTCTTAACATTTTATGAAGAACTTAATCAACATAAGGTTTAGCCAGATTAGTCTGTCTTTTGGGTGAAGAGCTCAAAACAGGAGGAACCTGAATACTGCTTCTCTTGTCAAGGTCGGAGCAATTTTTAAATCTAAAACTGTAATAATTAATAGTTACTTAGGAAACACCTAGTAGTCTGAAGAATTTCCATTAAAAAGGGATTATAAGCAACCCTATCAAGTTATTCTTCAGATATTACAAGGAGGAAGAATCTCTTTCAAAAGGTTGGAGACAAGAAAATAAATAGGCTGCCATGCAGAATATTGAGATTTGGTAGCAAAAAATCAAATTCTGAAGAGTAAGCCTAGAAGGAAACTTTCAAAGCTGAGCAAGGCTTTCAGTCCTTACCCTCCACTCAGTAAAAATTAAATAAAAATAAACAAGTAATACTCCTCAGTGATAAGATGTTCTGACTGCAGAGATAAGGAAAGGCTTTTTACATTACCAGAAGAATGAAGGATAACTGAAAGGAAAAGTTGGCATCTTGTTATATCATATTGATCGTATTCTGAAATGCCTCAAGTTTTTATGTCTAATTTGCTATCATATAGTTCAGTTTTGCACATTATTTACACGAAAGATTCAATAATAAAACAGATATAAAACCAAAATTTTACCTGTCTTCATCTTTGTGGGACATTAAGTAATGTCTACTGTGGTCTTCAAACTCATTCCAAAAAGCACTGTCACTTAGAACATTGTTCTGTTCTTGCGCTATTGCATTTCTTCTTAAGTCTATTTCTATGTTCTTTTGATCACTGTGCATTCTTGAGAGAAAGAACACACCAGAACTCATCTCTTCTTTGTCATCTCTCAAGGGACACTCAGGATGGCATTGCTGGACATCAGCAATTCCAATTCTTCTCCAGGAATCACTTTCCTCTTCATCATCACTAGGGAGATGATTTTCTCTCTCCAGCTGTTTTGCAGTATTTTGTTTTCTAATTTTAGGTCTCACTACCAGCTCAGATGAATTTTCTTGGTCAGTCTCTCCATCACTGACGTTTAACACATCAGCAACTGGTATGGGTGCTTCAATTCCAACATCAACTATATGTTTTATCTGCTGTGTTTTGTAACTGCTACCACCCAGGCTAATTATAGGTATACCTTCATCTTCAGCAGACTTAAGTGTCCTATTGTTTGAACATGCCAAAGGCATTGGTCCTGCTTCTTCACAACTTTCTCTATAAACACTATGTTTAAAAGCAGACAGTCGGGACTGTAAGTCATCAAAAGACTCCACCTCTTTTTCACACTGAGAAAGTATGTTATCTAGTCTTCCCTGAATTAGATCTGCTGCTTCTCTTATCCAAGAATATTTGTCTAGAGCATCCTCTTCCTCTCCATCACTGCTATCAGGCTCATAGGAGTCAATGTTTACAAAAGCAATTCCATTTTTACCATTCAAATCATTACGCCCTCCAGATGTGTATTGTGCAAGGTCCTCAGATTTTTCGTAAGGATTCATCAAGTCTTGTGAGATTTGGTTGCCCTCTACACCATAAGAGAATACAGAAAATGGTGATGTGGTCACTTGAGAAGTTTGGCTTGACGCAATTTGGCAAATAGGTTCTCTAGTGCCAGGATCTTTTGACAAAGGCTCATCTAATAAATCAGCAGAAACTTGAACCAATGGTCTGGAACCTTCAGAGAAAGCTGTAAGAAAGAATGCACTGGAATAATCAAAACCAACAGAAATATTCTTGTCTACAACAACTGTTCATTAAAAAGAAGGGATAATTTACTACGACTGCAGTGCCAAGTGATAGAAACCTTTATCAGTGATGTAGTCATTCTTCTATAACATAATTATTTTCTCATTTATACAAACTAAACCTACAGAAATAGATCTAAATTATACAATTCCAGCTACAGATGTGATAGTGAAAAAAGTATTAAAGGAATATGTACACAAGCAGAATTTTAACATTGTTTATACAAAAGGGAATTACAAGATAACAGGAAAACTGAAAGAACATTTATCTCCATATTCGACTATCCATTCACTAACTGGCTAAATTGTGCCTTCTGCCACATTCAGATAAAGCCACTTATTGCTACTATAAATTACATACTAAAAGAACTGTATTTTGTACCTGCACCTTTGAGTGCAACTCCTCATAAGAAGAAAATAGTAGGGCTGAGTGTGGTATTACAGTTAATACTTGCTTCATCACAAATGCATTTTAGTTATATTACACTTAAACACCTCTTGCATAAAGGGACAGTGAACATTAAATCTAGCAGCAAGATTTAAAGAAGGTAAAAACATGTATACTGCTGCTACTACAAAATCAATCCTTTGTACAAGTAATTTTTAAACTCCTAACCAAGGCAATACTTTGTCCAAAACCTCATCTGAATTGTTACTCCCTTACTAGGTTGGTGAATTCCTGGCACTGGAATCACTGGGTGACATCAGGCCAAGCATCAACAGCTGGACAAGGGAGGGGATTGTCTCACTTTGCTCTGGGCTGGGGCAGCCTCACCTCAAGTTCTGGGGGCAGTTTTGGGTACCACCATGTAAGATATAAAGATATTGGAGAATGTCTAAAGGAAAGCCATGAAGATGGTGAAGAACCAACAGGGGAAAACCACAAAAGGAGCAGGTGAATTGGTCTATTCAGCCTGGAAGAGACTGAGAGGAGACCTCACTGGGGTCTTCAACATCCCCAGAGAGGAAGACGAGGGGCAGACACTGATCTCTTCTCTGGGGTGCCCAGTGACCAGACCCAAGGGAATGGCCTAAAGCTGCGTCAGAGGAGGTTTAGGTTGGATATCAGGTAAAGGTTCTTCCCCCAGAGGGTGACTGGGCAGTGGAACAGGCTCTGCAGGGCATTGGTCATAGCACCGGCCTGACTGAGTTCAAGAATTGTTTGTACAATGCTCCTGGGCACACATAGTGACTCTTGGTGCTCTCCTGTGCAGGGCTGGGAGTTGGACTCAATGATCCTTGTGAGTTCCTTCTAACTCAGAAAATATGCAGCAGTTTAGGTAATACCTCTCAACCCAAATATAATATTATCTGGGGAAAAATGTAACCTAATGGAGACAAAGAAAGTAAATCAATCCAAAATGGTTCTGTAAGATAAATTTGAAGAGTTGTAATACACACACAAACAAATGTAAAGGAAAGGTATTTTGTTATTAGACTAATTTACATACAAAGCAACAGTATTAAGAACAGGGAGATAATATACCCTTAAAATGCATATATCTAATGGCCCATAAAATAACTGCATGTTGCCGTCTGTGTTACTGAAACAAGAAATATGGTAGTGTTATAGAGAGACTCCAGGAAAATCTCCACAAACACCAACACTGCCTTACAGGAAATACACCTTTAACTAGATAAAAGCATAGAAAATGTATGAAGCATGGACAACAGTAAACACACTTCAATTACAAAAAATTAAAGCCATCCCATGATGATCTACATAACAGATTACAAAAACAATTGACCACAAAACTAAGACAGCCCTACGCCATTATCATTTAAAAAGGAAAAAAAAAAATAGAATAAGAAAGCAGTTTCAAAATAGTCTATAAGGGAAGGAGGAAAAAAAAAGTTACCTTGTAGAGCCATAGAATCACTTATGTTGGAAAAGACCTCTAAGATACCAAGTGCAACCACGAATCTAACACTGCCAAGTCCACCATCAGACCTTGTATACACACCTTTTAAGGACCTCCAGAAACTGGCAACTCTTCCACTTTTCTGGGCAGCCTGTTCCAATAACTGGCAACCTCTCTGGTGAAGCTATTTTCCCTAACAGCCAATTAAACCTCCCCTGATACAATCTGAGGCCATTTGCTCTTGTTCTATCACTTGTTACTGGGCAGAAAGACCCACACCCACCTCACTCCAGCCTCCCGTCAGGCAACTGTAACAGAGCAGGAAGGTCTCCACAAGCCTCTTTTTCTCCAGGCTCAACACCCCCAGCTCCCTCAGCTGCTCCTCATCAGACTTGTGAGCCAAAATCTTAGCCCGCCCTGCTGCCCTTCTCTGGACATATTCCAGCCCCTCAATGTCCTT
>VZTR01015169.1:38290-51416 GCA_013400775.1 Chaetops frenatus
CTTATGTTGGAAAAGACCTCTAAGATACCAAGTGCAACCACGAATCTAACACTGCCAAGTCCACCATCAGACCTTGTATACACACCTTTTAAGGACCTCCAGAAACTGGCAACTCTTCCACTTTTCTGGGCAGCCTGTTCCAATAACTGGCAACCTCTCTGGTGAAGCTATTTTCCCTAACAGCCAATTAAACCTCCCCTGATACAATCTGAGGCCATTTTCTCTTGTTCTANAATGTCCTTCCTGAATTGTAGGGCCCAGAACTGGACACAGCACTTGAGGTGTGGCCCAACCAGTGCCCAGCACAGGGGGACAGTCACTGCCCTGGTGCCACACCACTGCTGACACAGGCCAGGCGCCCTTGGCCACCTGGGCACACTGCTGGCTCATATTCAGCCAGTGTTGAGCAGTACCCTCAAATCCTTTCCCCCCAGGCATTTTGGAAGATCTAAGGCTATATCAAAAGGGGGTTTTTTTAATCTGCAAACCTCAGGCAAAGAAATAGGACCACATTTCTAATCCAAGAAGACATTCTGTATTCCTCTACTAGATTTATTAATCTGATGCTAATGTCACAGAAGGCATTTTGGTAAATACTAACATCCAATATTCATTAAACTACAAAGGGAAGTCGTCTAACTGTTATAAACAAATGAAAGAGGAACTTTTAAAGATGTTTTAGAGGCTTAAACTAATTTTCACTACGGCTGACAAAGAGAACAACCTGGTTCATGATGCATCAAATATTTCACAGCCTCACTCGAAACATGGTTAAAATAGGCATTCTCCTCCAAATGTGAATTTTAATTTGAAGACAAAATAATTTGCTATAGTTTGTTAGAACACAAAGTTATTATGAATGTTCTTCAGGCAAAACTACACAGCCTAATCTAGTTTCATTAGATTAGATTATTTACAATTTATAGAATGAAATTTAGTAAAAAGGCAAATTAAAGACATATGAAATATAGTTTTCATGTTATTCAAGTGGCTCAATAACATGAGCCACTTATGTGGCTCTCAATGTGCCTTCCTCCTCCACCCCCAAGCATTCCAGTTTGCAATTAAATGGCACATACACAAAGATATGTACATACATAAAGAATTCTCTTTCTGAACATCTTCCAATTCTAATTGTTTGCAGTCATCATTCTGTTGATGTACATCTCTGTCTTGATTACTCAAAAATGGTCTAAACCCAACATAGGAATGTCTTCTTCCAGATCTTCCACCTGTAATAGTCTGATACCCTCCTGCAGATTTGGGCCAGACAGTTTTGCCAAGTCCTTGGCCCATTGCTACATGAGATTATGAAGGAAAGAAAAAGACAGAGATACTTATTAGACAATAATACATCTCTGTAGTTTCCCTCTTCCCTAACATTTAGATATACTTTTTTTAATCAAGGAATTTTCTATTTCTCTAAAATCTTAAGCTTCATTAACAATATGATTACTAAGAACAAAGTGTTATGAAAGCATGTAACTGAGTTTTCATCTACACTAAGTAATATTGGCAAACACTGATTGTGTCCCCATCTTAAAATGTTTTTAGTAAGTACCAGAGAAGTAGTAATTTTTTTTAAATCAATCCCAGATGTCATAGCTTTTTTTGTTTTTTTCCACTCTGTTCACAAATCTGACGCAACACATGTATCAGCTTGCAGAAAAGATTTGCAAGCGCTATAAAGAAAAATCTTTCAGGTAATACAGCACAATTCAGGCAGGCCTAGCTAGCTTATCTTTGTGACTGGAAAAGTATAATTAATCAAATCACACCTTCTAAAACAAAAGTCCCAGGGAGAATGGTTTATTCTTACTGCTAGAGATAGCGTGTTCAGGCATGGCCATACAAAGCATTGCCCACACACTGCTGCTTCTTACAGAAGTTTTTAATGAAAGTAATTAATGAAACTTACATCTTTTACCAAGAAAATATGGGATAAGGAATAAAAAAAGAACCTGAGAAACAGTGGAGAAAGGCTGGCAATACTGTAATAGAGATTTTAATACAGCAGTATTATCAGGTATTAATAATCTAACATAAGGGTTCATGCCCAAAGGTTGGTGCTTGTACAAAGGCAATTAGAAGTTCACTATTTCAGATATACTGTGACTTCTCTGTGTCCCTCTAAGTCACTTCTAATCTTTACTAGATATGGAATTAAAAAGTTTCTGGTCTTGAAACTCACCAAATTAAAACGTTAACATTAAAGACAAGGAAGATAAAGTTTGCAACCATTAATATAGAGTATTATGAACTTCAGAAAAATATTAAAGATTTTTTTATTTCCTGGCTGTGCAAGTAATCTCTTCAATACACTTAAAAAGAGTATCTATGGGCAGAGACATATGAAAGAGATTGAACCTTGCTAGAAAAAAATTAGCAGGTATCTGAGGCTTTTTTCCCCTCATTCATCTATGAAGCTCTATGTAATATAATAATTTTCCCTGGAAATATTTTTTGGTATTTGTCCAGACCTGCCCATCTTACATTGAACACAAGAATCTAAAATGTTTTGTTATTAACTATACCACTCCTGCAATCTTCATAAAGTGAAAAGGTGAAAACTCGGCTGTCTTTGCAAAACGAAAGTGCTGGCAATTAATGCAAGAAGAAATAGGACTGACAATTCATTTTCCTATCTAGTCAGCCAGTAGTTAATATCCTTATTAAGTCAACCAGCGAGTCATTTTTATTCAACCAAGCTCTGACAATTCAGAAATTTCCCTTTATTACAACATAGTTGGTCAGCAGACTGCCAGAAGGAGTTGATAATTAGTAGCCACATCCAAATCTGCAGAATAAAATCCAACAGTTAGATAGGTAAATCAGAATAGCAATGCAGAAATCTGTTCTCAAACAAGTGGTTGAACCAAACAAGGTAAAAATACAACAAAATTGCATAACTCTGAATTTTATTTTGTTCTCTAAAACGTAAGTATTGTTCAAAAACAATGTCCACTCAACAGAGTCAACATTTCTGAATGCAAATGTTTCATTTTCAAAAAACTGATGTTCATAACATGCAAAATCTGTTTAATACACTACATTTTTTGTTCCAAATAATGCTCTTGCATACAGAGTCTCTCATCACGTATTCAACTGTTTGTGGAAGATAAAGCAGGCAGTTATTCTTTTGTCCTGGGGAAGACTTACTGGACCATGATAGTGAAAGCTTTCACCACTTACTGGAAGTATGATTGTCCCATTTAGTTTTCAGTAGATGCTAACTTCTACCTAAATACAAAATATCACAAACATAAGAGAAGGAAGCATGCATTTATTTATCTGCATGCCTAAAATGAGCAGCATTTAGCCATGTGAATGCAGAGACCAATTTACAAGAAACCCTTCAGGCAATGAAGCTATGAGACACAATATCCTCTCTCAGGTATTTCTTCCAGGCTAGCTCTGCCTAAGAAGTAGGTATTGCTTCAGCAGCTCAGTTTAGTAGACCTGTTCAAAGCACACTCAATATTCACTGACAAGATGTATTTCTGCGAAACTGACCACTCTCAGAGAAGCAACACACCAGCAAGTAACTAAGGTAGGGCAAACAAGCTATTCACTTCTCTGGCTCAAGATGTTTATACACACACCTCCATACTTCCAAAACGTTATTACAGGCACCTGAATTCCTCAAAATGATCATGAGCAGGAAAGTATTTTGGATTACCAGAGCGGGTTAAAAAAATGGGAGACACTATCTCCTGAAACGCACAGGTCACAAACAGGTAGGACCAGCCTTCAACAGACACTGCCTAAATCACTGACATGGAGTGGTGTGTTTCCTCTTTACTTCTACCAACACTGCACTAAGGACATCACTCCCTAGAGGCAGCAAATTACAGGCTGTAGCACAGAAAGCTTCCGAATCTAGACCAAATCCATCTCATTTGCCTAACTTGTCCTCTTCCAAGGATTTTAAAAAAGGAGAAAAAAAAAAAATCCCTGGTTTTCCAGATGTAAGTGTTCAAGTTTAGAGTAGATGCATGCCTGCATGTGTTCAAAACCTAGCACTGTAACTTCAGTTACAGAATTCATCCACGTTCTTGACCACAATACTACATAAAATCTCAAACCAATTTACAGAGCTACAGGTAGGACAACTGGAATTTCCTGCTCAGACACATGCTGGCAGGATCCTGTCCTCACCCACTGAAACCCGGTCACCTCCCTTTACTCTCCATTACCTTTTGTTCCCTCCTATCTCCTCAACTCCCTCACACCCTGTGCACTACTGGCAAGAGCAGCAGCTTTCTTGGGTCAAGGGGTGCATGACTGAGGGCCGTGAAGATGATGTAAGGCTGGACCATCTCCTGTGAGGGTAGGCTGAGAGAGCTGGGCTCCAGGAAGGCCTTACATCAACATTCCAGTACCTGAAGTGGGGTATTAGAGAGCTGGAGAAGGACTTCTTACAGGGTGTGCAGCCCTATTACACAGGAGGAAAAAAACTGGGAGAATGTAGCTGGGGGGCCCAGAATGGCCGTGAGCAAGGAGTTAGGGGGAAACATTTACCTAGCTTTTTTTTTTTCCAAGAAATGTGAAGTTAGCCTCATATACTTCCCTAAGAAGCATTTTTTTCAATCTTTTAACAACGAATATGTTTTTATGGTTTTCCTCAGATTTTCCTAGAATTCATAAAAAAACTTGTATGCATATTCTGGACCGAATCTCAGCAACTGACAAAGAAATAAAAATAAATCCTTTGTCCTACTCAATTGCTCTTTTTTCTCTTACATCTAAGAATTACAGAAAACATTTTCTACTACAAGGCAACAACAGGATCTCAAGGTTTGAGAAGGGAAGCATGTAATACAGACACAATTACTGTTTTCTAGGTTATGATCTTAAAAAAAAAAAAAAATCTGCATTTATTCTCAGAAGTATATGAATTCATTTGGCTGTTAAATGGGCAAATCTTAAAACCAACTCATATTCTTCACACACTCTCCTTTAATTGACTATTTCTGAATCATAATGAAATCAGACCCCTGATCAACCCAAACAAATATTGCAGGTAGAAGTATTCACATTGTCTTTTAAACAGTATTATCCAGTATTCTTTACCTGGAACCAATATTCTACATCTCTTTCTTTCCTGAAGGTATTGAAAGCTTGTAAGTGCAGATGAATTAAAAAATAAAAATTTGAATTAGCATGGAGAATTTTCAGTTTTCTAAGCACCACTGCTCAGGATTGTGAAGACATTACTTCATTTCAGCTAACAGAAGAAAGGCACACAACAACCCCAAAAAGGAAGGGAATATTTAAATTTAAATAATTGAAAAAAATACTACTGTCACAATTTCCTTTTCTTGCCTCTATGGACAGCTTAACACTGAAATTATTTAAATTTTTTGCTATGCTTAGGAATGTCAAATGACATACACTAACAAATTAATACTCAAAGCAATGAATATTCAGTTAAAATTTACTTTCATTATCTGGTATTCATCTAGACCCCAGAAAACCATACGCCAGGGTCTAACCCCAGTAGGCAGCTAAGCACCACACAGGTGCTCACTCGCTCTTCCACCCAGTGGAAAAGGAGAGAGAATAAGAAGGGTAAAAGTGAAAAAACCCATTGGCTGTGATAAAGAGAGTTTTGGAATTTTGGGGTTTTCTTTAAAGAAAAAAGAAAAAAAAAAGAAAAAGAAAGGAGATAAAGAAATAAAGCCAAGGAAAATGAATAATGCAAAAAACTTCTAATTGCTCACCAGCAACCCAACAATGCTCAGACTGGAGTTCCAAAGTCACAGCAGCCTGGCCAACCTTCTTCCCTTACCAGCTGAGCATGATGTCACACGGTCTGGAATATCCCTTTGTTCAGCTGGGGTCACCTGTCCTGGCTGTGTACCCTCCCCACTCCTTCTGCACCCCCAGCCTGCTCACTGGTGGGGTGATCAAACAGTAAAGGGCTTGGCTCTGTGCAAGCCCTGCCTAGCAATAACAAAAACATCCCTGTGTTATCAACACTGTCTGCAGCTAAATATACAGAACACAGTCCCATTCAAACTTCTGTGAAGAAACTGAGCTATATCCCAGCTGAAAACAGTACACTGGATGATAAGCAAAAATCAAATCTTTTTCTTATGGATCCAGTCCATTCAACCAGAAGTTCCTTCCTCAAACTCTCTGGTTTAGAACTGACTTAAGGCTCCTCACTAGGATATTTGAGAACACAGTACTGATTTTTTCCACGAACAGTATCAGCTCAGCTACAAGTACAGTTACAAATGGAATATGCTTCAGGGACATATTTTCCAGGCACTGTCTTTTTATCAACCTCTCTGGTTATTTGAACTCTTCTTTGAGCTACAGATTCCACAAAGACAATCTTTTCATTCAGTACAGTTCCTTCTCTTTGCCTGAGGCTGGAAGTAGCCTGTGGTCATAATTCAATAAGCTGTCAGTGTGGCCCACTACTGATTTAATTTTCAATTAGAATAATCTTTAGTTGTGGATTTTCACCTCTCTTTTTACATTTTAAAACAAAAGATCCCCAAAAGCCATGATCATATCAAGATATTCTGATACTGATCAGAGACTCTTCCCAAAAGAGGCAAATGATCACCAGCAAACTAATAGCACCTTCTGTCTACTTAAATTCTCAATGATTTCTGTTTTGCATTTCCCCAAAAGCCTGCCATTTTGTATGCAATTTGTACCATAAATGCAGAACTGAAATATTACGATCTATTAATGTTACATCTGTAACTACTGATTTTACAAATAATTAAATTTCTGCATTTACCAAAGGCTAAAAGGTTAGACAGGCTAAAAGAAAGAAGTTGATAAGTATTTTTGGACATTACTGGTATACTCCAAATCTCAATTAATGACCTCCTATAATCATCACAGACAATTCACAACTCTACCCAAACTATGAAAAAAAGTTTTGCAAGACTAGAAATGGAGCAAGTGCTGCCACTATAAAACAAGACCGAATTAAAGTACATGCATGAAAGTGGTTGTTCTACGAGAAATGCATTAGATATATTCACAGGACAAGTCATGAAGCAGAGACACAGAATTTCTTGATGTCTAGAACTCCCTTACTAAGTGGAGTCCAGTCATCACCTTCCATACAGAGGTATCTGAATGGGCAAGTTGCTACAAATGACCATCTTGAGGCAGTTCCTTTCTGTCCTTAAACATCCTGCCTGCACAGCTCCCATTCTCTCATCCAGGCTCTTCTGACCAACACAAGAACACAGAATCCCCCTATGCTGATGTTTGCCATCCGGTCACTTCAGCCAAGGAGCGAGCTAGGGTGGCTTGCTCTGATGCAGCTTCAGGTGTGGCTACAATGGCTGGCTGTCAAGCTGTGAAGCAGGCTGCATGAACTTATTCTGCTCTGACAGATCTCCTTCTTTGAGAGTCTAAGTCTGTCTTCAGCTTTAAGAAGCTCAGCAGGCTAGTGCATTAGAACAGCTGCAGTGGTAGAAATGAGCCATTCCAGCAGTGATCTGACCATTCTCTGAGGGTCTGTCTGCTTCGATGCTATACACAGCTCCTGCATTATTTCCAGGTTTCTGTACTGACTTGCTCTGACTTCAGCCCAGTTCTCTTTACTTTCTTACACATAACTGTAAATGGTTTGAATGCATCGTTTTCATCTCCCCTGATGAAAATCCTCAATCCTCTGTTTGATCTGATAAACTGACAGCTTTGCCTTACCACTGTAATAATCAGTTTTACAGCTTTTATCCAAACTAATAGCTTCAGCAGAAATTACACATTAAATCTCGAGAGGGAAGATTAAGCAACTGCAGTACTAAAAGCTTTTGAAGATGAGGACAATGTGTATGCCATGTACTAACCAAATAAGAGCAAGCCCCATCCTCCCTTAGAAAGCTCACATTATAACTTTAAAAATAAAAAGCCTAACTTTGCCAGCAGTCCATGTAGCAATCTGTTCTGTTAATACAGATCACTATTATGTGCTGCTAATCATCAGGCAAACTTTCTTATCTCCTTCCTTCCCCAATATCATAAGTTTTTGTATTCTAAATAGAAGCACTAAACTAAGGACGCAGACACAGCAATTTTTACCTACTGCTTGTCAGAAGACATACAGAAATTCAGACACCAACTCCCCCTCCTCCGTATCTGTACTCTCTTCTTGTAACTTTCACATCTCATATTCTTATTTAAGTTCTGATTACAAACTTCCCAGAGGAAGTAGCATGTTTCTGGAGCTAAAAGATTTCAAATACAAGCCTATAATCAACAAAATACCAAAACTTTTCTACACTTTATGCAGAAAAGGTACACTTTTACTTTCATCAGTGCAGATGACCCCAAAACACTTTCAGAAACCAGAACAATCACTTCCTTTCCCCCTGATAAATGGAGCACCCAGAAATGACAAAATAATCCCAAGGTGGAAGTGCAGGCCCTGGAAACTCTTACATGGTAGAGAGACCCAAAGATGTGTTTTTGCATTGCTAGCATCTTATAAAACTGTCTTTATTAAAGCAAAGTTAACCAAAAACATGTAATCAAACCTTATCCACTATGAGAAGCAGTAAAAGTAATTTTTAAACCTTTTTTTTCGAAGTTGGAGGGCTTTTGGTTTGTTTTATTGTTGCTTTTGTTTTTTTCCTGAAGAAGAGTGAGGTCTCAGCACTCCAAACTCCTCTTCTTTCATAAACTCAATTCTGTATCTTGGCTACAAGGGTAACAAAAGCCTCTGATCCAATCTACAGACAGGAGAGCTCAGCCGAAGTGTCAAGAAATAGAATCTGAAGTGATTCCAATATACCTGTGAAGAAGCAAGATCATTCTCAAAAAGAGATGCACAGGATATTATTGTCAGGTAGGAATAAACAACTGAGGGAATTACTAAAAATGTTCAGCTAAGCAGAAGGGCAGTGGAGGATTATAGAGGACAACAACAGACAAGAATCAAGTCATTGCTTCCCTCTGTTTTGGCAAATAGCAACATACAGAGCCGCATTAGAGTGAAGACTACAAGACAGGAAAAGTAACCCTTGTATCCTGACCAACAATGTAAATCAGATCTTACGCTCTGCATATAGTTTTTAAATACCTTGTTTCAAAAAATATCAGTTTTCCCTGACACTTGGAAACGATGTAAGGGAAATTTTTCTACCAGTAGGGACACTGCGTTCCTCAAACAGACTGCCTGGGGAGGCTGAAAAATATCCATCAGAAACATACCCCAAAGAAAAGTAATCAAACAAACATCCAGAGAAGATTCACTGGGAAGAGGGTCTGGGAGAGAGGATAAGCCTGACAAGGTAACTAACTGTTTGAGGTCCTTACCAGCTCCACGGTCACTTCCCTAACCAAAGCTCCAGAATTTCATATATTTATTCTGCCTCCAGGCTGGAATCACAGTCCTATATACCTACTTTTGGAAGGAGTGGGAAACCTGTGGGTTTTTTCCTCCCAACTGCTGGTGCTACAATCTGACTGCCTATAACTATTTGCTTGTTTTCACACTGAAGATAAATCACAAGTAATTTTTTTTTTACACACATTTTCTTTATAAAAATTTTTGAAAGGTTACACAATCAACATACTGTGTGAAACTGCACTGCATTTAGTCGGTATGGTACAAGTACTTGATTTTTTTTTTATTTTTTTTTTTTTCTCTCATCTCCTTTTAAAAACCACTACTTTTCACTTAAGGCACCTTATTACAATAATGGAAACATTACAGATCCATGACCTAAGAGCCAATTTTTAGGCCTCAAAAATACTGCTGCAGGTTCCTGACAGTACTCTCTAAACCTTACATCACAATTTTTTTAAGCTGCCAAACAAGTATGTGATTCACCAAACTCATAATGAATAAACACCTAGTTAAAATAAAGTTGACTGCAGCACGTCTGAAACAGAAGGCAGATTTTGCTACTGTTTAAAATAATCTGGGTTAGGGAAACTTCTCTTGAATGTTTCAGAACATTCTGACACTAAGTCGATGTGATAGGACACTTTGGTATAACCAATTATCACTAATCTCCTGAGCAATAATCCACAATCTACCCTCAGGATCAGAACAATTTCTCTGTATTACACCTTCCTATAGTATCAACTAGTGGCATCATTTAAATCTCAAATTTGTTATCACCTTGGGTTTTCTTTTCCCTCCTTTGCTTCTAGCGGAGAAATACTGATGATGTTACAGCAATACATAAAAATCACAGGGGACTTTAGAATCTGAACAACCACAAACTTTTCAGGTCTTGTTTTAATTGTTAAGGACACATACACACATGCCAGCTGGAATTCTCTCTGCTTCCAGAGCCACATATTTAGTTACCTGAAATGCTGCGTAAGGATTTAGTATAAAAACATCACACTTGAAATTAATCAAATTTTAAAAGCTGTTTTAAAACTACTCAGAATGATTAATGCCATTGGCAGGAGAATTTATAAATATTTTTTCCCACCACGACACATGAGCATTTAGCAATTTACATGACCATCCACTCTGTCATCCATGCAGAGTATAAAACTCATTACTACGAGCTCATCAATAATTACCTCTATTTCCCATATAAATAAGTCATAGCCCTGCTCCACACAAACAAGACAGCCAGGCTCTTGCAAGAACTACTGAATTTTGCACCTTGACAAGTCAAGTAACTGCCCCCTTATTAAATGTGCACAGCACCACTACAAGCGCTTCAGGACATTCCCCTGATAAACTGCACGGTGTCTTTTGTTTCAGTCCAGGCTATCAAAACCACAGAAGCTGAAGTTCCAGACACTGGTTCAGGTCAGTTTGTCCTCTAGGGACAACCACAGTACCCACTGTCCATGGATGTTCTGAACAGAAGGCTGAGATGAGCTCATTGTCCTTCTCCAGTAGTCTGGATTTATCTCTGCTTATTCCACATTTGAAGTTGTTTCTCTAACTTGAGCATTTTTTCACGGTATTAATCGAAGTCTTTACATACATTTTCCAACAGAAATAAATGCAAAGTAGCCCTTGACAACCTGTCAAAATACACTACTAAACATACAGATACAAGATTGCTGAAGTACCACTGTAACTCAAGTGGGCTCTACCAGACTTACAGACCTATCCACTAAGATGTAGGGGGGTTATTACTATATCAGTGAATAAATGAATTAGAACAAATTTGTTCCCCAGACTCTGGTCAAAATACTATTCAGAAGTATTAGGACACGCCTTGACAGAATGCTAAGTTTTATGGTTACAGCTTCAAATGACATCCACACCTCCAATTACCTCAGATGCCAAACGAACACGACTCACCCTGGAAACCACCTGTGTGTCCCAAAAACAGCCCCTACTGCTGTACAGCACAGTAATAGTTTTGGTTTCATTCAAGCCTTCCTAAGAATCAAGAATAAAAAAAAAAAAAAAAGAAAAAAACCCAAAAAACCAGCTCAAGAAGTTCTATGGGCCACCAGGAAGACTACTGTGTAAGAATGGTTCCAATGACAGCTCAACTTTTTGCAACAAATACCAATTACAGTGTTTGTGGAAGTCATCCAATACATCCTACCAGTGTTTTTCGCTTGCTATGCTTCTGCTTTAGCAGAAGTACACCACATCTTCATGGGATCAGCTAGGCAACAATTCGTAAGTATTTCTTATTTTGATGAGGCTTTGATCTGTCAAAAACTCTTGCACCTTACTACACTGCACTGTAATTCACTCTATCAGCAAAGGAAATTTAAAAAAACAGGCCTACTTCACAGAAGTTTCCTGATTCTGCACTTTAATGCAACTTCAAAATAAAGACTTTTATGAACAACTCTTTTCCAGAGTTCTTCCTTTCTTAATGGATGAGAGAAATCAATTCTGTGAGAGTCTGACTCAGCTACAAATAAACTTATTTTATTACATACATTTGCTTACACCATTTTAAATAAGCATACTTCTTCCAAATGAAATTTCAATCCATAAAGTATGTATTCTTCATTTGTGCATTAAAGAGAACACTAACAGTCTGACATCACTCTTCATTGCTACAGTACACATTTTTTTTCTAGATAGCGTGGCAAAAATCGAATTAAAAGTCATTCTTCTAAACTGCTTAACTGTGTGCATGAACAAATGCAAATCAAGAACTACAGTGAAAAAGAGAAGTGTTGAATATGTCACAGTATAGAAAAAGGACCTTAACGCAGCCTCTAAGCTTCCAAACACACCTTTTAAAGTACATAGCCTCTAAACTTATAATAAACTTCCTAAGTTCTTGTGCACCACAGAGATTCACATGCTATGTAACTCCTATGTTTCAGTGTTAATTCACCAGCAGTACCCAGTAAAGCCCACGTGCAGTGCAGGGGATCCTGAGAACACTCAGCTCCACCACAGCCAACACTGCTCCCCACAAGCACTTCAAAAGAACTTCTAGAGGTACTACTCTCCTCCAGGTGCAAAACCCATCGCGGGCACTATAACTACAGATTAATTAATTTCACTCGTGTGGAAGAAAAGGCACATCAGCTACAAGCACTGACAAATTTCTCCTGTATTTTGGGGCCCAAGCACGCTCCTTCTGACCCTGCGCTTGGGGGTTGCTATGCTGGCTCGGACCTCCTCTCCCCGAGCAAAGAGAGAGGTGTGAGTGTTTCACAACCTCGCTGAAGCGATGTCGAGCGATGTCACTTCGCCAGTGACCCCGCTTCGCGACCGCGGGTGCTTGGCTGACACAAGGCAAGACCCCGCGCACGGACCTCCCCCCTCCCCGCGGTACTGAGTCACCGCCACGGTCTTGTGGGAGAAAAACTACAAAACACAACCGAAAAACTCCAACCAAACGAGAACGAACCGAACCAAAACAACAACAAAGAGAGGAAATTAACTGCAAGCCCTTTGCCCCGAAGGCCTGCCCGTATCCGCTCTGTCGCTGCTCGCCGCGCCGGCTCCCCCGCACCCACAAACGGCCCCGGCCTCTCACGGACGGGCANACTCGCGGGGCCACAACGGCCCGCCCGCGGTGCCCTCCTGACCCACCGGCTAAAGCCCTCGGCCGCAGGCCCGTCCCGCGGGAAAGGAGCAAGGCCGCTGCTCCACAGCACAAAGCAGCGTCCCTGAGAGGGCAGGTCGCTCGGCCCGGTGGCCCCCGGCCCAGCCCGCCCCATTTAAGGGCGCCCCGCCGAGCCG
>VZTR01015169.1:51458-63418 GCA_013400775.1 Chaetops frenatus
GGGGCGGGCTGGGCCTGCAGCGGGGGAGATGGCGCACCTGGAGCGGCCCCGAGCCGCTGGTAACTTGTGCAGCTTTTAACCACTGCTGTACAGAGCTTGTCGTGGTTTAACCTCGGCACCAGCCCTGCCCTAGGCAGCCGCTCCCTCACTCCTCACCTGCAGGACCGGGGAGAGAACTGAAAAGGTGAACACTGCAAAACTTCTGGGTTGAGATGCAGACAGTTTANCACTAATGGTGACTTGGGAGGTCAAACCCCATCAGTCCAAACATCCCCTCCTACCTCCCTCTTCTCCCACTTTATGCACTGAGCCTGATGTCACAAGGTCTGGAATATCCCTTTGGTCAGTTTGGGTCACCTGTCCTGGCTGTGTCTCCTCCCAACCTCCCACACACCCCCAGGCTCTTTGCCCACATGGCAGTGTGAAAAGCAGAAAGGGCCCTGACTGTGCAATCCTTGCTCAGCAATAACAAAAAAAAATAACACAAACATCTCTAAATTATCAGATCTGTGTTCAGCACAAAGCCAAAACACAGCGTTGTACTAGACACCATGAAGAAAACTACCTCAACCCCAGTCAAAACCAGCACAGACTAGACTATTATTTTTTATTAATATTAGTCATTCCTCAGGGAAATATCTCAATGTCAACTTTGTGTGGAATATTTCAGCTAGGATAAGCTTACATTGTTTGACTCTCTTATCAGCACAAGTATTCCTACACTCTGTTCCAGTAATAAACGGAGTCAGTTCTTGGAAAATAGAAAAGAGGAAGTATTAGATGATGGTACCCTAAACTGCTTCTATCTACAGCAGAAGTTTTTTTGGCTGTTCAGTATTACCATGTTGGGTACACTATAAAGAGTTAGGAATGAATCATTTGTGAACGCCAATATCTACCTATTGAAACATGATAACCATGAAAGAGAATAAACTTCTTCCCCAAAGAAGACAGCAAGTGAACACTGGGCCTAAATAAATGTGATTTTTATTAATGTAGCTGATATTCATGCTGCCATTCAGCAAACAGAGTCCAAGAATCAAACTCCTCCCTTCTTCCTTTACATTATCAGTTCATTTCACATTTTTAGTCATTTTTAGTCAACTCTTCTGTGTTCTCTGTCATTTTTCATGTCCTCCCAGTTTAAGCAAGAGAAGTGACAGGACACACTGCAGCTAATTTCTAGTGTTCTAGTACCTTGGCCAGTAATTGCAATGTCAGCTGCCAGCCAGGAAGCCTCCTAAATGGCTAACTGAGGAGTTCATGCTCCACAGAAATCCTGACTTAAGTTTTCTTTCTCCTGCACATAGCTGCTTATTTTTTGCTGAACTCACAAAAATCTAAGTGTGTTAAAGATGGTCACCTGACTAATAAGGGTAAAGAAAAAGCAGAGGCATTCAATGATTTCTTTTATTTTTGCTTCAGTCTTTAGTAAACTGTCAGGTTTTGTGCAGCCTGGTCCCCTGAGTCAGTACCACCAGTCTGGGAACAGTCACATTCCATTCCTGGACACTAAAATTGTAAGGGATCGTGTGTATCAGGTTCACAAGTCCATGGGGTCTGGTGGGATTAATGGCAGGATACTGATAGAACTGGTGAGTGTTATGGCATGACTCCTCTTGATCATCTAAAAGATCTTGGGAGACCAGGGAGGTCCTCAGTGACTGGAAGTTGGCTGTGTTTTTCCAATTTACCCAAAAGGGTGTGAAGGAGGGCCCAGGGAATGACAGACCTGTGAGTCTAACCCCAGGATCTGGTAAAATTATGGAGAAGAACATACCGGGTACCACTGAAAGACATTCAAACAACAATGCAATCTTCAGGCACAGTCACCATGGATTCAGAAAGGGCAAGTCCTGTTTAACTAATTTTTATCCTTCCATGATAAGGCCACCTGCCCAGAGGATGAAGGGAAGGCTTCATCATGTTGGGTTTTTCAGATTTTAATGAGGCTTTTGACACTTTCCCTCACAACATCCTTTTGGACAAGTTGTCCAACCATGCGATGAGCAGATACAAGCTGCACTGGGTGAAGGACAGGGATCAAAGAGTTGTAGTGAATGTGTCTGGCTGGCTGCTGGTGCTGTTCCTCAGGGCTCAGTTCTAGAGCCAATTCTGTTACATATATTTATCAATTATCTGGATTCAGGAATTGACAGATTTGCTGATGGTAAACTGAGACCCTGGGATCAGGTAACACCAGGCAGAAGGCTGAATTGGGAGAGGATTGGCTGGACAGTAGCTCTGCAGAAAGGGATCTGGGGGTGCTGGTGGACAGTAGGCTCCACCTCAGCAGGAGGAGAAACCCCATCCTGGGGTGCATCAGACACAGCACAGCCCAACAGCTAATAGAGGGGATCTATTCTATTCTATTCTATTCTATTCTATTCTATTCTATTCTATTCTATTCTATTCTATTCTATTCTATTCTATTCTATTCTATTCTATTCTATTCTATTCTATTCTATTCTATTCTATTCCATTCCATTCCATTCCATTCCATTCCATTCCATTCCATTCCACTCCATTCCACTCCATTCCATAGCTCCTTTTTTCTAAAATTACTTTTGCTAGAAACAGGTGATGGTTCAAAACTATTAGAGAGGGGCACTTAGAGGCATGTATGCAGACAGACTTGTGGAAAGGCAAGCCAAATTCAGATACTTTGAGGCTATGATGTGAGTTATTCAAAAAGATCAAGATAGGCTAGTGTTTGTAGACTCCTTCTACTATTAGTAGACCCTAAATCCCTTAGCAACAGAGGATACAGCTTTTCAACTTAAGCTTATATTGAAAAACATTCTCTTAGGGAACAAACCCCTCACACCCGCAGACTGGCATAAAAGGAAACAGGAGAAATGAATCACTAAAGGTTAAAATGACCCTCTGTGAATTCTTATCATGGTCCATCAACTCATCATTCCACGGCAATACAGGAAGTGCTGGCTGAAAATGTCCATCTAAATAGAGGAATGCTACTACTGTGCAAACATCTTGCTTTTGTATCTTTAGCTGAGGAACAAGTGGGAATTCTTTCTGAACACTTGATTTGCTGACTGATGGTTATAGTCCAGTAAAACAAAATACGAAAATCCATTAGGTCTTTTTAAATGAATTTTTAACGGTTGCATAAGACCCCTCTGATGCATCCATGCTATCATTCATGTTGTATTCAAAGGATTAAATAAACATATAAATAGAAAGATCTGTGCAGGTAAGCACTTAGTATTTCATAACTTTAAAAATCCTCCAGTATTCAGACCATGTGTTTTTTCCCTCAGGAAGCCAAAGTGTAGCTTCTCATACTGACGCTGCACCCAGTAAGAGCACACAGAATACTGTTTCAAGGAGTGGCACTTCTTTTTCCAACCCTAGATTATTATGCTTTATAATGAGAGAAAAAATTTTTGATGATCAAGTTCATCCTCCCTCACAGAGGATTTCAAAGAAAACTGTGACAGAGTACTGAAAGGCAGACATGAAAATATGATTCCCATAAAAAAATTCTATTGTGAACCATAAACTGTCATGCCTATGTGCTTTCTTGATGTGTCCCATTTTTCTGCAAAAATTTTGTCCAGTAGTTTTCAAGAATTTTCTTTTCATTTTTTTAAAGATGCTTGGTACTCCTGCAGTGTGCATGAATAGCAGCTTCAATTGGAGTTGCTGTTCTATGTTAGGAACGTTGTACAATTGTTTATTTCAGGATATTTCTGAGCAAACAAGGTATTATGTGTACTTCACAGCAGAGCAAATATTTCTTAGAAGCATAAGAATTATTGTATGTACACACCACAAGTGATTTATTTCAGTTACTCAGAGGCATCCCCCAAACTCTGAAATTACAGCACAAGAAGCTGTAAAAACACCAGTAACAAACACAGAACTGCAAATGAAATCTCGTTTCCAGAAAATTCAGATGGCTCTAAGTTTAGGAAAGCATATTTTGTTCCAGTTTAAAATGCAGATAATGTAAATAGAATCCCTTGTGACACAAGAACAAAGAAACATTCAGTTTAATAAAGTAAAGGTAGAACATTTTAAAGTGGTTTAAATAATTTTGCTGACACGTTGTAAAATTAGCCAAGGGGTATTTCTGCAAGGAAACATTACTTTAAAATTGTGTTATTTAAAACTATCATTAAGAATAAGTGTCTAGCAGAATATAAGGTATGCTTGGCAAATTATTGAGATAATGCCAACATCTAGGTTTACATTAGTATAAATAACAAATACATACCAACAATTATGGAAGGAATTATTATAAATCTATGTCCAGAATTTTAGATTTCACAGACTTTTAAATTGATTGCATGACCAGATTATTTCCTACCCTTGTACTTCAGAGTACTTCCCCAAGGTCCTTTTATTCCTGCCGTTCTAGCAAAGACTTAACATGATTTAAGTTTTTTCTTCAGTCACAATGGCAATTTCTATGTAACAAAACATTAATTTCTGTATTAAAATCAGTTAAATAGTCTTGCAAATACACAAAGATTCTAAACAAATAAAAATGATTTCTCTTTCTTACAGCTAAAATCACTTCTGTTGCATGGCACTAGGACTCAGCCTCCTGAGCTGCTAAACAAACCATCTACTGTTTCTGACCCTTATATACCTCCAAAACCAAAGCAAAACAAAAATGTAACAAATGAAATACGATTTTATTCCAGGTCACATTATCTAGATAATCCATTGATTAAAACACAACTATAAGATAAAAAATATTCTTCTGATGGTCCTCATTTGTGCTGAACATTTAAACCAGGTATGAAAGAATAAAAAGTATTTAGATGGCTGTTTTATTGGTAACATGTTGTTGTTATTCATAGCAATTACTAACTGGTTAATAAATGTTTGCTGTATATTGCATATAGAATGGAATGGAATGGAATGGAATGGAATGGAATGGAATGGAATGGAATAGAATAGAATAGAATAGAATAGAATAGAATAGAATAGAATAGAATAGAATAGAATAGAATAGAATAGAATAGAATAGAATAGAATAGAATTAGAATTTTCAGTTATAAGGGACAAAAAATGATCATCCAGTCCCATTGCCTGGCCCCTTCAGGCTTGACTAACAGGTAAAGTGTATTATGAAGGGCATTGCGCAAATATTTGTTAAACATTGACAGGCTTGGGGCATCTACTACCTCTCCAGGAAGCCTGTTCCTCTGTTATGCTGGATGGGAATTTACATCACCTCTACATTATGGATTAGAGACTTGGCCATGTTCCTGTCATCCAGATCTGCTAAAATACCCGTTTATATGGTTTAACAAAACCTGAGCTCTGCAGGATAACTCAGACTAGTAAATGAAATGCTAACTAACAAAAATTCCCAAGGCAACCATAACAAATTAAAGTTTCATTAAAGAGACAGAATAGTCTACATATATTTGTATCTCATATTAATATATCAGGATATACACAGGCTATTAAGTATGAAAAAATTATTGCATGCAATCTCTCTATCTCTAAAAGTACATTCTAAATAAAAGCTCTTTATAATTTGAATTCCTACCAAGGTGTCTGGTTAATTCAATTCATTTGGCAGTGATATGTTGAATCAAAGAATAGACCCTAGCAAACAGAATCTAAAAACCCTGTATTAAAAACCTGACAAAACACCACCCACAAAAGCCTCCAAAATGCCACAAAAAAGCTTCTATACAAACAGGTACTCCACTAGTTATAGATCTGAGGCTCTCTTAATCAATATGCAAATATATCTCCTGTTAATCCATCAAGACAGCACACATTAGGAATACAATTCAAAGGGCTTTAGTCAGGAAAACGTCCTTCATCAGGAAAGCACTCAAAGAGATGCAGATGGCCTATGCACAGACAAGTCAAAGGTTCCCTTATGATCGTGGAAATCTCACCATATGCCTCCTTCCTAAATCACTATATTTTTAAACAGAAGCAGCCAACTTTTTCTGTCCTGAACAAAATAATGTTAGAAGACAGCTAATTGCTTTTATGACTCTTCTTCATCTACTGTAGCAGCTACAGCTGTTGCTTCAAACTTGCTACATCGTAGGCATGCAACACCCTTTAAAACTAGTCATGAAAGATCCAACAAAAATGGGTGAAATAAGAGCTTGTAGTTGGACAAGACTGCTCCCCTCTTCCAAGTGTCTCGGGTGTGTCAGTGTGATACTGTAACAGTGTGATAGTGTAAAATAGTGACGCAGCATCCTGTAGGCACACTGAGAGAAATGAAAACTGCCACAGTGATTGATCTGGTTTGCCAGCAAAAAACCAAACCAAAGCAAAACAAACCCCCCTCCTTGTCCCCCCCAAAAAATCTAGGATCCATTTATAAATATATAGCAACATGTTTCAGCCACTAGTTTCAAAAGTCTGTGTTTTGGCCACTTACAGTAAGCGAGCACTTTAATTGGAAGCCCTAACAATTATTCCCAAATGGATAACTTTTGTTTTTCAGAGTAGAATTATATTTTTTTTTTTATGCAAAAGCCCAGAGTAGCTGAAGTAATTCTGTCATTATTCTCTGAGGCTGACTGAAGTATAGCTATGTGTGTGTGTTATATCTCAAAATTTTGGCACAAAGTCAAATTTGTCAGATCTGTGGGTGTGAACATCTTCTGGTATTTAGTGGTAGAGTGAAGAAGTTGAACTGAAGGCTGAAGAGCTGTTCGAGTCCAAGGTGGGCTCTCCCACCAGTACAGTGAGGAAACCTGGAGGGAGGGACTTGTCCCTGTTGCTTCCCTGGGGGCTGTTTCCAGCTGTGTATTTACTGCTAGTGCCACAGCCGTGCAACAACAGGTCTGGGCACAGTCCTGGACCTTCCCCTGTCTGGCCCAGAGCTGGACCCTAGGGATGAACTTCCCAGCTCAGCCTCCCCCTGGGCTGTGTCTGACTGGGATCATCAGTTCTTGATCTTAGTTCTGAACCCTGTGGTTTTGTCCGTGAGGCCACTGCTCCCAGCTGACTTGCTGTCAGACTTGGCTCCTGGCTTTACTTCCTTCCCAGAGAAGTCAAGCCTTGCTGTGCCCAATGCAACTCTTAGAAACTCTTTTGTCAAAAAGAAACAATTTTGGAGTTTAAGGCCAGCAACTGTTTCTTGAGATAGGGATCTCAAAGCCTGAGAGATACGCTGCAAATTTAATACATTAGGACCCAGGTAAGTTAAGAAGTCTGTCACACTGTTATTATTGGTATCATGGTGATGATTAAATTTAAAAATAAATCCTGGCCTAGTCAAGAACAAAGAGACAAAATTTTGGAAAGCTCCTCAAAAGCTCAACAAAAGTGCCTTCTGAATTTGTTTGCGTAAGGATTTCTGCTACTCAGAGAAGTAAGCTTGGGGAAGATAAAGATTACCTTCCTCAAGCAGTCATAATGAAAAACATTCCTGTGTCTCAGGATCTCCAGTCCTTAGCCTGGCCTTTTAGCATAAAACATCATGGAAGGAGAGTTTGTCTTAGCCTTTTGATCTGGCAGATGTATTTATAAGTATTGAACTAAACTCTGCTTTTGGGTGCAGAGGTACAGGTTCAAGAATAGACAACAGTGATGCATTTTTACTTCTGACTGCATTTCTGGAAGAGGCAGTATGATTCTGGGATTTGTATTTGTGTAATTGACAGTAAAGTTTGAACTACTGTACTTTTTTCCAAGTTGCAAATTTCCCTTTCAGCCTTTTTATTGACACACTTGAATACACAAATGCTCAAGCCACTCCCTTCTGCTTCTTGAAACAATGGAATATCTGACTTGAGAGAAGGGAGACTAATGTATTAAGGCATTCTTTCATCTCCTAGGTGCTGAGTGAAGACCTGATTCTAAAATGGAAGGAAACTAACGGTATGAGTTGCATAGCTGCTGCAAGCATGTCTTTCAAACCCGTGTAAGCTACGTTTTTACAGCAAGTACTACAAAATGCCCCCATATTTTAAAACTCCCTGCTTTTGGTTTTTGTTGTTGTTGTTGTTGTTGTTGTTATGTTTTTTGGGGTTTTTTTCCTCTGTGAGGATATATTCCACAGAGAATTGATTTTTAAACTTTTTTTTCTTATGAGTGAACTGGGAATTTTTCCATCTTCAGTTACTGAAGTTGAAGAATCCCCATCCAGCACACTGACACCACTTTGTGCAGCTCTGAATCTATTTTTTGCTTCTTCAGTATACTTCTCCTTACTGAATCGGAATGGTGTTAAGAACTTTTGAAGCACGTCTGCAGTCATATGTAGAAAAAGAGGTCTTGGCTTAATGAAGGGGAATAAAGTTATTTTAGATGATATATGCACATATGATAATCTTACCTGTAGGTATTGTGGTTAAGGATTTCAAAAAGGCTCAAGAGAGGTGTGTGCATCCTCCCCCGCAAAAAAAGTAGCTTACGTTTAGTAGATTCTGTTCTCTCATGTCTTTTAATATGTTTTTCCTCAAACTCAAGACTGTCTGAATCTTTACAAGTTATTCTCTGCAGGTAGTGCTACAATGAGTTTTTGTGTGAATGGCTAAGAAGGAATTTAGGTGTCTCTTTATAATTACACATCCTGTAATTATGAAGCCTCAGCTCGTACCACCCTGGCGAAACTAGGACTGCTGCCTAACACTGATAACATTGCACGGAAAACACCACAGAGTACTTCCTCCTTAACACTGCACAGCAGAAATGTGTGGGATACTCTGGCTGAAGTCACAGAAAAAGTGCACGTGTTTTGAAAACAGAAGTTTTTATGCCTTTAATTAAAATAAGCCTAAGAAGGGCAAGTATTGTTGCAATGAAAATTAATTGATGAAAAGGGTGAAATCTGGCAGTTCTCAGATATAGCTTAATATAAAAGCTAACTGATCAAAAAATTGACGCAGCCTACCTATTAGAAAGTTAAAATATTCAAATTCTGTGGTTAAATATGTCATATCTGCAGTTTGGTTTCCTAATTAATCCGATTATTTGTCTGTCTGCCTCAGACTTTTTTCAAAGGCAGTGAGTAAAACAGGCTTCACTGTGAACACACACAGTGCCCAGTCCATGTGGAATAACTCCTATGTTTGTTCAGCATCAGTTCTTTCATCCACAGGAGGCCTGACCCATCAGTTCTTCTCTTCATAGCACAACTGATTTAAGCATGGTACAAACAAGATAATTAACAGAGGAACTGAAAATTCAGAATGGGAACTTTCCAGATTAAATAAGATGGCATAAAGCATTTGCTAGAGTTTGATTTTTCAGCAATCAGAACCTAGAAATTATTATAGGAATTATCTAGCTACTTATCTTCATTCTGTTTCAGTAACAGCACCTGTAAGATCTTATTGATGTAACTAGCAAACCACATGACAATTTTGCTAAATTTTGGGGAAAAAAAGTGATTGATTTTTTTATGTGGTCATTGTGTAGGACAACTGGAGAATATAAAATTGGATGTACATATTGACCTATATTAAATCAAGACACATTGTTATGTTTGTTGATAATCTACTATGCTATTGATTGCTATGTACTTCCCTATCCTCTAGAATCTGCTGGCTGTGTTCATATCTTTTATGTATAAATTATCAGGAGATCATTGGCAGAATCTAAAAGCTATGCATGGCTTCTGCAACCCTCACAGATCATGCTGGGAAAGCCAAGTCTGTTTTGTTTATTCTGTTACACGCTTCAAGCTAATTTGTTTCCTGGCAAAGAAAGTGGCATATATAAACAGTCTGAATTTTCTTTATTTATTGAGCTCATAATCTTCCCCAGCCAGTCAGATTGCTTATTCAAACTCAGCCAGTTAGTAACTATACTAAACACAGTTATCTGACTTAAAACAATTGCTGTAACATGCAAAATTATGCCCAGCTTTCCTCATCCTTTTTTACTGCTTCTGTACACTTTCAAACATACTGTGTTGATTCTCTTAGTAACAGTACTTTAATGTATCACCCAGGAAATAAACAGTGAAAGAATGTTTTCACTGCACCAACATCTCATCTAATTTTAAAGGAGAAAAGCCTACCAACAAACATTCTACTCTTTTATAAGTGTATAAGTTTAGGTGTTTTCCACATACTGTGTATGTAGGCATGGAAAAGCTACCAGTCAGGTCTGATTAAGAAGCTCTACCACAGGACACATGTAAAGAGGCAGGATTCAGTCCCTTGTGACCCAGAGGTGACATTAAGGAATGAGATCCAATCATACTGTCCATATGTAAACAGAAAAAAAAAAAAAAGGTGGAACTAGTCTGGTTCTCTGCCTTAAGAGACAGGCTTGAGGGAGAAACTCATCAACAAATGACACAGGACACAGGTTTGCAGAATTTCCCAAATCTTATCTCTTATGTTAAAATTAATAATGGGCAATATAATGACATTATTGTATGTAGATAATCTACAGATTTTAGGACCTTATTGTTCAAAGTGAAATAGAGAACAGTGAAGCCTGCTGTTACAAGGAGACTTAGAATAAAATACGATGAAGTCTCTCACAACACTTGCAGACATCAACAATTAAATCTGGAGAGTCATTCATTTGAGCACTATTTCATGGAAGAAACCCTGGTGATCTATACTGCTTGCAAACAGTCTTTGGAATTCCTTTTAGCAATAGCTTATACAGCTAAAAAAAGTAAGTGTGCAAAGAATCTGAATGGCTTGCAGACCAGTGTATATTTTGAGCTTTTAGGGACCTTCTTATATAAAATTTTGAAATAACACTATATGCTGTAGAAAGAGAAAAAAGTTAAATGCTGAAATTCCAAAATGGAACTTCTCAGTTTTGTCTTATGAAACAGTCACCTTACATGATACATTTCTAAATGGATTTTTCCTGTATAGAATAATTTCTGTGGAGGCATTAATTCTGGAATACTGATACTTCAAGAAGAAAGATAGAGAGATAATATTCAAGTATCTCTGCCCTGCATTTCCTTAGCCTGTATGAATAGGCAAACATCAAAGCACAATGTGAATACTTATTACCTATTATTACCTGTTTTATGTTTTCTGTTGTTTCAGACAAAAGGAAACATAAATGCTTGTCCCAGCCCTGAAGAGGTTGCAGTGTAAAGGTGAGTAGCCAAGAGAGGACAAAAGAAGAATGTTAGCTGGCAATTGGCCATATAACGCTCAGCATAAAATTTTAGAAATGAAAGAGTTTCTTTCAAAGGATCCAGTATACAATGTATTCCTACAACTTAACACTGACGGTCAGCTAGCCTCCCGTGCACTCCAGTCCAAATTGCAGCCAATTATTGTGCTGGAAGTCTATCCCCCCTCTTACAGCAGAGATCTATAGAAGATCAGGGGGTGAATTGCACTGCTGTCTAATGGGCCTGTTAGCAAGCTATGTCAAGGTTTCCAGCAGTCTCCATACACACTCTGTCCCTGCCACTAACAAGAAGGAATGCTAATACTAAAGGATAAGTCTAAGGATCCGACACAGACTGTGGACTATCAAAGAACCCAGCTATTAAATAAGACAAAACTGGGAGGTTTTGGTCACAGATGAAGATGCTTTGTGGCCGATCTAGGTCTTAGTCCTTGAACTGCAGAGGTGCAGGGGTGTGGGCTGCCCCGAGGCTGATTCTCAGAGGCGGTGGCTGTAGCCGCTGCGAAGTGCTCGACATCTTCAGCTCCGGGAGGAAACCACCACAATCTGGAGAACATGGCTTACATCTAGTTGTGGCTCACAGGAGAAAAAGAGGGACAGCTCTTGCTGAGCTCCCAGCCGCCAGCACCTGTTTTTGTGCCTGAGCCTCGCGCTGCAACTGCTGCCAAAGGTGTTTTTCCGGCCGAGTATTCCTGAGAGCCTGCCGCTCTCGGGCTCGGGTCCCTTCTGCAGCAGGTGAGGAAAGGAAAGCCCCCCCCGCCGGGGGCGCAGGCAGCAGGCGCTGTCGGAATGCTATGAATTCCCTGGATGCAAGGCCCGGGCGCGCTCCCGGCCCCGCCCCGCCCCGGCAGTGCCGCCGCACGGCCGGCAGGTGGCGCCGC
>VZTR01015170.1:0-13636 GCA_013400775.1 Chaetops frenatus
TATATATATATAATATAAAATATTTTGTGAGGAAAGACTGGTAGAGCTAGGGGTGTTCATCTGGAGGAGTTTCCAGAGAGACCTCAGAGACCCTTCCAGGGCCTAAAGGGGCTCCAGGAGAGCTGGAGAGGGTCTGGGGACAAGGGCTGGAGGCACAGGACACAGGGAATGGCTTCCCAGTGCCAGAGGGCAGGGCTGGATGGGATTTTGGGCAGGAATTGTTCCCTGGGAGGGGGGGCAGGCCCTGGCACAGGGTGCCCAGAGAAGCTGTGGCTGCCCCTGGAGCCCTGGCAGTGCCCAAGGCCAGGCTGGACACTGGGGCTGGGAGCAGCCTGGGACAGTGGGAGCTGTCCCTGCCCATGGCACGGGGTAGAAAAAGATTTTCTTTAAGCTCCCTTCCAACCCAAACCATTCTGTTATTCTGGGATTATATTTGCATAGAATTACATATTAGATTTTTTAATGTCATACATACAATATTGTATATTTTCTTCCCCATGCCTGGCACTAGCTTTTGGATTTTATTTCCTCCCACTATCCTTTTTCCCTGTGCATCCCTGGCCAGGGAACTCACCCCATTTTAGCACCCAGAGGTGCCCATTCCCTCTCAGTGGGATACTGGGAACCAAGGAAGCTTGGAGCAGCAACAGAGCAGGCTCTGCTTTAAGCACCATCCTTCTCTTCCCACGGTGGGTGCCAGGCTGTGTGTGGGATGAGTTTCCAGCCTCTTTTTGTCCTGGGTAAGGCATTTTTTCCTTATGAAGAGGCTCATGGCAGTTGTTTTGTGAGCAGGGCCAAGGCAGGTCACGTTCCCGGTGACGTCCAGGTCCTTCCTCCCTTGTCCAGCTGCCAGGAGTGAGGGCTGCAGGCAGATAACTGTGACCAGGCCTGGATTCATTCCTATTTATATCCCACATCCAGCACGGGGTTAGCGTGGAAATTCAGCTGCGTTGAATAAAACAAGAGACTTAAAAATAGCCCGGGTTACTGGATCTGAGCTCCCCGCTCTGGAAAAGCTCATTCAAGAGCTTTACGTTTCCAGATAAGCACCTTACTGCCCAAACAGCTGCTTCCACTTGGCAGGCTGGGAAATGAGGGTTATTTACGGCCTGGAAAAGCAAACCAGCCCGGTTTTGTGCAGCTCTTGACCTTTAGTGGGAATTCCCAGCTTAACAATGGAGCCAGGGGAAAGGGCTGAAGGCAAAACATCGAGCAGCAGCTTGGAAAGGGACTGGGGGGTTTGTGGGCATTGGCAGCTGGATGTGAGCCAGCAGTGCCCTGGAGCCTGGAGGGACATCCCTGTCCTGGGGGCAGCAGGGACAGCATGGCTGGGCAGGCCAGGGAGGGATTGTCCTGCTCTGCTCTGGCCTGGGGCAGCCTCAGGTGCTGGGGGAGTTTTGGGCACTGCAATAAAAGAAAAGCTTAAAGCTGTGAGTGTCCAAAGGAGGGGCAGGGGGATGGGGAAGGCTCTGGAGGAGCAGCTGAGGGCACTGGGATTGTTCAGCTGGAGCAGAGGGAGGGCAGAGCTCCCCGGGGGCTGCAGCTCCTCCCGAGGGACAGCTCCCATCTCTGCTCTGGGCCAGGGACAGCAGCCAGGGAAGGGCTGGAGCTGGGCCAGGCCAGGCTCAGGCTGGAGAGCAGGGAAAGGTTCTTCCCCCAGAGGCTGCTGGGCACTGCCCAGGCTCCCCAGGGAATGGGCACGGCCCCGAGGCTGCCACAGCTCCAGGAGCCTTTGGGCAGCCCGGGATGCCCAGGCTGGGGTTGTTGGGGGGTGTTGGCAGGGCCAGGGGCTGCTCTGGATGATCCTGGTGGGTCCCTGACAGCTCAGGATATTCTGTGATTCCAGGATTCTGAGTAAGAGCAGCCCAAGGTCTGGAGAGTCCCAGTCCCACAATCTCCTTTTCTGTAGCTGCATTTTGCAGCATTTGGGCACCACTTCCTCCATTTTGGACAGCACTGCCAGGGATGCCCAGGCTGGGATTGTTGGGGTGTCTGGGCAGGGCCAGGAGCTGCACTGGCTGATCCTGGTGAATCCCTTCCAGCTCAGGATTCCCCGTGCCCAGCTCTGTATCAGCAGCTGCCTGCCCTGCATCACACACGAGGCACCCACCTTTCCACACACCAAGGGCAAAACCATCCTTTTCAACACTTTTTTTTTCCTCGGGCCTTGGCTCTGAGGGGTGGATGACTGGAATAATGTGTGTCCCTGGGGATCGGTGATGCTTCCCTGGGCGCTCTCAGTGACTCACGCACGTGCTGTAAGAGAGCTGCAGTGCAGCCACTGCTCAAACAGAGCAGCCACACACTCAGTGCCAGGTGACACATGTGTGGCCTCAGTGCAGGCCGGGTTTATCTGCTGTTGCAGCTCCTTATCAGTAGGAAATGGGTGATAAAGGCCTCCCTGGGTGTGTGCAGCCGTTGAGGGATCCGTGACAGCCTTATCAGAGTGCAGAGGGCAGCGCTGGCCCAACCGTGCCCTGCGGTGTCACACGGATCAGGACGTGCTGATAAAGCTGCTCTGTCCCATCCCGAGGCTGGAGAAGGGAAAAGCCCTTCCCTGCTCAGAGCTCTAGGGCTTGTCTGGAGGAGCTGGGTTTGCAGAAAATCGTGGAATCATCTCAAAATCATGGAGTGTCCCATCTCTGGAAGTATCTAAGGCCAGGTCTGAGCAACCTGGTGTAGTGGAAGGTGTCCCTCTCATGGCAGGGGGTGAGATGAGGTAGTTTTTAAGGTCATTTCCAACCTCCCAAAAACGTGTAAGTACAGAAGGAGGATGTCTTTTTGTAAGGTACAGCTGCTGGGATGGACTCCAAACATGGAGAAGCTTTAAGCTTAGAGGGTCTGACACATCTCCAGGCCTTCAGAAGATGATGGGCCCTGATGGGGCCCCTGGCCTTGAGACAGGACTGCAAGCTCATTCCCCCAGTGCTGGTGACAATCCCAGGGAGCTGTGGGGACCATGGGCAGCCCTGCTCCACCCCAGGCAGAGTTGGATGAGTCCCAGTGCTGTCAGATCCCTGCCCCAAGCAGACTCAGCACATGTGAATCACCCAAGTGACAAAACCGTGTCACCTCCTCCTCCCAGCTGTGGGCAAAGCCAGGGCACAGGGAGCCAGACGTGGTTTGTGCTCACAGAGGAAGCTGGTGATGAAAGCAGGAGCTCAGGCCTGGCCCACAGTGACCTGCAGGATTTTCAAGCATCTGTGCTTTTCAACAGCAGCTTTCCTGTGGTTTCTGGGTGTTCTAAGTGGGTTCTGTTTGATATGACAGCATTTGGGGGTGGGGAAATCCCAGAATAGAAAGGGCAGACATGAAGTTTTCAAAACTTACGAGGGATGCAGAGCAATAAAGGTAAATGGGTGAACAAGTTTTCTTGGGAGGAATTATCAGGTTAAAAATCAGGGTTAAGAACTCTACTCTGGATGAATGATCCTGCCCCTCAGCGTGTTAGACAAGTCACATTCACACCTCTATGTAATTATACCAACAGGAGAGTTATTTATGAATGTGATTAGCATAATTAATCTGCTGATGGATAGAGCTGCCACTGTCAGGTACCAGGACACACAGGTGTGATTTATATCTGAGATCACCAATTGTTGGTGTATCCACCTTTCAGGTGTCTCCTCTGCAAACATCCAGGCACCTCTGGCTTGTGTCAGAGCAGGTGGGGGAGTAGAGAATTTGAGCCAGCACTCACAGCCAAACAAAAATGTCTATCAAATCTCTTGGGGTGATTCCAAATCTCAGTAAAATTAGGAAAATCTTGTGAGTGATGAGGCAAACTGGCAGGATCATCCTGATCAGCCTTTCCTGCTTGCAAAACTGCCTGGCTGTGTGGAAAAGGGGGAAGAGACACAAGGTTCCTGGGGCTGCTGTGGGGTTTGAGGGGACAGATTTGGTGCAGATCTCTCCCTGGGCTATGGGAAATGCTTGGAGAAAGTCAAGACTCAAGGCAGGTTTGATGTTTGGTGCAGGCTGGTGGGATGTGATGGGATATTGGTGCCAGAGAGGGAAGGATCTGAAACACACACAGGGAAATAAGAATTTGCCCCTGTGGGGGGATGAATTTCCCTCCCTGCCCAGGGGTGGGGCAGGAGCCTCCTCCAGACATCCCTGGGCAGGCAGGGGAGGGCGGAGGGCTGGTGGGGAGGGGTCTGCAGAGCTCCTCAGGGGATGTGATCCCCCAGAGGTGCTGCTTTGGGAGACAGGAGGTCTCTGCTGGGCTCAGCACTGAATTCAGACCGTTCCTTTAAGAGCTTAAAAGTTGAGTGAGAGAAGAATTCTGGGCTGCAGGACTGCAGAGGTGGCTCAGGGGCAGCATAAATTAATTATGGCTTTGTGCACAATCTTGCCAAGAGCTTACCCTGGGGCACCTGTGGGAGCACAACCCTTTGGATTCATCTTCAAAAATACTCTTCAGCCTCTTTGAAACCCTTCCAGCGGGAGGGTCAGGCACAGCACAGCAGTGACAGGAGGGAAAACAAGAACCCAGAGAGAAGGTTGAGCCTGGTGGTTTGGAAGGGATAATTAATTTAATGAAGCCATCGTGGCTGATTGATTGGAAACCACTGCCCAGCTTCCTGGAAAAAAGGGGCCTACTGGAAATTGAACAGTGGGAAGGGGAAGGGCGGGGGGGTCAGGGCCAGCAGAGCACTGAGCATCCCAGAGCAAGGACAGCACTGGGCTCCCAAGGGGGGGACCTCGGTGACAGGAGGCTCTTTTGGCCCTGTTAAAGAGGAGAAGCTCTGGGGCTCGCAGTGGTGTGAGAGGAACATCCATCAAAACCCCAGATGTGCTCAACAGCTGGCAGCTCACTCAGACTCTGGCAGGGGAATCTCCCCACAGTGGGTCCCAGGCGAGGTCCATGGAGTGGCTTGGGGTCAGTGCCAAGGAGGGGGTGGGATGTCTGATAAAAGGCTCATTCCTGCTCTTCCACCCCATTCTCCATCCCCCAAGCCCTGGCCTTCCTTCTCCATGCCAGAGGGACTCACACCTCACAGAGGTGCAGCAGAGACAATTTCATTGGCAGTTATTGCAGGGCCTGTGGGTATTTCTCTGCCCAGATGGTTTTTTGGGAAAGGACGAATGCTAAGAGCTATTAAGGATAACCAGGAAAACAAAACACCTCAACAAAAATCCCCCAGATGAGCCGACACAGACCAGCTTGATTGTCCTGCAGAGCTTTGGGCTCAATCCCCTGTGTCCGCTCTGGCTGCTGTCCCCTTTGGCAGGAGCAGCCAAAGGCGTCAACCATCGCGCTGGGGGTGAAGGTACCGACCCAGAGGAGCCTCCCAGTGCCTGGCAGAGAGGAGGAGAGCAGAGAAACCTGCAGGAGGGGCAAAGTGGGTAACTGTGCCAGTGGCTGCTGCCTGAGTCAGCAGTCAGTCATTTCGGGCCCCGGGCTGTGAGCAGCCCTTTCTCGTGTGGTTGGCGCCAAGGCCTCAACGGGCGCGGGGTGCTGGGAAGAGGTCCCGACCTCAGCACGACAATCGGGCCTTGTTTGTTGAACTCCTCTTCCACCCAGAGTTTTGTTTCCTGATCGAGCTCTGCCCCCTGTACCTGTTCTCCGTGAACTTGTAAGCGAGAGAGGCAAACAGGAGCCGGGGGACTTTTAGCGGGACGGCAGAGCTGCGGGTGAGGCTTTCAGCCATTGCTGCCTGCTTCTGCCTCAGCCCAGGAGACCTTTGGAAACGTGTACCTGACTGAATGGAAAGATGGGGTGCATTTCTTTTTTGTTGTTGCTTAATATTTCCATGCGTTTTCTGAGATGATTTAAGAGGTGGCTGCTGAAGTCATTTGCGGTAACTGAGTAAGAGGAGTCAGGGTCAGAAACTCAAGGTCCCAACTCTGTTGTTTTGGATGCATAAATGAAGTGTCCTTGAGCTTTATTTTTTTATTATTTTTTTTATTTTCTCCCTGGCTCAGAACTGTTTAGAAAATGAGCAAAGGTTGGAGAAACTTCATGATCTGCATGTCAGTCTAACCTTATCCACTTTTATTTCCCAGTGATCTGCACATCCTGTCCCATTGGAATACTCAGCTCCACATTCCCCCTGTCGCAGACACCCGAAGATATTGGAGAATCTTTTTTATTCATTCGAGGTGTGAAATATAATTACTGTTGCTAGACAGTGCAAGGGTTTTAAATTATCAATTCTCATGAAATCTCTGCAGTGGGAGCTGAGCCTTATCTCCTTCCAGCCTGTGGCAACACAGCCCACAGAGCCTTGTTCCCATTTAGCAGAAGGAATTCACCTGTCACCTCATTGCCTCAGTTCTCACCCTCCTGTCACACAGTGCAGAGCAATCAGCTCTCACTGAAATGCTCATTAGAGACTGAAAATCCAATCCTGTTCAGGCACATCCCTCTTGTCTGATCTAAACTTAAACTGCAGCAAGTCCACACCCAAACCAGACACTGGGGTAAGCTCAGAATGCTCTGATTTCTGAGCTTGGCTGTGGCTTTGGGACCAGAATAACCATTAAACCTCTTGGCTGAAGCTCTGAGCTCCAATGCCAGAATTTTGGTGGTTTCACGTTATTTTAAAGGCAGAAGGAAGGCAGGTGACTACTCCAAACCAGGTAAGATTTAGCCTGCAGTAATTTAAAGTTTACAGCAACAGGTTCCACTCTGGTAGAAACTGTCCACAGCTGATTCCTTTTGCCCAAATTAGACATTTCCATGGCCCTGGGAAAGGCTCAGCATGGAATCTCCAGGAATGCAGCCAAGATCCCTCAGGGATTGCCTGAGCCACCCCCTTGGCTGGCCCTAGGCAGATCAAGGCTGATCTGGGGCAGGTGGAAAAGGCAAACCCAAACCTCCTCCTCTTGGCTGAACCCATCCCTCAGCTGGCAGGAGGTGGAGAGGTTTGTGTTCCAAACAGGCTGGAGTGGAGCTGTGCAGGGAGTGGAGCTGTTTGCAGTGCTCAGAGGGGTCTCTGGGAGCGTGGCAGTGGCTGTGGAGGAAGCTGAGGATGTCAAAGGATGCTGAGGATGTCAAAGGATGCTGGAGTGTGACTTTCCCATGGGAGCAGCTTCTCCCACGTGAGGCAAGAGCATGAGGGCTCCCAAAGGTCGGTTTTGAAGTGACTCTGCCAGGTGTTGTGGTTGAGTGCAGCCCTCTGGCAATCCTTAGATGGACAGACACATCCTTGAAGGGTGGGAAGCAGCCTGGTGCGAGGTGGGAAGTTCACAGGGGTGCTCCAAAGGAAGAGCCACATCCTGGCTCAGGGCCCTACAGAAACAGTTCCTCAAAGGCACTGGGGACCTGCTGGTTTCTAAAGCCCTGAGCTGGGCCCTGTTCCCTTCTCCCCTCACAGCACAACACAGACTCTCCCAGGAGGCACCCCAGGTCATCCTGTGGCTTCTGCAACATCCTCAGCTGCAGTGTGGGACAGCCAGCCCTGCCCTGAGCTGCTCAGCTCCCGTTCCCAGCAGAGCTCAGGACTGCCAGGGCTGATGTCTCCTTCCTATCACTGTCTGTGGACCTGCAACTTCCTCGTGAGGGGAAGGAGAGGGGCAGACACTGACCCGTGACACTGACAAGGGACAGGATGTGAGGGAATGGCCTGGAGCTGGGCCAGGCCAGGCTCAGGCTGGAGAGCAGGGAAAGGTTCTTCCCCCAGAGGCTGCTGGGCACTGCCCAGGCTCCCCATGGAATGGGCACGGCCCCGAGGCTGCCACAGCTCCAGGAGCCTTTGGACAGCCAGGGATGCCCAGGCTGGGATTGTTGGGGGGTCTGGGCAGGGCCAGGGGCTGGGCTGGGTGATCCTGGTGGGTCCCTGACAGCTCAGGATATTCTGTGGTTCTGTGCCCTGCTGCAGCAAATGTCCCCATGCTGTGGGCTTTGTCCCTCCCCTGAGCTCAGCCGGGGGGTGATGCTGGGATGGGCATTCAGGTGCACAGTGATAGCCCTGTGTGGGACATCACTGTACTGGAATGGGGAAATACCTGGAATTAGCCAGCTATTGGCTGTATCCCATATTCCTGTCTCCTAGCACCTCACTGGGATGGTCAGGAATACCATGAGGAGCACCCAGTCTGCCACACCTGCAGCTGTAACCCTGCTGGGGTGGAAGCACAGGCACTTTGTCCATCAGGTTGATCAATGCTCCTTCCCACCCTTGGTGAAATAACAAAGTTTCTTCCCCAATCTTCATGGGACTTCAAAAATCATCTCCAGGAGGAGACAAATCACCTCCAGGCAAACAAAACCAAAATTAGATGCCAATTGTGCAAAAGATTGGGAAAAGTGAGGCTGTAAGAGCTTCAAACCTCCTTCAGCTGCACCCAGCTCCTGCCTAAACACAAAGCCTGGACCTTACAGGAGTGGGATTGAGCTGGGTCTTGCCCCAGTTCCCTCCAAGTAAAAGCTGCCTTGCAGATACCTTGGTGTTGGTGCTGAACAGGAGAAGGTGAGGTGAATTTTGGGGAGCTGCTGGTGCTCAGGAGCCCAGGGAGCAGTGCTGGGCTGGCTCACCCACCACTGGTTTCCGTTTCCCTGCTCTGGCTGTGACTGGAAGTTGCACTGCTGAAACAACAACATGGTAAAGGCCCATCCTCACCCCCATTACCTCCGCTGAGACGAGTGTGGTTGCAGCAGAAATGAGCCTGGCACGAGGGTTTTATTTTATTTTTAGCCTGACTGGAAGGAGAAAGAATAGAAATTTTGTCATTGAGCAATTTCCGGCCTGGTTTTGCAAACTCCACGAGATTCTGGTGCTCAGGTAAACACGCAAAGTGCTCTGAGCTTTGCACCTCTTCCTCACTTCCCATCACCTCTGCCAACCCTTAACCACAGCAAGCAGAGATGGGAGGCTGCGGATTTGGGATGGAGGTGGCTGGAATGAGAAGAAGCCATTTCCTGCCTTCCCTCCATCCCTCGGCTCCATCATCCCTGCTGGAGGAGCAGGGGCAGCCTGGGACTGGCAGCTGTGACATGGCAGCTGTAAAAACCTGCTGTGGGCACAGCAAATTGGAGCCCTCACGGTGAGCACGGGGCTGTGGCTTGACAGTAAAGCTGAGAAATCATCTTCCCAGTTACGTCAGAGCCAGGAAACTCTCTCAGTGAGAGAAATGTCCTTTCCATTACAAGATGCACCCACTGCTCACTTGACTCAGAGCTCTCCTTGCCCAAGTGGCCGTGCAAATATCCCTGAGGGGAGGTTTAGTTTGGGAGCAGAGCTGTCCCGAGGCTGTGGGTGGTGAAATGTCGCTGGGGGGTTGTTTGGAGGCAGCACTGAGGCTGCTGTGGGGCTTTGAAGTCTGGGACTGGGTGTTTGCTGCCTCAGGGAACATCCCTGGCAGCTTTTGCTGTGATGGTCCAGGTGGTACCATGGAGCAGCATGTAAGGGAAAAAGCCCACCCTAATAAATCTCAACACTTAATTAGTACTGCTTCCACTTACTGGGTGCTCTGTCTCTCTAGAATGTAAGGAAATATCTCTTCCAGTTTTCTTCTGAAGGAAAGAGAACCCCTCAAGCAGCACTGGATAGCTCCCACTTGGCTATGCCCAAGCTGCAGAACAGGAGAATGAGGGGAAATTTGTTTAAAATGCACTTTTCCACAGAGAATGACACAAAGTGAATTTTTGGGGGGCACACCAGCCCCCTCTCCATGCCTAGAAACAACATGGAATAATTTTGAACTGCATGAACTCTACCTACCTACCCTGTCCCAGAGGAAAACACCCGTTTCCTATGGTGGAATCCATGAATTCTGGGAGCTCCTGCAGGCTGGAAATGCTTTACAAATATTAGCACAAGGAACAGTTTCAGTGCAGCTCTCTTTTGTGCTTCAGTCATTTCTTCAGGGAGAAAAAGCACTTGCTCACCCCGCCATCCACACCACACAAAGCACAAACTCTGGACAGGTCTGCAGGTGAGTTATTAACCCCAGAGAGAAAATTGAAGCTGATTTCAGCACTTTGCCCATCTGCCCTGGCTGGTTCTGGCAGACAGTGAGTGCAGAACCCTCCCAGCAGTGGAACTGCTCCACTGCTTGGGTTTCACACTGGTTTTGCCCAGGTGCATTTCTTCCAAAGGTGTTCTCAGCCTCAGTGAGTGACAGGAAAGGTTTAACTTCCACAAACCCAGCTGTGAAATGGGGACAGGGATGGCACTGCAGTGTCCTCCCCGTGTCCCCTGGTGCTGTGCAGGCACAGGCAGCCCTTCAGGATGGGCTCTCTGTTCTGTAACCAGCCCTTTGGCATCTCCCCTCCCTTTCTGGAGCTGTTTCCTCAGAGGTTTCTCCACTTCTCTCTCCAGGCTGCTGCTCCAGCAGAGCTCTTTTCCCTGGGGTGTCCCAGCAGCTCCTCTCTCCATCGGGCTGAAGGGAGCAGGAAATCCAGCAAGGCTCAGCTGGGTTGGGAGCTCTCTGCACGGAGGATTTTGGCTCTGGTGAGGAGGGAGCAGATGTGGGAGTGTTCACACAGCAGCAGCTGCTGGAGCACGAGCTCCCAAAGCCACTGCAGGGACCAGGGACCAGCTCTGCTTTCCCTTCTCACCCACAAAAACGAGTGTGAGAGCCAATTCTTTCACTTGGAAGTGTCTGCCTTTGTCAGCTTGAACAAAACCCAGGTGTGAAGCAGATTTTCTCGGGGTGAGACTCACCTGAGTCAGCGTTTCTGGTGTTCTGTGTCCACAGGCTGGACTTTGCACCCCAAATTCTGGCTTCCTTTTACACTTCTACTGTTTAAAATGCACTGCAAACCACACTAGTTTGATTGTTTAAGGAGAAAGGGTTTTTTTTTCCCACGAGGGACTTGGATGGCTGAGTAAATAGTAGATTTATTCTTCTTAACAAAAGCATTTTTGAGGTGGGTGTGTGAGAAGTGTGTGCCCACCTCTCTGGGAAGATATTGTTAGGACTGGTAAGACTAAATATTCCATTTCTAGTAAGATGTGGAAGTTTTTATTCATCAAGAGCAAGGATTTACTCCCACAGCATTACATGCCAATTAGCTGAGGTTGTTCTCCTTTGTGACATTACCTCTTTAATTTCCATTATAAATAAATATGAAATCAAAAGCTAAATTGCCCAAAGGTCATTCAGGGAAACACTTTGCCATGAATGGTTGGCAAGGAGCACTGGGGGTTTCCTTCCCTTGGCACATCCCTGCACGGGAACATGCCTGGAATATTTGCAGAGAGTGAAAATTCAGGAATATTTCACCTGAAACAGTTCCCTCATGTCTGCACACATCTCCTGAGCAGCCTGCAGTGTGGATGGGATGGGTCCCTGCACTTCCTGGCATTTGAGGAATGAAAGGAAACGACTCCAGGACTGCCTGCCATTCTCCCCTTTCATTCCCAGGCATCCCCAAGCACTTTTTCCTGGCAGAAATCCAAGCTGGCTGGTGGCCCATCTGTTCCCAGATGTCTCACTACTCCTCCTCTAACAAACTGGGTGCAATTACTAATAAATCCCCAAAACATGTTGCTGGCACTGGGATGCAGGGCAGGACGACAAAGCCATAGACCATAAGTATATGGAACAAACTCCAGTACCTGCAGAAACTTTCCATAAATCATTGCCACTGAGCCCAGCAAAACCCCCATCCTAATCTGTGCACCCCTCCTGTAAAAGCTACCTGGCAGAGACAATCCTGGAGCTAATTCCAGATAAGCAAATAAACCTCAGAAAGGTATTAAAACCTCAAAAAAAAACCCCCCAGAAACACAGAAAGGTTTCCACCCCTAGAGACATTCCTGACTCAAGCAGTAACATGGCTACTAACTGCTCCTGTACAGAGTAAATATAACCAAAATGCAACCAGGACAAGCTTTTTCCACTCTCTCTGCCCTGCTCTGGGTGCCAATTAATTATTTGTGGTTGGTTTGGGATAAGGATCAGCCTTTGATGTGGCACCAGCCTCTCCCAGCAGATGCAGATGCAGAGGTTGGAGGGCTCCTCTTGCTGCAGGAGGGGTTGGGAACAGCCTGGGACAAGCACGGAAGGGAATTTTGGGGCTGGCACAGGGCTGAGCTGGATCCCCTCACCTCCCCTGAGCCCGGATCAAAGCACCACAGCAAAGGATGTGGGGAAGGAGAGCCCCTTGTGTTAATTTGTGTCCAGATTAATTAGCGGAGAGAGAGGATGGAGCTGGGAGAGCTTTGCTTTGGGAAGGAACAGCTCGTTGTCCCTGGGGATGATCCCAGGGTTGTCCTGCCCATCCAAACGGGTTTCTCTCAGGAATTGGTGCTGCCTTCTCACTGCTCCCCGCTTGGCACATCACTCCCTGAAAGTTAATTTGTTTTAATTAGTCAAGTTCATTAAGCAGCCCCCACAGCCACCTTTACAGGTATAAATACAGGAGTTTATGAACTTTGGGTGCTTCCAGGCAGCTGCAATTTTTCAGCAGAGTCAGCTCCCCACCTGCTGTCTCTATGGCTTGCTTGGGTTTCACTAATTTAGTTGAGGTTTAATTAAATTTACTTAAATTAAGCGACACAAAACGGATTGAAATCAAAGAGTGAGCATCACACTGGGTGTTGTGAGCACTTTGCTGCTGACAGCCCGTGTCCCCTGCCCTGCTCTCATCCTGCTCCCTCCCTCTGGGGGTAAAACAGGAAAAGCCTCAGCACCTGTGTCCTTCCTTGTGCCTTCATCAAGTCTGGAAAATTGGGTTGCTCTTTGCTGCTGCAGCCTTTTCTCTCGCTCTGGGAACACAAAAAATAATGGATAATTATGGAAACTGCAACATCCTGGCAAGGAAACTGGAAAGTTTTTTGCATTGGGGGTTATTTGACTCTTATATTTTATTCAGAGCCCAAGACTGGAGTTATGGCCCTTGGCTGATGGTGATGGTGCTAATTAGAACTGGACAAGATATTTTTATCAACAGCTTATCCGTTGAAATTTCAAATTGAGGACAACCAAAACAATATGTCAAATTCTGCATTGATTTTCTCTCTCTTTTTATTTATTTATTTATTTTTTTTAAAATTTATTTTTTAAGCCCAGAGTGCTTCATTTCAGCATTTTTCAGTATGGATTGTTTCAATGTTACATTTTAAAATGAGGCTCTAGTGTTAAATTTAGATACCTTTTGATTAAAAAAGGAAAAAAAAAAAAACCCACACTAATCTCTATGAGAAGATTTAATTTGACACCACGACCTTCCCCTGCCAATTTTTTACTCCGTGTTCAGGAAAAAAAGAAGTTTTTAATGGGTTTGACCCTAATTTTACAACGGATGGAAAATAGAAATTTATTCAGAGAATGACAAATGCAGTTGTTTCTCAGTGCCACCATCTAAGGCTGCAAAATAAAGGTGCAAATGCAGAGGTTTCTCATGGATTTTTATAATTCTGGCTAAACCAGGGGGGCAGGGAAAGGGAGGGACCCTGGCACAGTCCTGGCAGGGACAGGAGTGACCCCCGCCCCATGCTCCTGCTGCCATCAGGGGTGGCAGGGAAGGGCTGGTTTTGGAGCAGGGGCACTGGATCCAGTCTGGAGGTGCTGGAGCCTGGATCCAGAGCCCAACCTTGCAGGGCAGGGAGCAGAGCCATGGCCAGGTGCCCAAAGTGGCTTTGCCAGGGAGGAAAAAGGGGAAGAGCAAATGGATCCTCAGTTCCTTGCTCTGAGAAACCTCAGAGCCAACCTGCAGAGCTCACCCTGCCCCACCAACCCA
>VZTR01015170.1:14405-72077 GCA_013400775.1 Chaetops frenatus
CTGGGGACAGCCCTGCAGAGCTCACCCTGCCCCACCAACCCCACCTGGGGACAGCTCTGCAGAGCTCACCCTGCTCAGCCAACCCAGCCTGGGGACAGCTCTGCAGAGCTCACCCTGCCCCACCAACCCACTCTGGGGACAGCTCTGCAGAGCTCACCCTGCTCAGCCAACCCAGCCTGGGGACAGCACATCCCTGTTCTCACCACCAGGACAATTTCCCGTGCCCAGCTCCCATCTCCCTGGTGGAGTTGAACCCTGTTATCCTCTGGCTCATCCCAGGGAGATGGGATGAACAAATCCTGGGTGCCACAGGACAGGTTTCCACTCGGTGTTAATTGGCAAAACTCCTGGGAGCAGCAGCAAAACCCAGTGAGGCAGCAGAGCAGGGGAATCCCGGGGCAGTGAGGGGCTGCTGTGCCAGAGGAGGGAGAGCTGAAGTCATCTCCTGTGCTGGATGCACAAATGAAGGGATGAAGCAGGACTGCACAGCTGGATTTGCTCTTTCCCAAAGGGCAGGAACATCTTTGAGCCTGGGTTCTCAGCACAGTCCCTTCGCTGCTGCTGGGCTGTCACCTGGAGCCTGTGGGGAAAAGCCCAGACCCAGCTCCTTACTGACCCAAAGAGGGGCTGATTTTTCAAGCCTTGGCAGCTGCTTTTATTATCTCAATTCCTTTTCAGGTGCCTGAGGAGGGGCTGGGCCCCAGAATCCCCAATAAATTCTTCCTTTGGTCACTGTTTCCCCTTCCTTCCTTCCCTTTCTTCTCTTTCCTCCTACAGACCCAGGGAGCTTCACTCCCAGCCTCTGCACCTCCCATCCTTCCCCACTCCTGAATCCTCCTTCCCTTGCAGGAGTCTGCTGGCTCAATTTCTATCAGTATTAATGGCTTGGAGCTCCTTTTTGTCAGGCCTGGAACTTTGCTTTTACCAACAAAATTTATCTTCATCAGAAATATTGACATCAGGAGCTTCATCCAGGCATCTCTTGTGATTGTTTTTCCCTTTTTGCTCAGTGGCAGGCCTAAGCAAAACTCAGCTCACTGCTCAGAAAAACAGTGCTGGGATCAATGGCAAAGCTTTATTTTCACATCTTTTTCTATAATGAACATATTATTGCAGCTCTATTTATGAGCTGAGCATCAGGAGCAGGAGCTGCAGCAGCCTCTGTTTTTCTCTGGCCACATGAGCTGTTTCAGAGGTTTGTGTTAAATCAGGGAAGAGATGAAATAAAGTATTGCACCAACTGTGAGGGACGTGCCCCACGCTGAGCTGGGAGGTTGGCTGGAACATCACAAATGTCTGGGAAGAGGGAGGAAAAATGGGCTCCAGGATTTATAGGATCCAGAGAGGGAATAGATAAAGGATGCCAAGATTTTATATGGTCCAGAGAAAAAGAGAGAGATAAAAGACTCCAGGATTTATAGGATCCAGAGAGGGAATAGATAAAGGATGCCAGGATTTATATGGTCCAGAGAAAAAGGGATATAAAAGGTTTCAGGATTTATATGATCCAGAGAGGGAGTAAATAAAGGGCTCCAGGATTTATATGGTCAGAAAGGGAAGGATATAAAAGGCTCCAGGATTTATATGATTGATCCAGGGAGGAAGTAGATAAAGGGCTCCAGGATTTATATGATCCAGAGGGGGAGTAGATAAAGATTGCCAGGATTTATATGGTCCAGAGAAAAAGGAATATAAAAGGTTCCAGGATTTATATGATCCAGAGAGAGATAGATAAAGGGCTCTAGGATTCCCATGGTCCAAAGAGGGAAGAATATAAAAGACTCCAGGATTTACATGGTCCAGAGAGAGAGGAGATAGAGGGGTCCAGGATTTACATGGTCCAGAGTACTCCATGGTGGCTCTCCCTGCAGTTTTTGCCTGGAAAGAGTGGAGGTCTCTCCAAGAGGGTCCCTGTGCTCTGTCACCTGCCTGGAGGTGTGACAATAGAGAGAGCACTGAGCAGCACCCAGTGCCATCAACATTCCCAACATTCCACAGCCCAGCTGGAAAGCCACTGCCTGAAAATGCCTGACCCGGGCATGGTTTTACTCAGCCTTTTCCTGGCAGATTCCTCTTCCTGGCAACTCCTCCTGGGCCAGACTGACACTGCTGGAACCTCCAGCCTGTCCTACTAACTCAGGAAGTCATTTCACATGTGAAAAAATGACTTAATTTAACTTTCCTTAGTCTGCAGAACATCCAGTTACGTCAGCTTCCTGAGCCCTTGGGCTGGAGGGTGGCTGAGAGCATCTCCTGCTGAACCTCTCCCTCTGCAGTGACCCCTTTGCTGGGGATGACTGGGAGGCCACTGCATTTTCCACATTTCCATCACCTGTTGGACCAGCCCAGTAAAACTCAGCTCAGTCCTGGCTGGACTAACCTCCTCCTTGGCTGCAAACCCTTCCAGCTGTGCTGCTCTTCCTCCCCCAGGAGCAGGACACTTCCAGTAAGGGTGGCTGTGGCTCAGCTTCACCTCCTCCCCCTCTCTGTGGCATTTCTGTGCCTGCCAGGTTCCTGCTGTCCCCAGGTTCCCCTTTCTGTGCCAGCTGCCAGGCAGATGCACTCAGGAAAAGAGCAGTTCCCCTCAGGGCTGGAGTGGTTTCGGCTCACCCCCTCACACGGGGCACCAATTTAATGGAGTGGGTTGAGCATTTTGGTCTAACACTCAACTTATCAACTCATTTTCTGTTGTGAGAGAAGAGAGCGATTCCCGGCCTTCTCCTTTCTGAAATGGAGACTCACGGGGGCGTACGTGGCTTCTGAAGGGGCTGAACAGGGTGTCCCTCTCAAAACTAGCCTGCTAATTGGTTCTCTCATACCTGCAGGAAAGCAGTCGAGCTCCTTATGGGTAAAAAATTTATTTTTTCAACCCGTGGCACGGGGTTTTGCAGCCCAGCTCCTCAGGGCTGCTCCTCCCTGCAGACAGGGACAAGGTGCAGCTGCTGGGACAGCCTGGCTGGCTCCTGTCCTTTAATCACACTCCTGCCTTGGCCTTGGGCTGCAGGGAGCTTCTGTGGCAGGATCTGTAAGTGGTGGGATGTTGGAATCCCAGGATCAGAAAGTTTTGAAGTTTAGATATAGAAGTAGTTAGAGAATGAAGTAGAAAGTTTGAGATGTAGTGATGGAGTAATAGGTCAACACATGGTTGGATGAAAAAATCCCCAATGCGACGGACATGTAATACAGGTTTAGTTAAATGTTGGTGCAGAAATCAAAACAATGTATGTGTGGCAATTACCTATTGGCCAATTAACCTTTAAGAGACCTTGTAACCTGCAACCTTGTGACCATTTCGCACTCAGCTGGCCTCTGCAATCCTCTGTGAAGGGGTTCTTGCACCTTCACGAGAAACAAACAATAAACCAAACTTTAAAACCATAAAAAAGTGGTCCCATCTCCACTCTCCCATCCTGACAGTGGGATGAGTTGGTGCTGCAGAGGGTTAAACCCAGTGAAACTCCCCGAGATGATGGTGATGTGTTGTCGTGGCAGAAACAGGCTTGGAACAGAGAAAATCTGTGCAAGCCATGAAACAGGGTTTGTGAGAGGTTCTCACGCAGTGAATCTAAACCAACTCTCTGCTCTCAAGGCCAGCTTGACATCAACATGCACAGGGAATGTTAAACAATAAAATAACACCTTGCACCTGCCAGGCTGCACGTGAGAGTCTCTCTAATTGGTTGAGATAATTGTTTCTATCTTTTACCCAGTGAGGTTTTGTTTTCCATAATCTCTGTTATATATTGGGGTGTGATTTCTTAATAAAATCCCTTCTCTCTCTCTTTGCCTTGATGAATATATTGGAGTCTATTTCGTGTCGTTGGACTGGACAGTGACAATGTGTCAGGGCTGAGCAGTGACTGCGGGCTCCAGCCCAAGGAGAACGGATTGAAATGGATAAAAAGGGGAACAAAGCATCCCTGTGGTGTCCTGGTGGTGCCTGTGCCACAGCAGTGCCACTGTCACCTCTCACTTGTGTGCTGCCTGAGCAGGGCTCTGCAGTTCCTGCCCGTGGCAATCCGTGGGCCTGGTCCTGTCTCTGTTGAGTCCAACGACACAAAATAGACTCCAGTTTATTCAGCAAGGCAAAGAGATATTTTATGAAGGAATTACACTCCATCTATAAAGTGGATCGTGATAAACAAAACTCCATTGGACAGAATTCCAAAACTGAACACACCATGGGCTAAAAGGTATAAACAATTATCTTAACCAATTGTGAGAGGGCACATACACTGTTTATGCAGGTGCAAATATGGTTTAACATTCTTGTGCATGTTGATGTTAAACTGGTCCTGAGAACAGATTGTTTTAGTTTGCAGCCTGGGAGTTTCTCACAGACACTGCTCATGGCTTTCACAGAGCTTTTCTCTGTTCCAAGCTGATTTCTGCCACGACATGGTCCAATATCAGTTATTGTACAGCTCTGGTGTCTGTTAAACACACTCAGCTTCCTCCAGTCAGAGAGGATTTCCTAGCACGGCTGTGGCTGCCTGGATTTGCCACACATCCCGGCTTCAGGCTGCTTCTGAATCACTTGATCTGACACTTCCAAGGCAAGGTGGTGTCCCCATGCTGGGAATGAATCACACCAAAGGCTGGGGGCCTCTCCAGTCTCCTCTTTCCATCCCCAGGAGGGGGAAAGTGAGAGGCACTTGCCACTGGCAGCTGTGTCAGACAGGAGCAACTAATCCTCTTCTTATTTCAGGGTGTGCTGGGAGCTGGATTTCAGGCTGAGATACCTTGTTTTGAGTGATGCCTTAAAATTCTAGCTTTTGTATTTTTCATACATTTGGAATCCTGCAATTCTTTAGTGTAGAACTCTAAACTCTGTATACAGTGTCAGGTCCTGCTTTCCCATTTTAGTCAGATAAAAACAATCCCTCTCTGGCCTGGGAATCAAAGATACCTTGCTGTCTCAGACCCCCAAAAAATATAAATAAAAGTGAGTTGGAAGGAGCAAATGTGAGGTAAATGACTTCATTACCTGAGGCTGTAATTGGAAGATTAACCCCCAAAATGCAAATGGACCAAACTTATCAAAGTGTGAAAACCTGTGACCCGTGGTCCATTTTGGGTGTAGCCCTGGGAGGGCTTAAATCTGACCAAAATACTGAAGGCCCTTCAGTAAATATAACTGCTTTTTATTCCCTTACTTTTGTCTGGCCTCTGTTTTTAAGTAGCCCATGAAGGCATCACGAGGGAGCAGAGCAGGGGCTGTGGCCAGTCCTGCATCATCCACGCCTCTTCCCAGATGTCAGGGCACCAGCCCAGAGCATGCAAAGCTCCTGACAAAGCCCACGGTCTGCCTTCCTCCTTCAGCCAGGATTAAAGGTCAAGGACCAGCTGGGATGTTTTGTAATCTCGTTACAGCAATGACCCTTTCACCAGATTTATCACTCCCATCGAGCTGCACTTCCTCCTTTCCCGAGGTCCTGCAGGAACAGCTCTGTTGTGTCTGGATGCTCTGTCTGGAACACACAGAATTAGACCTTTATTACTCAGAGCCATCACAGCAGCTGGATCCCCATTAAAGCCTCCCCACCTCAGCTCCAAAGGCAGCCCATGGCCAGAAGGATTAATGGGAGAGCAGGTCAGAACAGGCCACGGCCTGGATCTGCATCAGAGGTTCCCAGGTGTCCAAATTCCCCGTGCCAGGAGCAGAGCTGTGTCTCCTGGCACACCTGAGAGGTCTCTGATCAATGGCTCACCCCTGCGTTCTCCTGCCACCAATTGCTCACTCAAAAGGCCAGAGACCAAGCAGTTATTTGGAGTGAAAGGGAAGGGAAATGTGACTTTTTGTTGGGAAGTGCTGATTCCTTAAATTTCCTGGAAGCTCCTTGGTGGTCCTTCCTTCAAGCCTGACCTGATATTCCTGGTGGGGCAGCTCAGGAGCCTGGGCTTTGCAGGCTGCTCAGGCACTGCTGAGGTTTGGGAATACACCCTTGGGAAAGGAGCAGCTCCTGGGCAGTGCAGAGAGCAGCAGGCACAGGGATGTGGAGCCTGGAAACCCCGGATTCCTGGGATCGGGGTGGCGACCACACTGCTGAGGGAAGCTGGTGTCCCACCCCCAGCAGCAGAGAGAGGGAAATGGTTTGGAGGATTCAGGGATGAGGTGGGGCTGGACAGCTCAGGCTTGCTGGAAGATCTGCAGGAGTCACTCAGGCAGAAAGGTCCGTGATCTCCCCTGTTTCCTGTTGTTTATTCACATTTTGGACCAAAGCAGCCCTGTGGTACTTGTGCAGTTGGGGCACGAGGGGCTGCCCATGGCCGAGGGGGTCACACCTGGCCAACCCTTCCCATCCTGCACAGGAATCTGGGTGGGAAGAGGTTATTCCAGAGAGAGGGGATGTGGCTCTGGCTGTGGCCCTGTCTGTGATCACTGTGCTTTGGAACTCACCAATTTTGCATCCTCTCAGTGCCTTCACATCTCTGCATCACCTTCAATAGCGGGCCCTGACTCCACACTGCAACAAGCAGAGGGTGTCACCCTGAAAAGCACAATTTCCTCATCACAGGAGGAACAAACCACGTCATTTCTGACCTACATCATCTGAAAATAATTCAAATAGCATTCTAGAAAGCCACCTCATTTCAAATGTATCATTTTCCTTCCACTCTTCCCCTGCTTTTCCTGTTTGAGAAGTTCCAAATATTTGTCTCTGCATATTCTCTTTATCACTCAGTGCTTAGGGCAGGCTTATCTGCTTCCCACCCTGCTTCCCTAAACAAGTCTGTTTTCTTCCTTGTGGGCAAGAAACTCAGATTTTTCCATGAGCTTTCTCCTGCAGACTCAACCCTGGAGATGTAAATCCCAGCTTGGTCTGCGAGGAGCATGGAAATTACACCAGGGGACGAGGGTGTCCCTGGGGCAAGGTGAGGCAGATTTTGGATGATGACATCGGCAGCTCTGGTGCTGATGCAGCTTCTCTGGGCACGCTTTGGGTCTCTCTCTCCTCCTTGGATCCATCTCCCCTTCCCTCTGTGGGTTCTGGGAAGGGGAATCTGCATCCTCTCAGCCCAAAGTCACATATCCTTCCTCCCTTCCTGCATTTCTCTGCTCAGTGGAAGAGCCACTGAGCTCTCTCTGATGTGGGGATTCCCAGCATTGCTGATCTCATGCCCAAATTCCTCCCAGAAGGAGCTGTTTACAAAGGGGACCCGCAGGAAGGAGCTGGGGAGGTCTGCGTTGGCATTTGTGAGGCATTTAGAGAACAAAATCTGAGTGGAGCTCGGCTTCCTTTTCACTCCAGGACTGAAACAGGAACATCTGTCGATGCCAAAGGAACAGATACGAGACACATGTTTGGTTATTTAGTGCTGCTTTTCATTTAAGTATGGAAAAGTCCCCTGGGGAGGGTGAGAAATGTGATTTTTCACTCATGCTGAAGCAGAACTGAGCTCGAGCCCTTATCCAGCACAGGGGGGAGCATCCACAGGGAGTGGAGTCCATGAGCCAGGGGTTCTGTGTCTGCTCCATCTTGGAGTGGGTGTTGGATCCTTCTGGAGTGAATTTCATTTACTGCACACAGAATTTTCCTCATTAAAGAAAACCCACTGGCTACATGCAGACATCAACAGGAAAAGCAAATTTATTTGAGGTTTTCCAGCAGGATGGAGTCAACAGTTGCAGGATTTATGGAATCACAGAATCCTGGAAGGGTTTGGGTTGGAAAGGACCTTCAAGCTCATCCCATCCCACCCCAGCCATGGGCAGGGACAGCTCCCACTGTCCCAGGCTGCTCCCAGCCCCAGTGTCCAACCTGGCCTTGGGCACTGCCAGGGCTCCAGGGGCAGCCACAGCTTCTCTGGGCACCCTGTGCCAGGGCCTGCCCACCCTCCCAGGGAACAATTCCTGCCCAAAATCCCATCCATCCCTGCCCTATCTTTCAGTGGGAACCCATTCCCCCTTGTCCTATCACTGCAGTTCCTGATGAGTAAGAAACATTGTACAACAAAACAACTTTAAATCAGCCACTTAATCCATTGGATTTTCAAACCTGAATAACATTTTAGGAGAGGATAGAATAATTTTGGCTCTTCCATCAGGCACTGGAAATCTTTCCCACTTTAAAAGCCCAGTGCAGCTCTTCAGTGGTGTGGGAAAGTTAAGGATGTGTATTTTATTTGCTCATTTGTTGAAGTCCATCATCACTGTAGGATATTTTAAATCTATGCAATTGAGCTGAAAAGCTTCATGAAAATAAAATGTGCCTTTGGCACTGAGTTTAAAATGAAATATGTCCCACAGAGTATCAGATGGGAGACCACAGGTAGAAACGCTCTCCCTCCCATAACTCATAACTGACATTGCTTTTTTGGCTATTACGTGTGTGAAAAAGGCCTGGTTTTGGTGATGTAGTTACAGGAACCACAAAACCTCTCAGCTTGGGATTGGGAAGCTGCATTTAGTGATGTTCTGAGACATCCCTCCCCTGAAGCTGACAGGGGCAGGGCTGCGGGGCTCTGCTGGAATCCCCAAGTCGAGCACTTGGCAGGACCTGGTGCAGTCAGGAATTAATGGAAATCCTGATGAGGCCACCAGTGCTTCTGCAATTTCCTTCAGAGCCTGACACTCTTAAAGTAAAGTCTTTATTACTTCCAAATGAGCTTTAGTTGGGGTGTTCTAGAGAAGGGCACAAGGAATTTTCCACACTCCTTGGAAACATAGTCAAGTTCATCAAGAGTTTCCTTAGCCCATCTCCCTCTCTAAGTTTCAGTAAAGAACTTCAAGTCCTTGCAGGTATAATAAAGACTAAATCCTTTGCTTCAGAGCTGATAGAGGTTTCATTATCCACAGCTTTATATAATTTCAGCTGGAAGTGATTCAAGCTGTTGCTTCCTGAATAATTGCAGCAATGCCAGAGCCAGGCCAAGCCAAGGGAAAATGTTCAGTTAATGCTGGGGATGAGCAGACACAAACTTCCTTTGAGAAATTCTTGCTTTGAATTCAGCTTCAAAATTTCCCACCACTCTTGGAAATTAAATGTGCCACCAGAAAGAGTTTTCTATGTGATAGATCTAGGTTATGGATGTGAGCAGAACTTTGGGTCCCTGAGCTGAATCCCTTTTTCTGTCTTGGTGCCTTTGATTCTCTTTCATGGGTGAATCACTGGTGGAGTTTCAGCACTCAGATTTATTTCTTACCTTTAATTCAGGTTCACAGCTTCTCTGGGTGTGAGTTCAGCTGTGCAGTTGTTGTCATCTGACCCCGAAGGAAAAGCCCCACGAGTTTTGTTCCAGTGCCATTGATCTGGACTTTTATGGGAATTTAATTGGCTCTAAGATGCTGGGAACCTCCAGCTCATGTAAGGCTGAGGGACAGATCAGTGAGCACAGGTATGTTCATCTGCCCAACCACCCTGATTACTTTGACAGAACAATATTTGGGTCCAGGCCTGATCTAGATCTCAGTTCCTGGTTCGATTCTGCAAAGAAAAGTAGTGGTTGTTTTTTTTTTTTTTTTTTTTTTTGTTAATACTGTGTTTAACAGTGCCTGTGCTGCTGAAATCCTATTTCATTATTCCTCCCTTTTTGTTGGACTGTGTTTCCCTCTTTTCCTGCACCTTGCTAGGATGCAAGCAAAACCCCAAATCTGCATAAGAAGAAAAGAAAATAGGTGGTGAATTTATGCCCTTTTCATTGGAAAATGTGGTATTTTTGAAACAGTTTTCAGCCTGACCTGCTCTGTACCTGAGAAGCTCCGAGTGTAGCTCCTGGGCAAGCACCAGGGCAGTGCTGCTGCTTTAGGGGTGTTTTGCCATTTCCTTCCTTGCAATGTGATGTTGCAAAGGAAGGAAATTCCTCCAAAATGGACAGAGAGGCCAGAAAATTGTTTTATTTAATAAGGGAGTTCTCAGAAAGGAGATTTTGTGCTGAAAAAGGAATAAGAGTTCAACCAGCCATCTGATTTTGTTGTGGGTTTGTTTATGTTTTTTTTTCTTTTCCTGATTTTATTTTTGGTATTACTCTTAAATGCTGAAGAATATTGCTAAACTCCAGGGAATGGGAAAACAAATCAACTTTGTTATTCCAGCAAAAGGGAGCAAACCAATTTGTTGTGCTGTGCCCTGCTCAGCTATGCTGAGGTTTACACTCAACCAGTGCCAGCGGTTTTTCCTCCTCTTCAGGAGATTTGATTTGGCCCAGGCTGGAAAAGTGAAAGTGCTGGGAGCTGAAAATCAAAAGCCTGCTCACCTGGGAGGAGGTGAGTACAGGCTTGAAGAGAGCTCCTGGGAAGATGACTCAAACTGTGTCGAGTCCCCTGCTCTGGAGGAGATGGGAGAGGTGCCAACAGCCCTGAAATCAGTTGTGCTATTCCTGAGGAATGATTAATCCCTATGTGGGATGCTTTTTGCATAGGAAGGGAGAGGCTGTGGAGCTCTGTGACTGCAGATGTTGTGCCCTTGGATGGGGAAATGTTTCATTTCAAGGTTTCTCTGTGTAATTGCCCTGGAGTGGTTTGGTCTGTTGAGGAAACAGGAGGGCCCCCAGGGCAAGGTGTGCTTGGGGCTCCCCACACCTCGGGATTTAGAGAGGGGCCATGGAAATCATTAATAAAGGAGGGTGAACTCTCTGTCTGTGAAGTCACAGAGGTTGGTTCTCCAGGGGAATAGAGTCATGGAATCGCTGAGGTTGGAAAAGACCTCCAGGATCATCGAGTCCAACCTGTGACTGATCCCCACCTTGCCCCCAGCCCAGAGCCCTGAGTGCCACATCCAGGCCTTCCTCAGACACCTCCAGGGATGGGGACTCCAAACCTCCTTGGGAAGTTCTTTCCAATGCCTGACCACCTTTTCCATGAAGAAACTCCTCCTGATGTCCAACCTGACCCTGCCCTGGCACAGCTTGGGGTGTTTCCTCTCGTCCTGTAAACTCAGCACGTGGCAGTGCAAACTGGGCATTTTGGAGTTGGGTGTGACCTTTGGATCAAAAGAAAAATCAACTGATTTTCCTGGCATTTAAATTGGAAATTGAATTAGGTTTCTTAATCCTTACCACATTGGGTCACCTGCTCCCACCCAGCTCTAACAGAACACCTGAGGGAAACCCAGTCTGGAACTGGAACTGGAACTGGAACTGGAACTGGAACTGGAACTGGTGGAGGGATGCTGGGCATCATCCACCTGCGATAAGAACCTCTGCTGATCACCTGATGACATCTGTGAGCCATGAAAGGCCCTCTGCTGTCCAGGAAGGGTTTTCTCCTTTTGTCCCAGGCACTCACAGCCCTTCAGGGTTGTTCTCTCACAGACTGAACTCTACAGGCAGAAGATCCAACTCAGTCTTTAAGTCTTATTAAATACTGCAAGTCTTTAATACTTGCACTGAGAAAGAATTCAGTTCTTTGCAAAGCTGGTTCTGTGCCTTTTTCCTCTCAGCAGGCGTGGGATGACACTGGGGCTGTCACATCCCTGTGCATCCAGGGCTTTGCCTGGGGGACAAGGACAGAGGGAGGTTCTGGCTCTGGTGTCCTGCAGCAGTCCCACTCAAAGGCACAGTGATGTTATTTCATGACTCAGCTTTGTTCTGGGATGATTTTTCATTAGAAATTGGCATCCAGAGGAGGCAGCAGGGAGGGAACCCTCTCTTTGTTCCCTTCAAACCACGGCCAGCATCCCCCTGCTTTCCTTCCACTCACTGTCAATTCCCAGGCAGGTTTGCATCACTCATTTAACAGAGTTACAAACTCCTCTGGAAGGGCTCTTGGAGAGCTGCTTGGGCTTCTCCTAGCAAAGAAAACATTTGTGTTTGTTTCCTACGCTCCTGAGGGAGAGCCAGTGCTTTTATGTGCTCCCACGTTTCCATGTGTGGTTTCCTTATTCCCTCTCTCCACGCTCTGGGCCAAAGTTACTCAGACTTTGCAACATTCCTGAAGCTGCTCAAAACTTCTCACCCTCCCTTGTGTCTGTCAAGTTTTCTTGAGAGCTTTTTACTGTTTCTCCATGGCATCAGCTTCAGGAAGTTCATCCTCACTGCTGGGGATGGGGTTGCAGGACCAGCTGCAGAAAGGCAGGAGAAAGGGGTATTTTAAAAAGTGAAGAGCTGGAAAGTGGCACTGGAAAAATTGAACCTGCAAATCACAAGCTCTCTCTGCCAACCCAGCTTTGGTATGGATGAGTCCCATGAATTGGTTTTTTCCCACCTCTTTGACTTCTCAGGCTGTGAACAAGTCACTGGCAATTAATGAGGGAGCTCAGCAGGCCCTGAAAATGTGGCTGAGGGTGAGCAGGGGTTGAGTGTTTGTTTCCTTAAAACCAAATGCCTCCAGAGGTGCCACAGATCCGATCTGCAGCACTGGCAGAATCTGAAACTGAGGATTTGTTTTCCAGGGTCTTACAGAATGGGATTTTTTGAGTTGGAAGGGACCTTAAAAATCACCCAGCTCCATGTCTGCTCTCTGCTTAACATCACGAGCCAGATTTGTAACCTCGGGAGGTTTTTGTTCAATGAAACTCCTCTGTTGAAGCCCCGGTCTGTGGTGACTCTCACCTGGCCCACCCCACTTCTGCATTTCAGCACATCCCCAAAATTCAGCTCCTGGCCCTGCAGGATTTCCCTGCTGTGTCCTGGCAAGGTGTGACACCGAGGGCTCTGCCAGCCTCCCGTGTCCCCCTGATGGAAACCATCTGAGGGATGTGCTCTGTTCTCCATAAACACACCCCTGCTCCATCTCATCGATGAGATAAGAGGAGGAGAAGAGTAAATAGCAGAAAACCCCCAAATTTCCCAGCTTTTCCCTAAGGTCCCATTATCTCCAGCAATCTTTCCACAGAAACATCTAATTGAACAAAAAAAAAAAAAAAAAAAAACAAAACAAAAAAACCCAGGGAGGAAAATAAATTTGGTGGTCCAGGGGTAATGGAATGAGCATCGTGTCCTCTGCAAGCCAAAGGCAAATTAGGGCTGGAAAATGCAACATGAGACAAGGGAATTATTTATGGTCCTGTCGAGGCTTCAATCCAGGGAGCAGCACTGGCTTACAGGCTTCCAAAGGACCCAAAAAAAAGGGAGGAAAATAAATTTGGTGGTGACACCGGGTGGTCCTTGCAGGTCAGGAGCCTGCTGGAGATGTTTTCTGATAAAGGTCAAAGTAAACATTAATTTTGCTGTTCAAGAAGTGGGAGGAAAATCTGCCGACTTTACAGCCAGTGTCAATAATTTGCTGTGCTTGGAATCAATCCAGTTGTCTCTGTTTGCAAGTCTTGGCTTGGTTTGCCTCGTTTTTTTAAACCAAAATTTCACCCTGTGGTCCATTTACAGCTGTGATGTTGCTTTATGCAAATCAAGTAGAAAGACAAAACAAGGAATTTTGTGGGCGACTTCTGCCCAGTCACTTTTCCAAAGTTTTTTTCTACCCTTTTTTTTGGCCTTTTTGATGATCTAAAAGATACTCTGGAGGAAAGCACCTTGTAAAATTTGGAGGTTTTTTTGAGTTTTTCATTTATTTCTTTGCTTGCTGCTGCATTTCCCAATTCTCTCTCATTCTCTCATTTCATATTTCATGTGTCCAAGGCTCTCAGCTGCAAATTTACTCCTCTGACAAATCGTCTGAGTAATTTTCTGGCTCCTTGTCAGTGGCAAAAGTATGTGCAAAGCTCACAAATATTTCCTGCGTGATGCAATGCCTTTGCCTTCGAGGGTTGTAGTGCTCATTCCTTGTCCTTTCACTGTGGTACCAAAATAAAAACACATTTTGAGGGAGTCAAAATAATTGTAATTATAAGTCTTCTTCCTCTGTGGCTTGTAAGGTGCTTCTGTGCAGTGGTTTGAAAATGTTTATTAACATTTATTAACATTTTTACATGTTTATTAAACAAAGCCATTAATTAGGGTTCCGGATGTGCTGTTGAACTGGAGGTTGGATAAAACCTTTTCATTTAAAACAATAATTCTATGAGTGATAGACTGAATTGGGTATTTTTAATGGGAATTGGATATTTTTAATAGGAGCTGTATGTTTTAGAGGAAAACCTCATGTGGACACAGGGAACTATTAGCAGGGGAGGCATCTTCAGGCTTTGGAGAGGAAATGAATTTCTTTAGAAATTACAAAAGTTTTTGTTTCACCTTTTTCCCAAGAAAAAAATTCTTGGGTGTCTTTATTCAGTGAATTTCTGTATTTCTTGTTTTCATCTCACTTTAAAGTAAAGAAAACCCAACCCAAATGTCAGAAATTGCCCTGGGGTGCAAGTTCTGTTTTCGGCTGTGGTAGACCAGGATTTTAAAGCCACAGATCTCTCCATGTTCTCATCATCAAACTTGATGGGGAAAAACCTTAAACTTTGTGAGAAATCAACCTTTCATTCCCTCCCTGCTTAAAGAGCTTTGTGTGTTCCAAGGTTAAAGGTTCCAAAAGATTTTTACCTGAGGAGTAAATACAGAAAGATTGGGTTAATTTGATTTTTTTTTCCTCCTGTATTTTTCAGAGTTGGGTTCGGAAAGGAACAGCAAACTCTGGGAGCTCCAGGTGGAGATTGCACAGGATTTTTGGATGTGGGGGAGGATGTGGGATGGATTCCTGAACTTAGCACAGTGAGATTTTCACTCTTTATTCATGAACACCGTATTTTCCCAAGCCTCGACGTCTGAAATGTCAGATTTGGACTGAAATCACCTCAGAAGCAGCTCTGAGCACGACAGGGATATTCAGAGGTGTCTTCCTGGGAGAAAAAGCTGGTTTGGAGATCTGGCTACAGAATTCACCAGGATCCAGCTGTTTGTGCCCCCAGGGATGGGGAACCCAGGATGCAGCCACAGCTGCCTGGCAGGTCCCTGCCCTGCTCAGGTGGGTGGCTCCAGGTGCTCCAGCCACAAAGGGATCCCAAAATCTGCCCCCACAAGGGCTTCCAGAGGCTTTTTTTTTCATAAGAAACCTCAGGATTTGTGTTTTCCACCAGTGAAAGCAGTGCCACAGGTGGCTGCTGCCTTTGGAAAGTCTGATGCAATTGTTCACCACATGTTTGGAGCTGGGTAAAGTTGCCCATCTTGAAGAACCGAAAGAAAATCCCCAACAAACCCCAAAACAAACATGAAAAACACAGTTTGCTCAGGGACCCAGGTCTGGAAGGAGAAGCCTGAACTCAGATTCAACTTTTGGTTTTGCTTTGTGTTTGTTTTGTGGAGCAGAGGCAGCTTCAATCTCCAGCTGCCAGGTCCTTCCCACTGGGTGCTGCAGTCCTTCTTTTCCAGCCATTTTCACGTTTCTGTGCTGGGCTCAACCTCTCTCTCCTCCTCCTTTGCTTGTCTTGGCCCCAGATTTCACCAACAGCTCCTGAATGTTGCTTTAGGGAAGGGGCAGTGCTTGAAAGGACACCTTGGGGTCATAGGGGAGAGGCTCTGGTGATATCTGGAGTGTTCAATCCTTGGAATAACTGCAGAGAACTCGTCTGTCTGTCTGTCTGGACAGACACAGCCCCAGAGTTTTTATGTCCTTGAGTTTTTGGAGTGTCCTCAACACAATTAGTGAGTGTATCCTGCCACAAGCTCAGCTTTGAAGTCAGGATCTCTGCTGTGATTTTCCCTCTCCTCTCCCACTTCCCTGTGCTTGGAAAAGGCAAATTCTCCTGCTGGCCATGGTGTTTCAGCAGCAGAGTGGCTGCAGGGCCTGCTCTCCTGGAAGAATTTATTACAGAACCAGGGAATGGTTTGGGTTGGAAGGAACCTTAAAATGACCTCGTTCCAACCCCTCTTTATGAGCAAGAACAGCCAAACGTGGATTTTCCTGCTCGGTTTGGCAGGCTGCAGCATCTGGGCTGCTACATCAGCCCCTTCCTTCAGGGCACACATTGCCCAACCTTCCTTTGCCTCCAAACCCTCACAAGAGCTGACCTTCAGCCACATGACAGCATTTCTTGTCCCATCAGCTTTGTCTAATTAATGGGTCCAAGGGTGTAACCCAGTCACGCCGTGAGCTCATCCCCTGCTGGTTCCAGCCAGGAGTAAACACTCCTTGTGTCCCATCAAAGCCACCGTGGTTCCCTCAGCTGGGGATGTGGGCAAACCCCACCAACACCTGGGGTTTGTGTTTATGGATGCTGACAGGACAATCAGAGAAATTCTCAGCTGCATAGTGCAAGCAATTTACTCAGGAGAGACTAAAAACCTCCTTGTACTTTGGTTTGAAAACATTACAGTGTACTGGGAGAAGTTTGGTGTCAAGGATTATAAACACTAGATGAAGAAGTGCACCTGGGTTTGGGAGGTTGTTTTTCACTCTGGGTTATTTGTGGAAGGGTGTTAGGACCATGTAGCCAATAAGTGTTAGGGGTGTCACTTTAAGAGCCAATGAAATATAACATGTGTGTGAAATATGTTATAAAAAGGGCCTTGTGCAATTAAACGGGGCCTCTGGCCTTCACTTTGCCTTTGGAGCCTCTGTTGTTTTGTCTGTCTCAACAGCAACACATATTCCCCAGGTGAGGGGGAAAATTGGGCTGCCATGAAATGTCCCATGAAACCCACGGGGACACCAGTGGATGGTGTGAGGTCTGGGAGGGGATTTGGATTTCTCTGGTGGGCTCTGGGTGAGGGTGGGTGACCTGCAGGAACTTGGAACACTCATAGGAATGACATTCAGGGGACTTCACTTGGCTTTCTCAAACAGCCCCTGGTGTTTATCCACTGGCACCCACCTTTCCTACCTGTCAGAACAGGCTGAAGGTGCTTCCCACCTGTGATTTTCTCCTTGGAGGCCCTGCCATGGCACAGCAACGTGGCCTGGTGTCTCCTGGCCTTGTGCTGCTCCCAGGTCACCCCCGTGGCCAACCAGCCATGGATAACCAGGAGAGGATGTGGATCCCTAAAAGCAAATCCAAGCCACTTTGCTGGACAATAAACATTTCCTAAAACTCCCTCCCATCACAGAGTCACCCCTGGGACAGATATTTATTACTAAGAAACTGCAAGTGGCATTTATTGACTGAGTAACCACTAACCACCAGCTCCAGTGGTTTTGCAGGAACCTCTGGGGAAATGCTGGGGAAGCCCTGACCTGGGGAAGGCTCACCCTCCCTGCAGGCTTTGGGAGCTGCCTGGCTCCACAGGTCCCTCCACCTGCAGGAGCCCAAGTGCTGCAGCTCCCTGGCGTCTTCCTGATGGCATCTTCCTGATGCCTCTCTGGAGTGAAAACATAAATTAGAGACTTTCACCCTGCATGGATGATAATAAGTCCAGGAACAAAGACAGATAACAGTAATCAAGGGCTGGATCAATAACTTTAATCCTAAAGCACAGACAGCCCCTATTAATTCAAAGTAAAACCCTCCAGACTGAGAATTTAGTGGTTAGAAACAAATAGGTTGTGAAAACTCATTTGTTTTCTCTTTCCCCACCCCTTCTCTAATTGAGGAGATGCAGGAGGGGTTGGATTTCTTCCTCCAAAGAGGAACACTGCCAACCTTGTCTCCAGTTTCTCTCTGGAGACAGCCAGCAGAACGGGCAGGAGCGTGGGGAGAGGCAGGGCAGCTTTCCTGAGCACAGAGCATTCCCCCAGCACAGCCTTTTCCAGGGACAACAGGCACTTCCAGGATATTTGGCTCTGAAGACCGTGGATGTTCCAGAGCCAGCAGGTCCCAGCCTGGTTCCTGGGAGCTGGGCTGGAGGTTTCCCTACCCCAGGGAAATATTCCATACCCCAGTGGCTGCCTGGGAAGGGACAGCCCAGGCTCTGTGCTGAGCCCACAGGAGGCTGGGGTTGCTTTTCTGCTCCTGGGTCCTGCTCAGGGGATGCTGTTGGTGGCCAGGGGAGGTGGGTGGGCAGCCAGGCCAGGGTGACAGCAGTGTCCACCTGACTCAGGCTCTGGAGGAGGGGGGATTCCCCAGAGGCTCTGGGAACCCAGGGGCTCTCACTGTGCCCTGACCCACAGCCCACAGCAGGGGATGGGCGACAGGTCAGGGGACAAGGGGAGGGGGGGGACCTTGGAAGACCTCTCTGGTTCCCTTTTCTTTCCCCACCACAAATTTCCTGTGTGACTCCAGCGAGTCATTTAATGTCTCCAAGGTTCCCCATTTGCAAAAGCGGACTTTCCCAATCTCCCAGGAATGTTCCAGGGATAAATACACCAACGAGCCTCCAGCACTCTTTTGATGTAGCCTGGCTGGGGCTGGTTCAACCAGGACCTCCCCCGAGTAAACAGGCTCAGGAAAGGTCCTGATTTTCTGGGAACACAGCAGTTATTTCTAAGGAAACCAGGAGTATTTTCTGTGGCTGCATCAAAGCACACAGGGATGGCTGGAAGTTGCTCTCCATAACTAATTCCATTTGTCATGGATGAGACACTGGAGCTGGACCATATTAGAGGCTGCTGCTTTAGGTCCTTGGGTACCAAAAGGGGAGGCTGGAAAGGCAGAGTAAATGAGGAGTAAATTCCAATATGTTCTGAATGTAAGCAGCAAATATTCCTGGTGAGAGCACACAGCTCAGGGAGAGCCTTTTGCCAGCCGTGGGTGGGATCAGGGCATCATTCCCAGGGAGGGTGCAGAGGTCTCCTGGCAGCTTCTCCTTCACCTCAGCCACACCAGAGCCAACACGGGGGCACAAGAGCAATGAAGGGAATGGGAGCCTGACAAATGTGGCTTGGAATGAGCTCATGCAGTGGGGGAGAGACATCCTGGGTCCTCAGGAGAACAGGGAAAGGCCAAGGCTGTGCTTGAGCTTTCAGTGGGGTTTTGTCACCCGCTGTATTTTCCTGAGGAGGAGGCTGCAGAGCAGGGATGGCTGAGTTGGGGAAATCCTGCCGGGACAGGGGGGCTGACAGGGGGTGACACCTGCTCTGGTAAAGAATGTGTTAATGACAGCTAACTGACCCCATTAATGACAGCTAATTGACCCCATTAACCTTGTTCTGCTCCTGCAGGTGCACTAGAGAGGAATGTGAAGGGGAGAGTGTGTGGGGGGCTGTGTTGTAGCCCAGGAGGTGTTTTGGGGTGGACAGTGGCTCTGGATGTGCTGAGCCCTGAAGGGACAGAGGGAAACTGAGGCAGAACTCTGCTCTGGAGCCAGACTGGGAGAGTTGGGAGTGTTCACCCGGAGAAGAGAAGGCTCCAGGGTGATCTTAGAGCACCTTCCAGGGCCTAAAGGGACTCCAGGAGAGCTGGGGAGGGTCTGGGGACAAGAGAGTCTGAGGATGGAGGGACAGGACACAGGGCATGGCTTCCCACTGCCAGAGGGCAGGGATGGATGGGATTTTGGGCAGGCATTGTTCCCTGGGAGGGTGGGCAGGCCCTGGCACAGGGTGCCCAGAGAAGCTGTGGCTGCCCCTGGAGCCCTGGCAGTGCCCAAGGCCAGGTTGGACACTGGGGCTGGGAGCAGCCTGGGACAGTGGGAGCTGTCCCTGCCCATGGCTGGGGTGGGATGGGATGAACTTTAAGATCCCATCCAGCCCAACCCAGTGTGTGTCAATGTCCTGTTGGGGTGGTTGTGTGGAAAGCTGAGGGACTCTGACTCCTTATGGCCATCTATTTCTTAATTTCTTTTTAACTGCTTAGTCAATTCTGGCTCCTTCAACTACCCAGATAAAACCCATTCAAGGCATACAACAGCTCAGGCTTGTGATTTTGATATTTCCCTTCTCCTGTCCCTCTCTGACTGGACTCAGGGCTTTGCTGCTGCAGCCAAAGAATTTCCCTGGTCCCTTTCCACTTAAAAATCACTGGAGTGAGAAGTTGTGGCTCGATTCTCTGAGCCAGCTGCTGGCTTTTCTGGAGTTCCTGGTAAATCCCTGCTGTGGGAAGCTGTGCTGGGAGCAGCCTCCTGCCACGCTCCTCCCTCATCCCTGCAGCTGGCTCTCCAAGAACTGGGTGGGCTCCTGGTTCTCCCTGGCTCTGTGAACAGGGAAAAAGGCAAAGCAAGTAAGGAATATTTTTTTTTGCTGCAGAGTCAGGTGGGAAAGCCACCAAAGGGGAGAAGGGTGACAGGGTAGCAATGCCCTGGCTGCTCTCTCTTTTCTGTCTCACAGAGCAGAGATTAATGACCTAACAATGGGGGGCTGGCAGGGTAAGAGGAGATATCTGGCACAGTGTCATTTATCAGAGGCTGGAGCTGGCTGGTGCAGTCCCTTCTTCATCCCTGAGGGTGTTCCAGTGTCCCCCTTTGACCCAGGGCTGCTCACTGGGGGTGGCCCCAGGTAGTGCAGGGGGCCAGGTCTGTGGGTCATTGGCATCCCTGCTGATTCCTGTGGCTCCAGTGATGCCTTAGATTTTAACGTTGGTATTTTTCAAATCCTGTAGTGCTTAGTACTTGGTACTCTGAAGTGTTCTGAAACCTGTGAGCTGCTTTCTCACGTTCAGATGGACATAACAAAGCCTCTCCCAGCTGCTCTCCAAGGACACCCAGGCTGTCCTGGGCCCAGAATGTGTAACCCAACATCCTGGAAAGGGGGGCAAACTGGGGAGAATGACATCATTAGCTAAAGTTGTAATTGGGGAATTGATGCTGATCTGCAAATGGACCAAACCCTAGAACTGTGTGAGGAACTCGTGACTCGGGGTCCATTTTGTCGTCCATCTTGGGGCCCAGGGTGTGAGAGCAGCCTCTGGCTCCCCAGGGTGGGCCTTGAAGGCCTTCAAATAAATATCCACCTTTATTCTCTTGCTCCTGTCTGGTCTCTGTTTCTAGGGAGCCACTTTAGGCATCAGTTTGAGGGCTCTGGCAGCCAGGAAGACAAACAGGAGGGGGAGAAGGTTCCTTGTGGCTCTGCTGAGGTTCCTCTCTTGTGGCACAAGCTGCTGAGGGATGAGCAGCTGTGAACACGAACACTGACACACAACTGTCACATTCAGAGCTCCAGCCAAGAGGGAGAGCCTGTCCCAGACTGATCCCAAGCCTCCTGTGCTCCAGGGGAGGGCTGCAGCTCCAGGGCTCTTCCCATCTTCAGGCTGAAACAGGTGAGAGTGTTCTCATGCACTGGGCAAAGAATTTCAGGAATGTGCTACAGGAAGCTGGAGGAACAAATAATGCCAGCTGGTTTAGAAGGTGATGAGGCTGTTAATTATGAGTTTAATACTGGGGGTCTGGATTCACCCTCTGGAATCACTGCTGGGGCAGATGAGTGTGAGTGTGGAGGCAACAGGACAGGAGGGAAGTGAAGCAAACAGTCCTCAGACCTTCCTGTTCTCCTTGAGCTGCAGCTCCTGCCCCTGTTTGTTCAAGTGCTGGCCTCGATGTTCCCCATGCCTGGTATTTTAGGATGTTCCCTACGTGTTTCAGGGTCTCCAGTCTTTGGTTTGCTGGGGGAATGCTCAGGCTGGCAGCAGGGCTTGTGTCAGTCCCCAAGGCTGGCTGGGAAGCAGGGGATGCACCAGCACTGCCTGGCAGAGGGCACCCAGGGACCCTTGTGCCAGAGCACCCAGCTCCGTGAGGCCCCTGGCTCAGGGATGTCAAAAACAAACTTTATTTTTGGTGGGAAAACGTGTCCCAGGAGAGATTTTCCCATGAAATTTGCTGTCTCCTCACACCAACCTCTGCTTTTGCCCAGGTGGTGTCTTTGGAGGTGAACCCTGAGCTGAGTGTGCTCCCCACTGCCAGGACTGCACTCCTAGTAGATTAAAATATTCTTGGAGCTTTTTTTGGCTCTGAGTGGCAAAAAGTTGCTTGCTCACAAACTGGGAGAAGCTGCTGGAGGTGGAATATTCCCAGATGCTGGGTAGTGATTGCCGAGGCTGGTAAAGGCTCTCAAAGCCCCTCAGAGAGGACTGGGTGTGTTTCGTGAAGACTGAGCTGAGTTTGTTAATCTTCTGCTGATTTCCAAACTATGTCAAAATTAACCTAAATAAATGAGCTTGATTAATTTCCGCCAGCTCTGACATCAGACAGGCCCTAATGTAGAATGGAGGTGAAATAATTTAATTTATATTATCTGCTGCAAAGGGAAAGGTGTCCTGGGTGGGAGCAGAGGAACCTTGGGAACCTGGGGATGCAGTTCCTTCTGCAGCGATAGCAGAGGGACAACTGAGATTATCTTGAGGGGCCACACTCCCAACAAAGGAATTATTGGTCTTGTCCTACCAGAGGATGGGCATGAACCCATGAATTACGAAATCAAGACACTGAGCCTCAGCATTTGGAGCTTTGCTTGTACCTGTGCAAAGGGAAGGGGGAGAAGTGGCACAGCTCAGAGCTGCCCAGGTGGCCCAGGAACCTTCCTGGTGTCTCTTTGCTTTGGCTCTGGCTTTGGGGATGTGCCCTGGGTTATGGGAAGGGAGGGAGTGCAGCTGGGAGCAGTCCCTGGTGGCTCTGCTGCCGTGGCCATGCCCAGCTGTCGGAATCCCAGGGTCAGGAGGCTCTGAAGTTTGAAGTTTAGCTGTAGAAGCAGTTACAGAATAAAGTAAAAAGTTTAAAATGTAGTGATAGAGAACTGTAGACCAACACGTGACCGGATGAAAAATCCCGCAGTGCAGCAGATGTGTGACACAGGTTTAATTAACTATTGGTGAAGAAATCAAACCAGTGTGTATGTGGTAATTACCTATTGGCCAATTAGCCTTTAAGAGACCTTGTAACCTACAATTTTGTGGCCACTCTTCATGACATAACTGACTTCTGCAGTCCTCTGTAGAGGAGTTCTCACAGCTCCTGGAGACTGTAACAATAAATAACACTTTAAAGCCTACCAGAGTGACCTCGCCTCTGACCCTGCCATCCCAATGCCCAGCCTGCTGCCTTCCTCTGGGGTTTTCCAGGATGAGCAGGGCAGGAGCTGGGATGGCAGGGCTGCCTTGTGCCTTGGGAGATCCACCCAGTGATGCTGTCAGACCTCTCGGGGAAGGAAGGACCTGGAAATTCCCTGTTGTGAGTGTGAGAGCAGCTCTTCTTTACCCAACAGTTTTCCTATAAATAGAAGGGCTTCGCTCAGCTGTTTCTTGGGGACCTGCCACAAGAATAAAGTCAGACCTCTTAAAAAAACTATGGTGTCATTGCTACAATTACAGCCCAAAACTTGACCCTGTGGAGCCCCACTGAGGCAGGAAAATCCTCCCAGAGTAAGCTCTGCTTGCCAAGAAAAATGGTTTGTGGTTGTCCACGTGGCTTTGGATGGGATTGTAAATGTCTTGTGGAAGTTGGGATTGTGATTTAGAAGCTGGGTTAAGGAATAACAGATTTGCTCAGCAGAACCTGCCTAATGAATAAATATTGAAGTCTGGTTTATGGTCACAGAGGGTCAGTAACCACAGAATTATTAAAGCTGGAAAAGACCTCCAAGATCATTGGATTGGTCCTACTCCTGGCCAGTCCCCACCTTGTCCCCAGCCCAGAGCTCTGAGTGCCACCTCCAGCCCTTCCTTGGGCACCTCCAGGGATTGTGACTTCATCACTGCCCTGGGCAGCCCCTGCACACGCCTGAGCACCCTTTCCATGCAGAAATTTCCCCATGATATCCAACCTGAGCCTCCCCTGGCCCAGCCTGAGGCCGTTCCCTCTCCTCCTGTCCCTGTTCCCTGTTCCCAGAGCCCGACCCCCCCTCACTGCCCCTCCTGGCAGGGAGTTGTGCAGAGCCACAAGGTCCCCCCTGAGCCTCCTTTTCTCCAGGCTGAGCCCCTTTCCCAGCTCCCTCAGCCCCTCCTGGGGCTCCAGCCCCTTCCCCAGCTCCGTTCCCTTCCCTGGACCTGCCCCAGCCCCTCAGGGTCCCCCTTGCCAGGAGGGGCCAGGAGTGGACACAGCCCCCGAGGTGCCCCAGCAGTGCCCAGGGAGGGGGACAAGGACTCTCCTGGTCCTGCTGGCCACTCTGCTCTTAATCCAGGCCAGGGTTGCCCAAGTGTGACACACTGATGGCTCCCATGCTTTTAACCCATGTGAGAATTGGCTCCAGGCAATGGGTGGAGAAAAGATCCTTTTCCATTTTGCTTACCCCATTTGCTCCATAAAAGAATTGTAAATGGAAGAATTCTGAAGGGAAACCAATGAGATGTCACCATGTATGAGGTAGTGAGAGCTTTAGGGGCTGTGTGGTTCCAGATTTGCACACAGATACTGGAATTTTGCCCATGCTCTAACACCTTTCCTACTTTCTCACCAGAGTCTCTGGCAGCAGACAGGAACAGCCCCACTTCAAGAACAAAAAGCTGTTTCACATCTCCTTGGTTTTGCTCTAGAGATTCCCCTGATTTCCATGCAGATGCCCCACTTCCTTTTCTTCACCCGGTGAAGTCATCTTGCTGAAGGCCACGAGTGGGGCCCCTTTGGAAGGGTTTCAGTGCTGGGAGCAGGGAAGGAGCTCTGCTTTGTGTGATTTCCCACCTGGCCGTGCCCTGGCAGGGTTTGCCTGGTGCTGGAGCCCTTCCCCTGCAGGCAGGAATGTGCCTCCACATCCTGTCTGCAGGGATGAACCCAGCCCTGGGGAGGTGTTGGGGAGCCTGGGCAGCCTGGGCCACCGGCAGGGAATGCTGAGCCCTTCCACTGCTACTGAATTAATGGGTTTATTCTCCTCCAATGAGGCAGGAAGGGAGGGGGGTTTGTGCCACTTGTGCAAAGGGGGAAGCCCCGAGGGCTGGGGCAGGAGCCAGCCTCAGGCTCTGCTTCTGGGAAGTGCTGAGCTGATGTTTTGGGGAGCTGCAAACATCTTCCCACCCCAGCTCGGAAAGGAGGGTCAGGGAGTGATTCCCACTTCCAAGACCTCTGGAATTAACTGAGGAAGGGAGGTGGTCCCTGACAGAGTGAACCCATCACTGTTGGGCTCTGGAAGAAGCCAGACTAATGCCCAAATTCCAGGCTGCAGCTTGGAGCCACCCCTGTTCCTTTAGCTGACACCCATCAGCCAAATCTGTTACTGCAGAAAATGAAATCATTTTTTCCTTCTATTATTTTGTTTTTGTTTACAGAAATAGCAATTTATGGCCTCAGTGCAATGGAGCCTATTGTGAGAGTTAGCAATCTGGTTAATCCCCATGAAAGCCTATTTTGTGAATCATAAATCCTGCTCTATTCCAGTGTTCTGAAGTTCTAAAGAAATCCCAAAACACAGCAAGGTTTCACTAAATAATCTTCTTAATTCTTGAGTAAAAAGCAGTTAAATGGGAGTTTTTCATTCAAAAGCAGTGCACTTATCCTTGGGGTGCAATGTTTTGTTCTTTTGGAGGGGGTGTTGTCAGTGAGACTTGGGCACCCTTAGAAAAGCAGGTGAGATTCAGCTGTGTCTGGAGACTAAAAAACCTGTGGAATCAAAAATTACTCGATCAGATGTGCCTGGAATAAAATTCTCTAAAGCCCTCAAAGGCTCATGGAAATGTCTGAACCTTGTCCTCACATGAATAAAGTTTAATTTCACTGCTCCAGAAATGCCAGGATTAATGCTTTTCTGTGTGTATCCTGAGTGGAATGAATAGTTTATATAAAACCCCCCAACCCTGCACGTTGGAGCATTTATAACACACGATAAACTTTGACATGAGGAAATGTCTGCCCTCCCCATCTGTGAATAGAGCACTTGGTGGCTGCTTATTAGAATAAAAAACCACTCAGAGATAAATATGAATCCAATTAATTTTATTTTTTTCACTTTAAGACACAAACTACATTTTAAAGAACTATCTATGAACTTAATTTCCCAAAGAAATAGCATCAAGTATAATAGACCTAAACTTTATACCACGAATATTACAATTTCTCTTCCATAAAATTAAGACATCTCTATGTACAGTACCAATAAATATGCAGCAAACATTTTCAGTGCCTTTTTTTTTGACGTTTTAATATAAAACTCTACAATCAATGGCAGAACATAAGGAGATTTGTACAAGAATGAGAGCAGCTGGAAAGCTATTTTAGTTCATAATTCAGCAAAAAACTCTAACACTGCTGACTTATGTTGCTTAATAAACTGGGTTATGATCTCCCAGGCAAAGCCTTTCATGTTGTTCCAAGGGATTTAACAATAAGGAAATAGGAATTTGGCAGTGTCTCTCCAAAGTTCACACTCTGGGAGAGAATTCTGCCCAGTGCTGGCACCAGGGCTCACAAACAAATGGAAGTGGAGCTCTCATTTCCTTTGGGAACCTGTCTGGATGCTGAGGGGGGGTGGGAAACACATCCCTGTCCCAGCAGCTGGAATTTTGATACCCTTGGACCTTCCTGGGAGGGAAAAAAAAATCCCTTCCAGTTCATCTCAGCTCGTGCTGCATCCTCCGTGGAGGCAAAATGTGCCCTGCCAGAGAAATCCCCAAAGCTGGATGTATCCCCTGGGATCTCGGCCCCAGCTGGGAAAAACGGGGGGGACAAAGCTGAGGGGGATCAATCCAGCTGTGCTTGGGCATCCCAGGCAGGAGGGGAGAGCTGGGAATGCCCAGCTCCCGCGGCACTGTCCTGCTCTGGATCTCCTGGAGTAACTTCCAAGGATGTGAGTGAGGCTCCCCCTCCCCTCGGGATCCCTGCCCTCGTGTGTATTTAACATCAACCCCCGTGGGAATCCTCCCCACGGAGATTTGCCCACCCACAGCCCAGAGTGGGAACAGTGGGGTTGGTTCTCCCTTTCACAGGGTCATCTTTACCCAGAAAAACACCACGAGAAGCCCCTCTGCAGCCTGGGAGAGAAGCAGCCCTGTTATCCCCACCTTCCCCAGGCCCTTCAGGGAGGTGCCTCCCTCCCCCTCCACTCTCCAGAGGGAGCCTGGAGATTTATTGGGAGCAGACACCTTTTTAGGATTGAAGGAAGCTAAAATGCAGCACAGTGCTCACACTCAGTGGGTTTAGACCACAAAGAATCTCAAGTTATTACCCTAAATAAATGGCAGTGAAATTGAATTCTGCTCTGCTCAAGTTAAAATAGAAAATAATAATAATGATAGAATTCTGTTTTGCTTTTGCTAAATGTGAGGTAGATATTGGATTGAAAAGAGTAAAAAACAACATAACAGCAAATAACATCTTTTTGGTGTCACAGGGGAAAGCAGCCTGATTTCCACTGTCTAATTAACTCCTGGCTGATCTACAGAGGTTCTTAACAAAACCTCCCAGGGATTTGCTCAGTGGATGGAAAGCAGGGGAAACAAATGTCCTCCATCAGAGTATTCCAGTGAAATCCTTCCTGGAGCCAGAGCACGGAGCCCTTCACCAGAAGCCTCTTCTGAAGCAATTTAAATGTGATACTCTGAGTTCAAGCCAGAAAAGCAAAATACGTTTGGGGAATACAATTAACATGACAAGTGGGAGAACGGTTCTCAGTTCTGCTGGTGGAAAAAAATGGAATTTGCATTCTTGGCAGCAGAGGAATTGGAGATAACAGCAGCCAGGATGAGGAATAAATATCCAGGGGCTGCTGGAAGGGCAAGGACAGCAAAGCTGGAGTTAGAACAGGGTTAGGGGTGCCCCGAGCTCTGCTGCCCTCACTTTGACCCTCATTTGGCCAAGATTCCCTGGTTGGGCTGTGCCTGTCAGCCAGGAGCAATTGGGAACACGGAATTCCCAAAATGCTGAGGTGTTTCTGTGTCTGGTTTCTGCCTTGTGAAGCACAAGTGCCTCTAAATTCCCAGGGGAAAGTCTGGACCCGACTTCACTCTGATGAGGGACCTCTAACTCCATAAAATAATGATTATTCACACATTTACACACAATAAAACTGGTTTCTTACACGTCAGCACTGCCTGGCTGCATTAGCTGGTCACTCTTAATTGTGATTAGTGTTCTAGGAGGGGGACCGGGATCAAAAGCGGTCACATTCATTAAATTGCATTTTTATTATCATAAAACTTGGGAAAAATAAAGAAGCTAAGTCAGTTCTTGTGGTAAAGATACATCTCAGTGCTGAGGCACAAGACAAAAGACAATCCCTTCTAGAAAATCCCTTACAATAGCAAAATGCTATTACTGGTGTGTAACACCCACATCTGGGCAAAGATCCTTGACATTTTCTGATTCTTCTAAAGAACGAATTCTCTCCTCATTTCTCACCTGAAATGATGGGCCACTCACAAGATAAATAACACAAAGGGCAGGGTGTTTAGTTGTGCCATAGAGGGGTGAAAAACCAAGATTCCTCCAAAATTCTGGAATATTGTGTTGAAATTTTCAAGCGAGTTCCAAAATCCCTTGGGCCTGGTGGGGGATCCCCTTTGTAGAGAGGTTTGCTCACCACATCCCCTGCCCTGTCACATCCAAAATCTTCTCAGCAGCATCTTTTTGGGTGATGTTTGACACCCCTGGACACTGGTCCTGCCAACACCCCTGTGCTGGGTGGTCCCTGCAGTCACTCCTTGATTTGGAAGGTTGCTCCAAACCACGATGGAGCTGAGGATAAACACAATTAAAACTTTCTATTCACTTTTAATTTCTATTGAATTTCAATTTTTAAAAAAAATTTTTTCCTCCCATCCACCAAAGAGGAGCTGGTTTTTACCATGATCCCCTTCAGCCACGTGCTCAGGGCTCTGCTCAGCACAAATAAATGTTGGCAGGATTGGAGCTGTTTTCTTCATACCTTGATTAAAATTTAATACATTTACTTCTGCATGTACATGGAGAGAAAGTTAATGCTTATTTATCAATATTCAGTTTTTAAGGGGAAAGGAAGTGGTAGGTAATGAATTCTTCTATGAATTTGGGTTGTGCTTAGTGTTAGTTTTCTGGGGGATGAAAGAGATTAGGGAAGAAGACAACTCCTAAGATATAGAGTATTTTGAGCAGTTGTTAAATATTAGTAATAATTTGATACTTCTTCTTTCAGTGGTTTTGTTCTGAAAAGTGCTTTCAGGTTCTTTTTCCTAAGAAATGAAAGGGTCAAAACCTGAAATCATATGTTTTACCTTATTTAGCCCAAGCTGCCTATGTCACTTTTTTTTTCTCCAGATTTCATTTTTTTTTTCTGATAATGGTTTTAGTTTCATGGCCACCCAAACAAAGCACATATTCAGCCTGACCACAGACTTTAAGGTCACTGCTTCCCATGACCAGATCTCATCAGCTTCTCATTTAATTGAAAATGCTGATGCCTGTGCATTTTCACATCTCCAGAAATGCTTTACATTTTCTAACTCAACAAACACAAATTTCTGAGAATGTTCATGTCTGTACTTAACTAAAAAAAAAGCCATCTGAGAATCCACAGCTTGTGTTCAATCTGCTGGAGATATTTCCCTTTAAGCTTGACTTTTGTCTCACTAAAGTGGCTTTAATCTGAGTTCGTGCCTTTGACTTCTGTGGAGGAATATCTGATATAAAATAGGGTCAGAATCAGCCCTGAACACTTATTTTATGTGCTGGTCACTGTTACAGTAACATCATTAGCACTGAAAAGGGGGGGAAAAGGGAATAAAGAGAATTTCCATGAGGATACATGTGGGGATCAATATGCCTGCACCACTTTAAAACAAGTAATGCCACATATATTGTTTTGTTTCCTATGAAATATGTGCTAAATGTGCTCAAAGCTGGTGTGGGTTATGGGGTGGAAAAAATCTAACTGGACTAAAATAAATATTTCTATGCATAATGCATCAGGAGAATCACACCTGGAATGGAGCTGCAGCAGGCAACTTTCTGCTGGTGAAATTCATCTTTAGTGTGCAGTGGATAGAAATCATGTGCTAGAAAAGGCTCCTTATTGCCAATGGAATTTCTCCCTGGAATTTCTATGGAATATCCACAAAAATAGATGTACGTCTCCATGTGTCTATCCCACAGAAGGCTCTTTGGATGCCAAATGTTGCATTCCCCACTCCTGTCCCCCAGCCCTCACAGTTCCCATCGTTCAGCACACCAGGATTATTGAGTGATGGTGCCTTGGGATACAGTTTTCCTGGAAATCTGCTCTCCCAGCCTACCAGCATTGCCTTGTGCCCTCAGAACAATCAGCTCATTCATAGAAAAGAGAAGCTTTCTGAATTACTGCTATTATCCCAGAATAAAGAGAATTTCCCCTCCAATTTTCTCCAAGGATAAACCAAATTCAGCCTGTTTTGCCCTTTGCAGAAGCTCTTCTGCCTAAGTGCTGGGAATCACCTGTCTTGGAAAGATGATTTCAAATCTTCCTTTTTGAGATTGACCACGTTGTTTTGTGTGCTGGTCACCTAAAGTGCTCTACATATTCCAAAATTTTGTGTTTTCTTGAGTTCAGATCCTGTTTGGGGCAAGTAGCCGAGCCACCAAAGGCTAAATGGGAGGTGTTGAGGGAACACATCAGAAAATCTGAGATATGGAAAGTCTCAGGGTTTCACAGGGAAGAATTTTGTCTGTAAGTGCCAAGAGTGGGGGATTTCACCAGATTTTACCCTGGCGGGGGATGTCTCTGAGCAGGAAGAAGAGCCCTGGAAAGGAGCTGGATCACCAGAACTCCTTTCTGAGGAGTAACGAGGCTGAGGTCGTGTGGGTTAAGCACTGAATGGATGATTGGGGAATAACTGCTCCAGACCCAGCTTAAAAATTAGGCCGAGCAGGTAGAGATAAAATAGGAATAAGGACTCAAAGATGGAAGTGATCTGGATAATAAAGGTATAAGAGGATCCCTTGACTCAGAGTGTTTCCAGCTGCCTGCAGGATCATTAAATTTGCCTTCTCCAACCCAAACCTATTTTGAGATGTTGGTTTTCTTTGTGCACTGGAGAAATTGAGTGTAAAAAAGGGCATTTGGATAAAGAAGTGTCCTTGCACCTGATGGACAGGGCCAGGGAGGCTGGAAGGAGCGAGGGACCAAGAGGACAGCGAGATGTGGATGTGGGGAGAGTGAAGGATGGGTCAAAGAAAGGATGGGAAGCTAAACTGGGATGAGGTTTTGATGCAGGGGATTTGTCAAGGTCCCCAGATGGGCAGAGCTGTGCCAGGGGCCAACACTCAGTGATGAGGCTCGAGATAAATCTGGAAGCAAGAAGACACTCACAGAGGAAAAGAGGGCAGGGCAGGGTGGGGAAGTCCTGGCTGTTGTGATGTGCCTAAAACAGGGAAGGACTGAGACTGTGGGATCCAGGGATTGCAGGACAGGGAAGAGTGGGCAAAAAGCCCTTTTTGAGAAGATTTAGCACAAAAGACCTGCCAGTTTTCATCTCAGCAGGAAGGTTCTTACACTGAGACATGAAGACAGAGACTCTGGTGTTGCCTGGACCTTCCCTCCTCCTGCTCTGCTTCCCTCCTCCCTTTCCAATCCCCTTGGCCTCTCTCCCTGCTCTTCCACTGACTTCTCCTGGTCAGCTCAAACAGATCTTCCCCCATCTCCTGCTGGGAAGAGCTTTGCCATGGACAAAGCTGCAGGATCACACCTGGGGCTGTCTCCACTAAAAAGCCTCTGCCCAGTTCAGCTCTGCAGCTGCAACCCCTCACCCCCAGTGCTGCAATTCCCTTCCTCAGCATCTCCCCAGCACTTTGGGACTTTGGGCTCCACCATGGCTTTGGGTGGAAACATCAGCTCAGGCAACGAAGCCTTGCTGTCATTTCTGGGCAAGAAGTGGAAAAATGGAGGAAATCCAAGGAGGTGAGGCAGGGCAGAGCTGCAGAGAGGGGAGCCTGGTGGCTGGAGCCTGGGAGACCTCGGGGCTGTTCCAGGTGTAAAGTTCCAACCCATGAGGATCCTGAGCCATTGTTGGAGATGTGTTTGCTGCAGGAGGGCAGCGGAAAAATGGGAATTTTCCCTGAGAGACAGAAAGGTCTAATGGAAATGAGTCAGTGCAAGGAAGTTAAGCACTCCTGAGCTCCACCAGGGTCGAGTCTTTGGATCTTTTCACCTCTTGTGGGGACAACTGGTGGCCAACTCTCACCCAGGGCAAGGCTGGGGAGTCCCTTGGGGTCGGGGGCCACCACCAGCACTGGCTGGAGCACCAAGCAGTGATTTCTTTAGTTGCACTTGCTTTGCATTAAAAATAATGGAAAGCAGGACATTGCAGACGTTTTGTCCCAAAATTTTGGCGGCTGGTTTAAAAGTGTGCAAAATTTTGCTGTGTGTCTCTCTCTGCCTTGTTTATTTTTTTTTTTCTGTTATCCTGAAGTTGTGACCTGGAGGGGACATTCCACTTTTGTGCTGAAACAGAAAGTGTTTTGTGTGTTCCCTACATCTTTTCCAGAACATTCTGAGGCTGTATATGGACTTAGAGAACTGTAAACAATTTTTTGGAAAAATCAAAAATCTCAAGTAGCTTCTGCAAAGCACAAGATATAATTTTAATCTACTTTACAGGGAAGTTGGAAGGGATTAATTAAGAGGTTAATAATTAACCTGAGCTTTATGTTAGTGCAAAGTACTGAGTAAATCTATTCATAAGGAAATGATGAGAAGTAATTACTTTTTAGAAATGAGAATCTGAAGAAGGGTCATGCAAAACTATACTGGAAGTGCTGGAGAAAGCTCAAAACCTTTTTTTTTTCTTTTTTTGAGTTGAGGAAATTGTACATTGAAGGTGGAATTAGTGACATAGCCTAGGCTCAATATTCACCATCAACACTCCCACCCACAGGTATCAACCATTCCTCCTTAGCTTAAAAAGTTTTGAAGAACTTTCAACTTTAGCTTTCAAATATACTTTTTTTTTTTGCTTCAATATGGCTTTCATTTTTCTGTTTTGGCTTTTTTTTTTTTTTTTGATTGGGGTTTTTTTTGTTGTTTTGGGGTTTTTTTGGTTGGGTTTTTTTGGTTGTTTTGGGGTTTTTTTGGTTGGGTTTTTTTGGTTGTCTTGGGGTGTTTTTTTTGGTCGGGTTTTTTTGAGTTTTATTTTGAGTCAGTTTTTGGTTGGGGTTTTTTTTTTTTGGTTTGTTTTTTTGTTTGTTTGGTTTTTTTGGGGGGTTATTGCACTTCAACCTGCAGCTCCACTTTTCCTTACCCATTAAAATAAGGCTGTAGTGAGCTGCAGGGAAGTGATGGCACAGAAGAAGGAGAAGGAGAAGAAGGAGAAGAATACGAAGAAGGAGAAGAAGGAGAAGAAGGAGAAGAAGAAGGAGAAGAAGGAGAAGAAGGAGAAGAAGGAGAAGAAGGAGAAGAAGGAGAAGAAGAAGAAGAAGGAGAAGGAGAAGAAGCAAAACAGCAGAGATCTCACCCCAACACGCGCCCACAAAGCCAAAATCCAAAGGGGTCCCACTGATGACCCTGGAGGGATCCCCCACCAGCTGCTGCCAGAGCCCTACAGCAAAAAGGCCCCAAAGAAAGTTTTGTGCTCCTTGGTGTAATCCACCAGCTTGATGTCACTCACGTTGACCATCAGCTTGTCTCCCACCTCCAAGGAGACAACAGCGCCCAGATAAATGGGCTGGAACCAACCATTGCCGTTCTCACTGAGGGTCTTGGTGCCCGTCAGCAGCTGGGTGGGCTCGGGGTAGCTGTCAGTGACCTTGGTGATGATCTCAGTGACAGAGTTGGGCTTGTGGCTGCTCTCGATGGGCCCTCGGAAGGTGACCTGGGCGTACACGTAGTAGTCCCCAGACACAGGAATCACCAGAGCGTTGCTGGAGTAACTCAGGTTGTTCTTGGTGAAGGCCAGGCCTCGCTTGTCTTCCCACTGCAGGATGGGCAGGTGGCTCCCCACGGCTCTGGCCAGGTCCTGCTTCTTCACTGAGGGAGGCAGAGAGAGGGAGAGCAGGGTGGGTGAGTTTGCCACAGCCAGGGGTGGGGATGTGAATCGGGATGGTGTTGGGCAGAGATGGGGCCACTCTGGTTTAAAGTTTGATTGGTTGCTGCAGTCTCTTGAAGACGTGAGAAAGTCTTCACAGTACGAGTCAGAGGTCAGCCATTTGTGCTGAGTGGTCACAAGACCACAGGTTACAAGGTCTTTCAAAGGTTAATTGGCCAATGAACTACTGCCACACACATTTGTTTCAGCTTCTACACCAAGAGTTAATTAAAATGGTGTTACACATCTTGCTGCAACACAGGCTTTTTTATCCAATCATATAACTTCATACAATTCTATATTATTGCATTTTAAACTCAGAGCCTGCAGGCACAAGGTTTTGAGAACTTTCTGTGCTTTGGATTCCGACAGATCTGACCCCAGAACTCTGCTCCAAAGGGGGAGGGATTTAAGCAGGGTGAGCAAAATGCTGGGGCAGAAATGTTCGTGTTTCACAGCTTCAAAACGGAGCAGAATGGGCTGCAGGAGAACTGGCCAGAGGTATTTGCCAGGGTGCCCATGGGGTGTCCAGATCTGAGCTGTCAGCCCTGAAAGCCAAGGGTGCTTTAGGAAGACCCTGACAGTCACAGTGAACTGTGCCTGGGGGTCCTGTTTGTGGGTCAGACCCCAAAGGATGAGCTGTCCTTCCTCAGGGCTGAGTCTCCTGGCACTGGAAGGCAATGGAGAGGGCTTTACCCATTCCCAGAGTGAAAACCTCGTCCTTAAGTGACACCAGCACTGGGACAGTTGTACCACGCTTGTACCTAAGGGTTGGAGACAGGAAGAGGAAATTCTAAATCATCAATTCTGTTTCTTAGAAAGACACTGCTGTGCTTGCAAGATGCCCACACTGGTCACCACGATGTGTCACCAAGCACTCAGGCACTCAGGCTTCTCTTCCTGCCAAGCTGCTTCTGAATGGGGTTGGAGGCCTTGTCTCGAGCTTCTCCTCCTGAGTGCTCTCAAGGACATCTTTTGCAGAATTGCTTTTGGGTTACCAGGGTTACTGGATTTTAGCAAAAACCCCAAAGACCCCCCTGTGCTTCAAGAGGTCCAATTCCAAAGCAACACATTATATTTTAAACCATTTTTATCTCTCTCTTTCCCTTTTTTCTTTCTTTAGTGCTTTTCTGGGACAAAATACTAAGCTTGAAGTCAGCCTCAACATTCCTCCAGATTTTTTTTTTCCCAAACTTGATTACAAGCAGAGCTCCAATCCTGGCCCCAGCATCAGTCTGCTCCAAGTTGAGGATTCTCCCCAGGCTGCAGGGTTAAAATTGGGGAATTTCTGCCTTATTGCCTTCACCTCTCCTCCACCACTTTAATTTCTCACACACAACAGACAGGAGAATAAACCTCAGCCCTTGCACGTTTTTCTGCAGGGAAGCAGGAGTTGTCTCCACTCTTTACTGACTGCCACATAAAATGGTTGAGCTAAAACAGCAGCAGTGGGAAGGAGAGGATAAAACCCATGCAGATTCTGTCAAGTGTTAAAATGAACCTGGAAAATGAAAGATGAATGCTGAGAAAATACTCAGGGAATGGAGTTCCAGGAACTGAGACCTTTATAATGAGCTTGTGTTAATGTTTAAAATTGATTTTGATTCAGTATCTGGGGAAGGGGGTGTGTGCTCAGGTATGGTGGCAAATGGAATGCAGGTGAGGGAAGGCTTTGAAATTCCCTTGCAATAACCATTAGGTTTATCCTGGGTGAAATGAGACTCAGAAAAAGGAATGTGCTTGTCTCCCAGTGGCATCTGTTCCCCTCTTTTCCAGCAATAAGTAACCCATGAGGAGACAGGAAGGTGTTAGGAGTGCAACTCCTTTTATATTTTCTCAGTAGCACAAGAAAATAATGGCCTTTTTTTTTGTTAGTGCTGCTCAAGTACCAAGTCCTTCTGATCTTTTCCCGGAAGGAAAAGTGGATGAGGAGAGTATTTCTGGGAAGGAGAAGACAGACAGGGATTGTGGCAGCAAGGAAAGCTAAATTACAGAAGTTTTATAAGGTTAGAGACAATGGAGTTTGATACAGATAGGGGAATAAAAGGAAGTGAAAGTGCTCCTGGTCTGCCTTCATCTCATCCTCATCCACCTCTGGGTTTAGGGATTAGTCTGAATCCTGGGAAAAGCTCAGGCAGCTTTGGATCACTCTCAGATTTGCAAGAGCTTGGAGCAACACGTCTCAGAGAGCAGAGGAAATCTTGTTTAAATGGGAAGGATCAAGAAAAATCAAAATATTTCCAGAAAATGTCCTGTGCTCTTTTCCATCTCTGGAATTCTGGGGGAAACTTGAAGGAAAGCTGCCTGAGAAATATTCTTTTCTTGTAGAATGACACATTTAAAATGTCAACGACACACTCAAGTCCAATGAATTTTTATATTACTTATAAAATAGGTTTTATTAGTTATAGAATATTATAAGATCTCAAATGAACTACATGACTTCCTAACTTCTAGAATTAGTCAGGTTTCACAGCTTTAACCTCCCTTTTAGGATTAATCTCTCTCTATTGATGCTCTCTATTTTCAAGTTAATTAATTTTCCCCATGCTTTCAATAACACTCAGGAGAATAAAATGAATGTTCAAATGCTTTTTAATACAGCCTGTCTCCTTTTCTGGCAGCAGCTGTACCTTGTACTTGTCATTTATTTATTTATTTCCTTACTTCTGGAGCCATACTTCCTGCAAATATACCTATGACGTTAATCCTTGAAGTAATTAAAATCTGCTTTTAATAAGGGATTGATTGCCACTGTTCCTTCCATTTTCTCACACACTGTAAATTCCTGCCATCCCTTAATTTTCCTGTCCCCAGATCCCTTTTGGTTCAGTCCCTTGCTGGAGAATCCCCGTTGCTTGTCAGATTTGGGGTGTATTTTGTGCTGAATTTGTGGGGTTTCCTCAATTCTTAGCACCAATGGGAGAGCCTAATCCTGAACTCTGAGTCTCAGCAAGAGATTGGAGCCTGTGGTGCAAGGTCCTGTGTCTGCAGGACTCTGGCGCTCAAGTTCGTGCCCTGAGGATTTAATAAAGGTAATTTGGAAGCAGAAATGATGCTGTGCCCAGATTTGGAGGTGGGTTTGGGACCACTGCAGTATGAGGAGCACGAGCCAGGTCCTGCAGCACTGGTCACCCACTGTGCCACAGGGGACAAGAAGGAACAGGCTCTGCTCTGGATCCTGACCCCAAACCCAAATAAGTGGAGAGGGGATGATGGCAAGGCACAGAGAAACCCCAAATAAATATTAATGCACAGGAGAAAATGGGGGTGGAGGAAAGTCTGAGCTGGGTATTGGCACACCTCAGTAGGTGAAGTCATCAAGGAGAGGAGATCTCGATGCCAGTTTGGAGAAATAAAAATTCTCTCTGTGAGTTAAAAAGGCCAAGAGCAGCTGGAAGATTTATCATAAAGGAACAGACACCAAAACATGGAGTTACTCTGCTGCTGCCAATTAATCAGTGCATTCCCAAAAAGCTCTGGCTAATTCTCATTCCTCTCACTCCTCTGCTCTCACCTTCACGATAGGTGTGCCTAAGACTAGAAAAAGACAGAGTAAAGGTGTGGAAGAGATTTTCTACAACCTGGGATTTGTAGTCTGCCACCTTCACATTGAAAAAGGCTCCAGAGGTGGGGGAATGTGACAAAGATCAGGGGAATAATTATTCCCTCTACACTTTCTCTGCACAAGCTGTGATTTCTGAGAAAAGAAAACCAGGGTGGAACCCAAGAAATTATTATTCACAGAGCTGAAAATAACAGGAAATATTTTGTACCTGCAAAGTGCTGTTAAGCTTGGGAACTCCTTGCCACAGGGAGAAGCACCAGGAATATGTTCAGGCTAAAAAAAGGGTCAAAGATAATCCATAGATGTTGGGTTCCTTGATGACTACATAGCACAACACAGAAAGCAGAGAGAAAATTCCCTTAACTTTCCCCTTTTTTTGCTCCTTTGTGTGGCCTGCAGTGGAATGCCAAAAAGGATGGGCACAGCCCCAGGGAATGATGGCAAAGGAGTTTTTGTAAATATGGAAATTTGGAGAAAACTGGTGGGAGTTTCCCTGTGGCAGCTGGGATTTTGTGCAACCCAGGGAAGCTCCCACCAGCAGAGCAGAGCTTTGGCTGCTCCACTGAGTCACTGGAGCCTCTGGATCCCTCTGCCATGGGGGACTTGGAAAAACAAAATCTTGCAGCAGCAAACACGGTCCTCTTGCTCCTTAAAACTCACACTTCAGCAGAGATGTGATTTTGGACAAGGACAGGTCAGTTTTGGAGCTCCAGAAACCCCTGTGGCAGAGGGAAAGGCACCAAGGATGTGCAGCAGGAAGGAGCTTGTGGATCAGGGAAAGGGAACTCTGCTGGGAAATACCTCAGCCCTGGGCTGGTTGAACTCTGGAGGTGGATATGGATTGAACCCTGGAGGTGGAATTGGATTGAACTCTGCAGGAGGATTTGGGAGAAGCAGCCCAGCACTTCCTGCATTTTTCAAGTTACAAAGTGAGCCCTGGGGCAACACTCGGAGTGTTGGGGAAGCCTCTGCAGTGAGCTGTACTTGGGAGAGGGAGAAATGGCCTCAGGCCAGCTGGAAAACCCTTTGGCACTCACTCCATCCACACTGGGGCCAGACAGGAACTTTTCTCTGGGAATATCTCAATTTTCCACGTGGGTGGAACTGGCGAGGATGGGGGTATCTCAGGACAGTGTCTTAGATGTGGTGACAGCTTCAAGGATGAGGTGGTGAGATGGGGACCTTGGAGATGCTGACAGCCCCTTGGAAAGGCCTGGAAACCTCTTGGAAAGGCCTGATAACTCATTGGAAAGGCAGGGGAGCCTCTTGGAAAGACATGGAAGCTTCTTGGAAAGGCCTGGGAGCCTCTTGGAAAGGCCTGGGAGCCCACCCTGTGACAGGACTTTGTGACAACCCCTTCCTACCACAACATAAAGGCTTGGAGGGCTCAGCTTGGCACTGCCCTTCCCCTGCTTGCTCTGAAATGTGTCAGACATTATCTCACTGCAAACAGGGGGGAGGATTTATGGGAATGTGGTGTGTGTGGCCTGAGTCAGGCCTCGCAGAAAAATAAAATAAAACTGGCCTGATTTGACCTGATTTTGCTCCAAAAGTTGTAATTCTTCCCAACTCACTGCTCCTCGAGGGCTCACTTGAGCTTCTTCCCCTGCCTTTTCTGGAGGATTCAGCAGATCACTGAGACATCAGGCACCTGTTTCAGTTCAGTTACAAAAACTGGACATTCAGTGAAGGAAACAGCTTGGAAAAGTGGTGACATTTCTGTCAGCTGCCTCCTTGGTGAGCCCTTTCCTACAGACACACTGCACTCAATCTGGCATGGTCAACAAGGCAAAGCTGATTATTCCCCATGTTCCCTGCAACACCTGCTCCTTTCAGATCCACACAGACCAAGGTTATTGAACCACAACATCTGCTGTAAAAACGCTCTGGTTTTGAACAAGAATTACCTGTCAGGTGAGCCCGTGGCTTCTCTGCACTGGAAAGAGTGTCTGTAACTGAGGGAAAAGGGAAAAAAAAAAATGGTGTGAGGATGTTTGCTGCTGTTCAATAATAAAATCACAGAATATCCTGAGCTGTCAGGGACCCACCAGGATCATCCAGGGCAGCCCCTGGCCCTGCCCAGACCCCCCAACAATCCCAGCCTGGGCATCCCTGGCTGCCCAAAGGCTCCTGGAGCTGTGGCAGCCTCGGGGCCGTGCCCATTCCCTGGGGAGCCTGGGCAGTGCCCAGCAGCCTCTGGGGGAAGAACCTTGCTCTAAGTCAACAAAATGTGAGTGGAGATTGCTGCCTGTGAGGAAACGTGTGTGGAGGGAAAACTGGGACTGCTCCCTAATACTTTTTTTTTTAACAATGGCATAAGTTTATTTATAATAATAACAACCAAGTGGTAGTTTTAGAAATAAGTACTTTAAATTACTTACTGTTTTAAACTCTGTTTCAGTAACAAACTGGTATAAGAAGTCCATTGTTTACATTAAGAATCAGGTCTGGTTTTCCCACAGAGACCCAGTCAGGTTATAAAATAAAGAGTATTTTATTCAGTGCAACGAAAGGAGTTGTTTTCTTGGCTTTTATGAGGATAGTTATCTTTTACACAGACTTTTATGAAGTTTACATGCATAAGTCAATCCAATAAGAAGTTTTCCTCACTAGAAAAATACTGCAGTGGCTCTCAGAGAATCAGAGGTGAGGTTAGATGACTTGATGCATCTTTTGCAACTTTTGCGGGCTCTCTCCATTCCTACAGAGGCCTGAGTCGGGAATGATTTGCTGAGATCTCTTGTTGACACCCCCGAGGTGATGAGATGCAAACGAGGGAGTTTGTCAGACCTGCTGCAGCATCAACAGGGCACGTTGTGGCTGTGTCCTAAACTGCTGGAGGCCGAACAGAGGGGAAGTGTGGGGAGCACGGGCTCCCAAATCCCTGCTTGTGCTTGTGCAGGGCGTTGCAGTGACCCTGCAGAGCTGTGGGGGAGGCTTGTGCCAGCACAGCTTTCACAGCCCGGGGCTGTGAAATGCTCCCATTTCGCTCTGGCCCCAGTTATCTCCCCGCATCTTCTCACCCGGGTTGGCCTGGGCGTGCCCTGGCTGGGCCGTGTGGGCAGGGATGGGGTGGTGAGGGCAGAGGGAGGTGGGGAGGAGCGGGCTGGAATTGCAACAGCGCAGCACCCGAAGGGGAAAGGGTGCCAAACTCACCAGCAGATACTGCTCGTTGCTTCAGAAAGTGAGAGCTCCTCTCCTCCGTGACCTGCAGGGGAGAGTGACAGGCAGTCAGCTCAGGGTGCCCAGCACCCACAGAGGGGCTCGTTCGAGTTATCCCAGAACACGAACAGCACCAGTAACACCAGTGAGCTCAGCCGCAGCTCTTCTGCAAAAACTTGAGTCCTGACAAGGCTTTGCTTCACTGCAAGACATTTCTGCTGTTGGTTCAGAACTGCCTTCATCTCTGAAAGGGTTCCAGGACCCTGGGGGAGGTTGTGTTAAATTCTGAGGCTGGACAAGCCCTTGGCACAGCGGGGAGAGCAGCAGCCAGTGTGAATCAGCCTTCCCGGGGATGGTGACTCCATCCAGCCCTGCTGGAGCCTCTCCTGCCCCTCAATCCATGCAGAGCAAGCAGAGCAAAGTGACAGATTCTCCTCAAGGCAGGGCAGGTCTGAGCCTTCACAGGAGCAAAGGTTCACCCACAACACCAGCAAAGAGACTGAGGTGGATCAGCTCCACCTGCTTTGTGCCCTGCACCTGCCTTATTCCATCCAGACCAAGCCTGTTCCTTAGGTCTGTCTGGAATTTCGGGTGGCTTCCTGGGCAGACAGGAGCCAAACAGGTCTGAGAGAGCAGATGGCAGGGGGTGAGGTGAGCTGGCTGAACCTGCACTGGGGGGAGGCTCATCCTTCCTCTCCTCTGCAATTCCCTCCTGGAGCTGAACACTCCCATTCCCCTCGGGCAGGACGTGGCCCTGGGCCCTGCCAAGCGCTGCTGCCGCTGAGGTCGAGCAGTTCGGGGGGACTGTGCCTGTCACAGGCCTGCCCTGAGTCACCTGCTGCACCTCCTGAGTCACCCGGGCACGGCCGGGGCTCCGCGCCAGGCGCTGCCGAGGGAGAAGCTGCGGGATGTGCGGGGTGTGCGGGATGCTGGGGGATGCTGGGGGATGCTGGGGGATGCTGAGGGATATGNCGCTGAGGGATGTGCGGGATGCAGAGGGATGCTGAGAGATGCTGAGGGATGTTGGAGGATGCCGGGAGATGTGTAGGATGTGCGGGATGCTGGGGGATGTGCGGGATGCTGGGGGATTTGGGGGATGCTGGGGNATTTGGGGGATGCTGGGGGATGTGTGGGATGCTGGGGGATGCTGAGGGATTTGGGAGATGCTGGAGGATGTGTGGGATGCTGGGGGATGCTGGGGGATGTGCAGGATGTGCGGGATGCTGGGGGATTTGGGGGATGCAGCCTCGGGAGCGCTGACCCTCGGGGCTGACCCTCAGGACTGTCAGGAACACCCATCCCAGAACATCTGTCAGGAGCTGGCACAGTGATTTATGGGCAGCCACCAAAAATACACTGAATAAACAGAATAAACTGAATAAACTGCCCCTGGTCAGCTAGTAGCAAAGGATTTGAGGCACTTTGCCCAATAAAAGGCTGAAACACTATTAAAGTGTAGATGCTGAAGCTGGCTCCTGCTGGCTGTGTCTCACACAGCTTCAAACACTGCAGGAGAAGGAGAAAATAGATAATTTATATTGGCTGGGGAAGGAGAATGTCTGTGGAAGGAGAGGGAGCCTGCCTGGGGCTGGGGCCTGCTGGCTGCTTCAGTAAACCCAAAGAGTTTAATGTTTTGCTGGGAGTAAACATCCATGTGCTCCTGCAGAAAACAATAATTTCTAGAACAATTGCTCCAGTGTGTTGGGAAAAGAATGGAGAAGGAGAGCAGTAGGAAAAATTCTCCTTTTTTTTTTTTTTTTTTTTTTTTTTTTTTTTTGGTTGCCTTGCCCACCTGAACACAAATGTGTGCCCCAGCCCCAGCAGGCTCCTGGCAGAGACTGGTGTGAAATTCCAGTGTGGGGCTGAGGAAAACTTAGTGCTTTACTGTCCAGGAGATTTCTGAGCCTTTGATTATGTGTCAGGACTTTCAAAGTCCTGCTTTCTGTGGTGACTAACCAAGAGTGCCCTGTCGATGTGACTCAGCCACAGCCAGGTGACTCTGTCCCTGCCCTGGTGGGAAGCACAAGGTCAGAATTAAGGATTTCCCTCACACTCCCCACGCATTCAGTCAGGTGTATTCACCTAGGAGTATATTTATACATTCCTTGGATGGCATTTCCTACATATTTCCCAGGTGACTAATTCTCATTAGTGATCCCATTCTCTAAGGATTCTGCAGCCAGCGAAAAAAATCAATCCCAAACCTACATTTAAGGATGTAACTTCTGTGGAACTGTTTACATACTTGAAGCCTAACTTCTGCTGAAGCTCCTTGTATAAACTTGGATGTTGCAATCCAAACAGAGGTGGCAGGAAAATGTGAAGGAGAGCAAGAAGAGTTCTCCTTCTTTATAAAAGATAACAAAAAGGGTTTTGTTTAAACCTAAATTTAATTGTTTCCTAAGAAATCCAGCTGGAAACTCCAAGTGCAGGAGCTGCATTCAGAGATGCTGAAGGACAGAGCAGATAGAGCATGAGGATGGAGCAAGGTGTGAAATTATCCTGTTGCCTGGCAAAGGTGTTGCTGTTCTTATATTTTCTAATTGTGCTGCCTCATAAGGGTGTAAATATAAATATGGATCTCCTCTAGAAGAAGTTTGAGAGCAGTAGACAATGCTGCATGATGACCAGGTGTATGATCAGGAATACTTATCCTGAATAGGCACAGATGTTGGGCATTGATGGGGAGGGAGAGCTGAGCAGCACGAGACAATAGAGAGAAACATCCACACCATCAGTGCTTTTCTCTCTTTTCCCTTTTGGTTCTGAAAAGTTCACAGCTTCAATTTTCCCTTTGGTAACTGTGGAGAGCTCAACCACTGAGTGATACTGAAAATCCCACCTTGAGCTGACTCACAGATATTTGGACAGGCAGCTCTAATTACCCTGAGGGTTGCTGTGTGCAGAACACTCCTGGATGCTTCTGCTACCAAAAATGTCCAAAACCCCAGTGCATTTATATCCAGATATTGCTAAACCCAAAAAGAAGGGCTGATACCCAATGGCATGGGAAGAGCAGCTGGCAAAGCAGGCAGAGGGATTGAAAAGCAAAATACCCCCATCTCCTCCATCCACTCCATTTTCAGCCCTATTTCACAGGGAGGATCTCTGCAGGTCACCTGCAATACATAAACACAAGTTTTCCCAACTCCTGAGATGCTGCATGGCCTGGGCTAGGAATTTTTGGTAGGAACGTGGCCTGTGCCAGTAAAAACTGCCTTCAGTCAGAACATTTTGCTGCCCAGTGGAAGCCTGTACCTAAGAGCATGTGCCCACAAGGAACATTTGCATCCAGCAGCAGTGGCCAGGCAGGGATTTAACTGCTGCTGGCCTGGGAAGGGGAATCCCAACACCTGGGCCCACCCAGCTGTGCTTGCTGCTCCTCCCCAGGCATTTCTCCTTCCCCCAAAGATCAGGAAACCTTTTGAGTTTCTCTTTCCTTTATGGGCAGCCCATGAGGGCAGGTCTCTCCCAGGATTTGTTGCCAGCTTCCTGGCAGGATCCAGGTGGAGCCTCTGGGATTTTCGAGTTCCTTCTGCTCTGCACCAGGTCCCTGCTCCACTGCCAGCTGCCATGGCACAGACAGGGCACACAGGGGCATGTCCAGCCCTTGGGCCAGGGTTTGGAATTCCTCTTTATGCTGCTTGTGGCCCTGACACACCAAGGATGCCATGAAAAATAACCTCAAATACCAACTTCTCCAGGCCACAGGAGTTGATGTCCTGCTGGGTGGGATGCTGAGGCAGCCAGAGCTGCTCTCCTGTGCTGTTCCATTGATGGTTTTGGGAACTCAGACTGAAACTTGGCTTCCCTTTGAGGAAGCACGGCCCTTCCTCTGCCAGGGCACCACTATGGCCTTTACATGGATTTCCTGCTAATAACACCAGCCACGTGGTCTTGTTTGAAAAACCCTATTTCCTCTCCTTGCTCTGGATTGAAGCACAAAAAAAAAAGTGGTTTCTCTTTCCCAAAGGAGTAGTAGAGGGAGCTTGGAAGGTATCCAGGGAAAACCATCACCAGGCTGGAATTATTCATTCAAGATGCATCGTACCATGACACAGAGAGAGCTGCTGGCCCACACATGTTGCTGTAATGACATAACTTGCCCTGCTTTTTCCTGAAAGGGATATTTCCAGTGGAAGAGGTGACTTTGCATCCCTTCAGAGGCACCAGGTGACACCACGTGCACCCAGAGTGAGGCAGGGGTGACCGAAGTGCCTCACCCAGTGGGCAGCGTGCCCTGGGACACACCCCTGTTGCACAAACCTTCCCGGGCTTCCCTTCTCCTCCTTGCTCCAGGAAGGACTCAGGAATTTACTCCATCTACTCTTCAGCTGCTGAGTCCCTCCCTCCTCCCAGGACTGTCCCCAGAGCATGGGAAGGTGACAATCAGAGTGGGCAGAGCTCTGTGGGGGCAACCAGAGGACTCCTCCCATGGGCTGCAAGGCTCAGGAGGCCAATACTCATCCGGGGCAAACTCGGGGCTGCCCCCTGGTCCCAGTGTGCTCAGGGCACCCACACCCCAAAAGCAGTGCCCCACAGAGCTCTGCCATACAAGGCTGGTCCCAATAGTCCTGATCCGAGCTGTCCGTGGGCCACATGAGGACTGAGTCATTTAGCCAACCTCGAGTGCAGAAGAAAAACACAAAAAGACATTTTCCTGAGAGCTTTTGTGCCCAGAAACATTCCCAGGGACTGAAGCACCCTGAACCTGCAGGCTCCCTGGGGACATGGCTCCTTGGGGAGCTCCCAGGCAGCCACAGGGCCAGACACATCCAGCCCCCTGTGCTGTCCTGCCAGACACCACCGATGGCACGGAGTGAATGAAAAACCGGGAACAGGCAGGGCCCAGCTGAGGTGCAGCTCCTCCCACGGCACCCGGGCACCCGGCCAGCCCCGATGACTTTCCTCTTCCTCCCCGGGACTCGCAGAGGTTGTAACTCCTGTGATCACCTCGTTACATCATTGTGGAAACATGACGTGCTGCTAATTGGGAGCGTGTGCATGGGAACGCACACCGGCGTTGCAATTCCCACAGTTTACATTGTGCTTTTCTCTTAAGCCAAATCCACTCATGAAAAATACTTTTCTCTGCTCACCCTGGCAATAGGATCACGAGCCAGGAATGCATTGGATTGATTAAGAAGACTGACATTTTATTATTCTTTCGTTCCAAGGCTGTTTCGAGACTGATCTGTTCTGCTCTCGTGGGACACAAACCCAGAGCAGCAGCAGAGCCTGCCCAGAGCATCTCGTGTCTTTTACCCCACACCTCGAGTAGCACCCAGCTTTCCAAGCTCCTCCACGCTCAGCCTCTGCTCTGCCGTAATTCCACACTTTCGGAACTGAAGGCCCGCAAATCCTCTCAGAACGTGCCAGCCCTGAAGAAAGCTGTGCCCTGGCACCTGCAAGTAGGGCAGCCTGGGTTTCTACAGCTGGAATCGACGGCAGCGACAGGGTCAGGGCAGCACCACAGCTCGCACACTCAAGGAGCTGCCAGATCTCACAGCCCGGGGGACTGCACCTGGTTAGAGCCAGGTGAGGCAGAGGATGCTGCGCCCTGAGCTCGGCATCCCTCGGGCAGCGCAGCCTCGGGGTCACAGCGGGGCCAAGCAGGTCCCTGGAGCCACCAGCGCAAGGCGCGGCTCTCACCTTCCCCAAACATCCCCGGGCGAAGCGTCAGCCAGGTGACAAACCTGCCTTGGAGGCCACTGAAAACCAACCCCCCTCTCTCGGGCCCTCCCTCGGAACGAGCTCGCTGATTAAGTGGGGGAATTTCAGACCTGAAGCTAAAATTCAGAGCTTAATTCTCCCGACCTACAACTTGGGGCTGAATCCTGCTGAATCCGCAGCCTCGCGGGGGAATAGGCACTTGCAGGAGGGGTGGAACAGCGTGGAAGAGGGTTGGGAGAAGCACAGCACAAGTTTGCACGGCTGGGAGAAAAGTGAAGTAAGAGAAGAGCCCTGGATTGAAAGTTTTAATGGGGAGTAAAAAACAGGATGCGAAGTTTAGCGCCAGACTCCCTTAATTGTCTCAAACCAGATCTCTGCAGAAGTTCGCATTAATAATAATTAATAATCCCCCAGAGCTGTAGCTGTCAGCCCAGTGACGGGTGACTGACCCACTGACATCAGCAGATCCTCCTGAAATCAGACACTGCGAGAGGAAGCCGCAAATTTAACCCAAAAGAAGAGAGGAAAATGAGCCATCGTGTCAAAAATCTGGCAGAAATCAGTGCAGAGACACTGATTTCCATCAATCAGTGATTTTTTTAAAGCATTCCCTGCTTCACTGCAATAAAAGTTTTAAAGTCACGTATTCGACTTGTAACCCCAGTGAAATTAACGAACCGTTAGCTAAGAAGAACCTGCAATAATCAGATTTATCCTCGCTGTGAGGAAGCAGGAACGTAACAGCGCGTCCCACACGCGCCCTTAGACACGAGCAATTCACCAAGAGCATTAAAAAGAACTCCCCAAAGGCTCCGTTTGGAGGCGCGGGACGGCACTCAGGTGCGTCCGTGCCTTACCTGGCTGCCACAGGAGCCGGGCGCTCGCAGGTTCCCGACCAGCAGGTAAGCGGTGGGCAGCATCAGCAGCAGCACCGCCAGCAGGCACAGCAGCAGCGCGCAGCGGATCCTCCTCAGATCCCTGCGGAGGCGCATCCCGGGGCTTTGGCCGATGCCGGGAGCCGCAGCCTCCGGGCCGATCTCCACCACGCTCTCCATGGCAGCAGCGCCGGGCTCGTCCTCCCAAGGAGCCGGGCACCTCCAAACCTCTTGTGGCGCCTGCCCTGCATGGAGACCCCCATTAAATAAGAGCTGCCCCGAGTGTGGGAAGGCACCGGCGCACACGCACACCCTCCCTCCCTCCCGAGGAATGCACCGCCTACAATAGAAACCCGGCCGGGAGCAGCGGGAGCGCCGCGCTCCCTGCGCTGCCCCGCCGCCAGCTCTGCCTCCCCAGCGCTCCTGCTCCCCCCTCTCGCCGCGGCACAGGGAAGCCAGGAAAGTCCCGGTGGGTGGGACCAGGATAAACCCCGCTGTGCTGGGCTGGATCGGCTCGCAAGGGTTTTCCTCCTGGCAGAGGGAAGGTGAAACCAATGGGAGTGAAAGTGAGAAGCAGGGGGAGAGGCAGAGGCGAGGGGAGCCCGGCAGTTTCTTCTTTCCCAGAGAAAGGGGAAGAGGCTTTTGGGGAAGGTGAGGAGATAAGAAGCAAGTGACCCCAAAGAAGGGTTCCCTGAAGTGTTGCTTCACCCCCCCGTTTTAGCAGAATTCACAAGAGGCTGCCCGTTGCTCAATGTGCACCTTTGGCACCAAAGCATCATTTAGGCCCAAAACGGGATATTTTGTCTGCTCTGGACTTCATCTTCTCCAAAATCATCTTAATTAAAAATCTTAACAAAACATTGTGCTGTCACAGGAGTCTGTTATTGCTGCTTAGAAAAGTGTGATTTTACTGTACTTGGGGGAAAAATGATGTCACTCTTCCTTGACTGACAGCTGCTATCCTTGATGGAGAGGGGCTGCTGCCTGTGGAGATCCTCTGGAGCTGATCAGCAGCACAGCTGGGAGGAACAAGCTCTGCTGGCAGCTGATGTCCAGCTGGAAGGGACTCCTGTATCCCAGGAACCCTGTATCCCAGGAATCTTGTATCTTCCTTCCCTGGCACTCTGCAGCAGCCCACTCTCCATGAGGAAATCCACTCATTTAGGAAGTGCTTGGCATGGAGGTGTTGCCATTCAGACTTACCCAAGCTGTTCAAATTGGATATTTTTGTCACCAGGAAAGTTCTCAAAGAAACAGAAACTTTCTTTGATGTGTATGTGCACAGTGATGTGCAGGAACTTCTCCTTTTCCCCCGGGTGGGGAAACAGCCTGGAAACTTGAACACTTTTTTAGTGAGGGGGGCTTGGTTTCCCCCATGACAAGCATTTCAGATTTGGGCTTTTAAAAAATGAGATCAAAGAAAGAAAACTATATTCTCATGTCCCAGGCTATCTGTAACATCCCTCTCTCCCATAAAAATTCAGCCAGCTCTTTTCATGTCACTGATACTGCAAAATATCTTCCTATTGCAATAGCTGGGTGCAGCTCTTGATAGTCTGGAGACCTCCTGATGCCTGAAGTGGCTCCCTAGAAACAGAGCCCAGACAGGAGGGAGGGAATAAAGGTGGATATTTATTGGAAAGGCCTTCAAAGGCACAGCCTGGGGAGCCAGAGGCTGCTCTCACAATGGAGCCCAAGATGGGCCCCGAGTCACGAGTTCTTCACCCCTTTCTAGCTTTGCTCCATTTGCAGATCAGCATCAATTCCCCAATTCAAACTTGAGCTAATGATGGCATTTCCCCAAGCTCACCCCCCCTTCTCAAGGTGTTGGGTTGCACATTTTGGGCCCAGGACAGGCTGGGTGTCCTTGGAGAGCAGCNGTTTAGGGAGATAAGAGAGAACCGTGGAATGGTTTGGGTTGGAAGGGATCTTAAAGGTCCCCTAGATCCACCCCCTGCCATGGGCAGGGACAGCTTCCACTGTCCTAGGCTGCTCCAAGCCCTGTCCAGCCTGGCCTTGGGCACTGCCAGAGATCCAAAGGCAGCCACAGCAAATCTGGGCCTCCCACCCTCACAGGGAAGGATTTTTTCCATATATTTAATACAAACTTATTCTCTGTCAGTTTGAAACCACTCTTCCTTTTCCTGGCACTCCAGGCCCTTGTAAATCTTTTCTCTCATCTTTCCTGTTGGCCTCTTCAGGCACTGCAAGGCCCCAGTGAGGTCACCCCTGGTCTCCTCTCCAGGCTGAACAAACCCAGAGCTGCTCCATCCCCCTGATCCCCCTGGAGCCTCCTCTGGGCTCTCTCCAGCAGCTCCAGCTCCTTCCTGTGCTGGGCCCAGGGCTGGGGCAGCTCTGCAGGTGGGGTCTCACCTGAGCACAGGGACAGAATCCCCCCTCCCCTGCTGCCCAGGCTGGGGCTCAGCCCAGGCCAGGGGGGCTCAGGGCTGGCTCCTGCCCAGCCCCTCACCCAGCCCGGCTTTGTAAAGCACCAAAAGCTGAGTGCTCCAATCCCAGCCAAACCACATTGCTCCTGTCAGACCTTAGACAAGTGACTGATTCTGTTTCCTTCCTTAATTCATTGTTTGTTTTCATTTAGACTGTAAAACCTTGGGTTTGTTTTCATTTAGACTGTAAAACCTTGGGGACAAGGACTGCTCTCTGCTTTTACAGATCTCATTTCAGGGTAGGTGTGGCTCTGTTTATCCTCAAATAACAAAGCCCATACTTCTGTCAAGTGCTCTGTAGAGGAGTGATTTTTTATCCTTTTATTTTTTTTTCCCCTTGGGTCACAGTTGCATATTCTAGGGAAAAACACTAAAAAATTATACTAATATTTTGATCATGAGTATCAAAGTTAATTTTCTCTTCACTATGAGTGTTACAAAATCTTAAAATATATTCAAGGCAGGGGCCTTGCCAGCAGATGGACACAGCGAACTCAGGGAGAAAAGCTCCCAGTTCTCTCCAGAGAGAAAACTTCCCAGGAGTTTATTTTCATTTTATTTGCCAGGGATTTCCAGGGGAGCCAGCTCTGAGTTAGAACAACTTGTAAGAGCTTTTATTGGCCTCAGCCTTCTTGCAGCAATGACCTGCAAACCTTTGGCTGGAAGAGGATGAGCAGCCAGAGCCTCTTGAGCTGAGGTGAGAACAGGCTCGTGCTCTGACTTTGAGGCTGAGCTGAGAATTTCCTTTTAAGGATCCCAAGAGAGGGAGGAGAAATCTCATTTTTGCTGTGCAGACAAGTGTGCCTGGCAGAGAGGAGCCCAGTACCTGCCAGGAGGGGACTCTCAGTGAGGCAGCTCTGGAGCTGCCAGAAGAACCCCAGCACTGGGATGCACTGGGATGCGCTGGATGCCTTAAGTTTTAAGTTTTTTCTTCTGTTCTGCTTTAGTGTGCAGCTCTCAGCTCCATATTCAGTGTTACTGAGTTCCCTTCCCAGGGCAGTCAGACACAACAATTCTCTCCAGCCCAAGATTCAAGGACAATCCTTCCCAACCTCAGCCCCAAAAGCACAAACAACGTCAAAAAGAGGAGGCCAAGCAAGGAGGATGGAACTTCATCATTCCAGGTGATTCATTGGCCACTTCCCCTCAATCTGCAAATGGAGCATCACTGATCAAAGTGTGAAACCCCGTGGGCAAAGCCCCTTTTCTGTGTCCATCCTGAGGCCCATCCTGGCAGGGGCTGCAGCCGGGCTCTGCCATTGCCAGGGTGGGGCCTTGGGAGGCCTTGCAATAAATAAATCCCTGCTTTATTCCTCTCCTTCTGGCTGCCCTCTGCTCCAGCTCACACTGAGCAGGCATCACACTGGGATGCACTGGGATGCACTGGGATGTTCCCCAGCCATCCCTGGCTGCAGGACCTTGGGAAAGCACCATGGTCTCACCTTTCCTGTGAAAGGATCTGGATCACGGCAGCCAGGGCACGGGCAGGGACTGTCCCACTTGGCTGTCAGTAATGTCACATCATGTCACATCATGCCACCATTCACATGTCTCCTGCTGCTCCTCACTTGTCCCCAGCTCCTCTCTCAGCCCAGCCTGTTGTGCAAATTCTCCTGCTCTTGTCAGGCATGTCCCAGCCTGTGATCCTTGAGTAGTTTCTGCTGATTAGAGAAATCTGCAGGGGTTACCAATCTCTGCCGAAGCTCAACAAGCTTTCAAGTGGGCAGATGTTCTGCTGGGGAGCCACTGTGGGGCTCAGAGATATTTTTGAAGAGCTGAAAAAGTATGACAGGATCTAGAGATCCAAAGAAAACAGCTTGGCACCGGGGCATGGCACTGCTGTGCTGCTGAGCTTTCTCTGCTGCCTGAAGTGCTTTTTGTTCTCCCTGCGTGTTCGTGCCTGATGTGTCTGAGGGCATTTTGTCTGAGGAGACAAGCTGAATCACATCTAGAGTGAGGAGAGAGAAGTGCACAGGGATGGTCTGACAGCTGTTCCTGTCTTTAGCACGGAAAATGTTCAGTGTATGGAACCTTTATTCACCCCTCATGTACATCAGGTACTGGCTGTGCTCAGCTTTTAGGATCGTCGTGACAGCATTGAGGGGCTGGGGCCTGTCCAGGGAAGGGAACGGGGCTGGGGAAGGGGCTGGAGCCCCAGGAGGGGCTGAGGGAGCTGGGAAAGGGGCTCAGCCTGGAGGAAAGGAGGCTCAGGGGGGACCTTGTGGCTCTGCACAACTCCCTGCCAGGAGGGGCAGTGAGGGGGGGTCGGGCTCCAGCCCCTTGGTAATAAATGACAGGAGAAGAATAAATGGCTCTAAGTTGTGCCAGGGGAGGGTCAGGTTGGATATAAGGAGAATTTCTTCACTGAAAGGACTGTCAAGCCCTGGCACAGACTTCCCAAGGCAGTGGTGGAGTCCCATCCCTGGAGGGATTTAAAAGCCATGTGGATGTGGCACTTGGGGACGTGGCATAGTTGTGACCTTGGCAGTGCTGGGGACTCAATGACCTTGGAGATCTCCTCCAAGCCAAACACTTCTATAGTTCAATGATTTTGTGTCTGTGTTTTAAGTTTTGAAGCTTGCAGTGAGCATGGAGAAAAAGTAATTGAGCACTCTAGGCTCATTTCACATTTTCTGAAGATTTCCAAAGTGATTTTTGTTCACTGTGTGGGGAATGCTCAATGTCTTCTCTGCACCACCATGTCTGCTGAATCCTGAGAGACTGCCCTCAGAAAGAAAAAGCACAGAGCACCCCTCAGCTAGGAGGAGGGGGGGAATCAGGGTGTGAATTTGCTCCCCTTGATCTCATCTTTTGGCATTTGGTTGGATCATCTGGAATTTCCCACCTGTGTCACAGGTGCAGCAGGACTGGAGGGAAGGCTGAGGGATGGGAGGGCTCCTCTCGGCATCATCAGCTCCTGGGCTGTCACCGGTGCTGTGGAAGGGTTTTCTCTGGCCATGGGCAGGTGAGGGGGGTGTGTCAGGAGGGGCTTTCCAGCTCCTTGCACAACTCCCGACCCCTGGTCAGCAGAAGTAGGGCAAACCCAGCTGCTGTGTGGAAACATTACCCAGTTAGACTGGCTTTGTCAGCGGGCAGGAGATGGGGACCAGCTCCCCAAACACCCCTGGCCACGGGATGACGTAAGACGGGAAGGAGTGGGAGGGTGAGGGATGGTTCCCCACCTCGGCCGCCGTGTCCCTGCTGTGACCTCCCCCCTCGGGCTGCTGCAGGAGCAATGCTGCTCCTCCCACGAACCCCAGTGAGACGCTGGGCTGGGCTGGGCGGTGCTGCCGAGGTGTCAGCAGCTGGCAGGAATGTCATGGCCCAAAGGGATGCTGCTCCCCGCGTCCTTGGCTCCAGCCCGTGTCTGCGGGGGAGGCGGGGGCTGTGCCACGGCAGCTGAGCTGTTCCAGGGACTCCAGGAGAGCCTTCCAGGGTAAATCCTGGCCTGTCCCCCGCCTCCCCCGCGCCGTGCGCTGTGGGAAGAGAGAATGACATGGTCAGTCTGGCATTCCGGTGTTTAGAGTGGCTGCACGGGACACCACCTTCGCTGGAGCTTTGCCTGGAGGTTTTGTACTGTCAGGCACAGCTTGGCTGGACGTTCCCTATCGGCGATGAAGAGAGACCGAGAGACTGACGGTGCTCAGAATCTGAATTTATTGTCAACTACACACGTTTATATACTATCTTAGGAAGGTTCATAATTCTTTACTACAATGATTGGGTTAATAATCACATAAGCAAACTTATACATTTTACAACATTTCATGCTTGCAGAAGTTGATGTGATTTTCCTTTTCGGTAAAGCCTTGATTCAATCTTCATCTATCTTGATTCAATCTTCCCAGTTCTGTTTGCTCCTGCCAAGGCATCCTGTCCATCAGATCTCTTACGCTGATAAGGTCCAGAGTGCTGTCTGTCCTTTGTACCCCAACAGTTCCCCATCCACTCCAGCTCATACCAGGAAGCTGGCTCTGTAAAGTGCTCCCTCCATGGTCCGGGGCTTTGTTCCCCTCCTTGCTGCTGGCAGTCCCCAGCTCCAGCGAGGTGGAGCCTTGACTGTGGGCCAGCCTCCCTGCTCTACGTGCCTGGGTGTCCATCAGCAGGAAAGCACAGCTGGCTGCTGTTGTGTGGATGCCGAGGGGTTGCTGAGGATACACAGAACAGCATCAGGGAGACGTGACAAACACAAACAGGGGCAGAAAAGTTTGGTTGTACAGCTCAGTGACTGGTGATTCCCTAGAAAGGATTGAATGGCGTGGAAGAATGACTTGGTCACTGCCTTGCTTTCACACGTCACAGCTGGGCACAGCTGGGCTTTCCCTTTCCCTTCTTTGGGAGTGATGCAGCTCAGAGCTGTCCAGTGTGAGCAATGGGATCACGGGGTCTCGCAACTCACTGGCTCCAGACTCTGAATTTCCTGAGCAGAGCAGTGCTGGCATAGTCTGAGCTCATGGTCCCAGCCTGCCGTGCTCTAGTGCGCTTCAGCTCTTGAGCTCAGTCTGCCAAAGCTTTGTTTCCCTTTTAACACAGGCCTTCAAGTTTTGCTGCTGCCACGTGGAGTGAATGCTGTAAAAACCCAGGGGGTGGGAATTGTGTTCTTTCCCTGAAGGGATGCCCCAGGTTTCCCCAGACAAAGCCTGCTGCTCCCATAGGCACCAAGTCTGCCAGAACACCCCCAGGCATGGCTGGAGTGCCAAGTGGCACAGCCGTGTGCCAGCTGGGCACAGGAGCCAGAGCTGAGCATAGCCAGGATGCCATTCCTGTGTTCCTGCTCCCCCAAACCACAGGACATGGGCCCATGGTGCCATTCTCCTGTTCTTGCTCTCCTGAACCACAGGGCATCACCAAGCCATGCAGGAATCGTTTCACCAGAGGGAAAATTTCAGAAGCAAACCCCAGATGGATTCTAAAAGCCCAATGTGAAAGGATTGTCTGCATGGTGAAATGAGGATTTATGGATTTTCTTAAGTTTAGCATGGGAGGTTTGCGTCAGATCTGAACCTTTTCCACTGTATTCCTGATTTAGCTGCAGCCTTTGTCCAGAGTGTCGAAAAACCCACTCAAAAAAAAAAAAAAAGGTTCACTTGGCTCAGTGGCAAAGGACGCAGAGAGGTGACTGTGGAGGCACAGGGGGAATGACTGGGCTACAGCAGAGCCCTCTGACGAAGAGCATGGCCTGTGAAATCCAGGCTGTTAATCCTCGTGCTCTGGGGAACACATAACTGCCTGTGATGAAAAGGAGGGCTCCCACTGCATCAGTCACTCTGATCATGCCTGGCCCCATCCCAGGTCCAGGCCCTGACTGAGGGCAGAGCCAGGAAAGAGAAATCAGCACAAATTTTCCTCGGGATCTCACTGTCCTTCTGTGCATGTGGAAAGAGAGAGAACTTTAACTTTCATATCTGGGAGTAATTAATGACTTCCCATGTGCCAGCAATTTCCTGTAACTGATCTGACTCTGGTTTTCCCTTGAAGTGAGCATGGATTTATTCCTCATTTAGCCACCTTCTGCCACACTTTTGGTATCACATAATTTATCCTTTTGTGCCATTCTTTAATAAACTTTATGGGTTGCTTTGGCAGAGGCTTTATGGATCATTTCCCATCAGGTAAATAAACAAAGACAGGGCCAGTGGCCTGCACTGGGACTAATTTCAGAGCTCTTCTTCTCAGCAGCTCACCCAGGAGAAGCACCTGACCTCTTGTGAGTCTTGTGATGTGTTGATCTCTCTATAAAAGTTGTTTGTGAGCATGGTGATACCAAGAAAACTCTTGTCTGGGTGGGGAGAATGCAATTAATAATTCAGTTAATTGCAATTAATTGAATGTAAGTAATAACTGTATAGGAAGAAATACAGTGTCCTCTTGCTCTCTTTGGTCCTGGGCAGGATGCTCAGCCTTGAGCAGACAAAGATTTCAGAGTTGATTTTACAGCTGTGAACATCCCCAGCTTGGTTCACACCGACTGAACATGAGAGGAACCCACACAGGAGTTTTATCATCAGCCTTCAGTGCCAGGTGTTTATGGCCACCATCACCTGAACCAATTAAATTCACAGAATCAAAGAATTCCAGACTGGTTTTGTTTGGGGGACCCTAAATATCATCCAGTTCCACCCTCTGCCATGTCTAGGGACACCTTCCACTATCCCAGATTGCTCCAAGTCCCATCCAACATTTCCAGAGATGGGACATCCACAACTTCTCTGGGCAACTCATTCTGGTGCCTCATCACTCTCACAGTAAAGAATTTCTTCCTAAAAGTAATGCATTAAATAAATTAAATTATTGACAGGATTGATTGAATTAATGCTAGGATGGGTTCTAGCACTTAGTAAAACTTTAAACCAGCAAGAAAGAGGGTAAATCACCCCCTCCATTATTCCCCCTCCCCATTAAAGCTGTAGAATTCCTTTCTGTAGGATTTTGTGGATGCTGAAAATTTTCACTGCTTCAAGCACATACTGGGTATGTTTATAGAAGAGGAGTTCTTTGTGGGGCTGAAATAATCAGGATTTATGAGTCCCAGGAAAGTTCTTGGGCATGGGATTGCTGGAAGCTGAGGGAATGTTTTGGGAAAGCATTTTATAGGTTTTCCCAGTGTATCTACACCTGCTCTGGGGCTGGATAGATTTGGGACCTGTTGAAAAGCCCCTGTTGGAGGTGTCCAGGTGCAGGTAGCAGACCACAGGCAGTGCTGGGACATTTCTGGAAATTACTCCACCGTGACTCCCTGACATTGGCAGCTTGTCATGGCTCCAGTGGGAGGAAATGGATGGAAACTCTGCCAGGCCTGGAGGCTGGAGCTGCAGCGTGGTGTGGGTGCAGCCTGTGCCCACGCTCAGCCTGCTGCCTTCTTGAGCAGGATTTAAATCATGGAATCTCCTGAGCTGGAAGGGATCCATAGGGATCATCAATCCAAGCCCTGGCCCTGCACAGACACCCCAACAATCCCAGCCTGGGCATCCCTGGCTGTCCAAAGGCTCCTGGAGCTGTGGCAGCCTCGGGGCCGTGCCCATTCCCTGGGGAGCCTGGGCAGTGCCCAGCAGCCTCTGGGGGAAGAACCTTTCCCTGCTCTCCAGCCTGAGCCTGGCCTGGCCCAGCTCCAGCCCTTCCCTGGCTGCTGTCCCTGGCCCAGAGCAGAGATGGGAGCTGTCCCTCGGGAGGAGCTGCAGCCCCCGGGGAGCTCTGCCCTCACTCTGCTCCAGCCTGAACAAGCTTCTCCTCCAGTCCCTTCTGTGTGTAATTATTACACATTTCCTGCTCTCAGCCTTTCAGCCCACTTCTTGTCCTCGGCAGAAACCTGATCCTTTGGGTTTCCCAGGTGGGACGGGGCAGAGCATCCCCGGGGAGCTGCGGCCGCCGTCCCGTGCGCCCGGCGTGGGAGACTCCTCGCTTGTATCGCCCTTCCCCTCCCTCCAACACACCCTTTCTGTTGGCTCCAGTTCTAAAGAAGCTGCTTGCCCACACAAAACTCTTACTGAAATGAGGGATTAAGAAACAAATGCACTTTGCAGAGGCTGGAGAGTCAGCCTGCTGCTGAGTGTTCAATTCTTCGGGAGCTGAGCTTCAAACCGGTGTTCTCAGAAATGTGAGGTAGCACGGGAATTTCAGCGGTCCAGGTGGAAATGCCACTCCAAGACTAGTTTGGAACTTCTAAATCCCTGAAGCAAAGCTATGTATCAGAAACAAAGCAGGCTGGGAAAGGCTCCTGGTTTGTCCATGAAAGTTTTTTCAGGCTGATTTAATTGTTTCAGCCCCCCTCTCTCATAAGCTCTGGATGAAACTGCATCATTTTAGGTATTTTCATTATTTCAGGGGGATTTTACTTCTATTGACACTGAGATTACAAACCCACCACAGGTACTTTTTCGTGGAATGTGAAGTATGGATAAACAACTGCAGTTTGTTATTCTGACCCTGAAAAGAAGCAGGCACTAATCCCAGCTAGAGTAGAGATCCTACAGTTTACCTTGCAGTGGGATAATGGTTTATTGTTTATTGATCCTCCTCCTGTGAAAAAATATTCTAATCCATTAATGAAAGCAGATATTTCATGGAAGTGGAGCCCAAATATTGCGTTGCAGACATGAGAAACACCAGATTGGTGGATGGACAACAAAGCACAATAACTTTCTTTGTGCTTCAAGACTTTTTGTCTCTCCCTCTTTTTCCTGGAGAGCAGTGGACAGCCACTGGGAGGGCTGCCAGGCTTGCAGGAGATGCTCAGTTCTGGGGGGACAGTGACCTCCCAGGACCAGCCTTTTGCCATGTATGCCCATATGTATTTGCAGGGTTGTTAATATATATTTAGGTTAGAAGGATTATGTTTCTCTTTAGCCAAGCCAGCTTTGAATTGAGCCTCTGTGACCCTGTGTATGACTTGAGAGCAGCTGTCAGGCAACATTAAGGCTCTTTCCATCCATCCATCCATC
>VZTR01015172.1:988-17801 GCA_013400775.1 Chaetops frenatus
CACAATGTTCTCCCTTTCCTTCTTTCTCTTTTAGGGGCTGGTGAGTCAGGAAAAAGCACTATTGTGAAACAAATGCGAATCCTACATGTCAATGGATTTAATTCAGAGTAAGAATTATTGACACTTTGTGACTTATTTTTCCTTAAATGTTGGAAACAGGCTAACACACAGTATGCTAGGATATTTCTCCTCATCTCCTGTGTTTTGGTGGCTTGACACTGTGTTTTGAGGGAGGGAGGGGAGCAAGAATAAGGAAATCGCTGCTATTGTATGTTTGCATTTTCTCCTTCTGGCCCCTTTACTGTATTTTACACTGTTGCTACTGCAGCGCTTGACAGGCCCCTGTGTAGCAACAACATGGCGACTACTTTTTACATAGAAGCAAATAACCAGATATTGCATCTGTCTATAATATAAAAATACATGTCAAGCCGTAATCAGGATGACACCGTGTGCTGTTTTTCCGGTGCTGGGGTCAGTCTAAAACTGAAACTAATTTTGCCTATTTGTTAGAAATCATCCTGTTTTGTGAGGCTACATCATTTTCTCTCTGAAGAACTCTTTGCTAGAAACCATTATTAATCCATAGCATTCATTTTAGATATTTGTTGGCCTTCACCTGCGTGTTGTTAATTTAGAGCATGTTTACAGCATGCTGTAGAGATGAAAGAATGACTTCCACTTCCATCAGGGGAGGCTTTGCAGATGTGGCTATGATTGTCTGATTTAAAAATATATATTAGAGATGAATGTGCATTGCTCTTCCTACTGTGCAAGAAAATGGATAAGGGGAAAATATATTTGTCTTGCCTTTTTTTTTTCTATTGATATGTTTTAATGTTTGAAGAGCAGATAAACAAGCGATCAGTGAAAAAAAATTAAATGCAAATGACTGAACTGCTTTGGAAGAAAAAATCAAAGTATTAATATTTCTGTTTTAATGCAGAGAAAAGAAACAGAAAATACTGGATATTCGGAAAAATGTTAAAGATGCGATTGTGGTAAGAACACACTTTATACTGTTCTTAAGTGCTTGTTTGTACTGGAAATTATAAGGATTATGCTCTCCAAGATTGTGATGAGAGAAATCCCATTTTGCTGATCATATTGGATTATCTTCTATTGATCCTGTATCCTAGATTTATCCAGATTAATGCGTTATTTTTTTTTTATCCAATTCTAGACTATAGTTTCAGCTATGAGCACTTTAATACCCCCAGTTCCGTTGGCCAACCCAGAAAACCAATTTCGAATGGACTACATCAAGAGTATAGCTCCTCTTTCTGACTTTGACTATACACAGGTAAGAACAGAAACCACTGATTTATTCTGCTTCAAGGGGGAACGAGTTGCTTCACTTTGCTTTACTGAAACACTGGGGTTTTTAATTTTTGGAAAATGGTCATGGGAAGATCTTATGCCAGCATCACCTCTGTTGACTTTCTTATAAGACTGTGGTGGTTTGCACCTGTTTTAGAGGTGCAAGGTTTTGTTGTTACGGATTTATTTGCTGCTGTTTGTAAACGCTGTTTCTGCATTTAGTTCTCTTCAAGTTTTCTGATGCAATCATACATATTGACACATCAAATAAGACTTTGTTGAAAGCTGATTTCCTATGTGGAATTAGATGCAGGATGTTAGTTTGAGGACTTACTGTCTACCTGCAGGAAAGGATATAAAAGGAAATAAAAGGCTAGAGTGGCCTCAGTGTTGTTTCCCATACTTACTGCACTTCAGAGTGGAAACCTGCGTAAGCAGTGGTCAAGTAAGGTGCTTTGCTTCCTCGTGTATTGTAGTTGGCATGAGCAGTGGTTTGCTTGTATGCAAATGCTGCCTTAATTTGATAGGGAATCAGTGTGGGATTTCTGTGTGGAGGCTAATCTTTTGTAGACAAATGAGAGTTACTCTTCAGATTAACTTGCCTAGGCATCTTAAATTATTTTTATCTTTTTATGTTATTATTTATAGGTACATGCATAGAATGTTTCATATTTTATGCATGACATGAAAACAAGTGCACAGACATTCTGAATTTTATTTTTGCAGTAGCACAGTTTTAATTTGCCTTAAAATGGTACTGAAAGCAATGTGTTATGGATACAGTAAGGACTTAAAAATATCTTCATTTGTTGGCTAAATGATTGCAAGTTGTACATGCTATCAATACTGCCAAAGAAGCCACTTACAATAGAGTGTCTTTAGGTTATTATAGCTTCAGGGTGCAAGGGGGAGAAGGGGAAGAGTCGTTTCTTTATTATGACTCATGTTCTCTGATGTGTGGTTTTGCCTCTGGTAAATCTACCACTTTGAAGGTTCAAGATAAAGAAAAAATTATCAGACATCTTGTACAGTTAGAATTTAACACAGAATGCAGATGTTAAAAAAAAACGACTTCAAGGTACACCCACATATTGCATAATTGCTCAATTGGTGGATGTAAGTTAGGGAAAATGAGAAACTCTTTTTAGAAATGGAATGTGAGCTTGACATGAAGTATTTGTCTTATGCAGGTATTACAGTTCTGAGGCATTTGTTGCTCATTTTATGTGGATTTTTTTTTTCTTGAATTTTGACCCTTAGATATTTGAGTAAAAAAATGGTAATGCATGTACTTTGCAGTTCTTTAGAGTACATATGTTCTTTTGAATTTCTGGGATAAAAGAAGGCTAAACTGGACTTCTCATAGGGCTGGAGATATGGTTTTATTTTTATTGCTTGCAAATTTTCTTCTTTTTCACAGAAGCTGACAATATCTAGTAAAATTTGACTTATGGTTTGGTATTTTATATAGAGGAAAATTCAGCCTTTTTCGAGGGGAAAAGAATAGGACCCAGTAGACTTTGAAAGAATTAATAATTCATTTGAAATCTCAATTTGAAGTTCATTTTTGCTTAAAATAAAAATATTAGTAAGTGGTTTTTAATTAAGTAGGTTTTCTGAAAATACCATCATGTTATTTAAATAGTGTCAATTACTAGTCCTAATGCAAAAAAAACTTTAAAAGATCATTACAGGTTTAAAAGAGGATAAATTTAATGCTGTTTTAGAAGTAAATATATTTCTGTGTCACTTTGATATTTTCCCTTCTGTTTTTCTTCTCAGCTCAATTAATAGGTTTAATATTTGTAAAATGTAAAGTATGCCAAGATTTTTTGGGGCTTTTAAATTTTTCTTGGTTTAGAATGTTATTTATCTCCAGGAGGATTTGTGAGCAAGGCAGATTAAAAAAAAAAAAGCTATTGTGCTTCAGGGCTTGATTTTACTCCAGTTTAAGCCAATGATAAAGTAAAATTAGATTTCCAGCTGAAATAACTTTTGACCCACTTAGTATTTTTGGATAAGGACAGATATAAAAATAAATACTTGGATAGTAATCAGTCAGGCATCCTCTGCTAAGCATTACTGATTCTGTAATTAATAGCTGATGTATGGAGTAAGGCCATCTGAGCCCAAACCAATAGAGTATTTAGCAGTAGACATTCAAGACTTTAGGTCTGATCATCCTTACCTCAAAATAGTTATAAAGGAAGAAATGCTGACGTAGGCAGTTCTGGAGCAAATTTTGGCACGTTCTATAAAGTGACAAAGGTTACCCTTCTTTAAATTAGGGAAGAGGCAGCTTTAGGGTTTGTAACAGTATTAATGGTAATAAATTGTTGAAGACCCATAGTGTTGCAATTTGATTTACAGATGTGTCATTTTTTTGGATGACATTAGCCATGTAATCCTTACCACAAAAGTCGATGTGCATTAGTTGAAGACGGATTTCACATACACTGCATGCCAAGTGTGGGAAAATGACTGCACCTTATCATGAGCCTTTAGAGATCCCTCATGAAATGCAGGAACTTCACTGATGGCACAATATGACCAACACTCCTCGGGCACTAATTTAAGTATATTTGTGACAGATTGGGTGTGCTTGGACAGACATTCTTAAACTGCATACAAATTAACTAATACATATTTAATTGGGAAAATTATCCTTAAAATAAGTATATATGAAAATACTGATTTCCTGTGGGTGAAACCATACTCTTAATGGTAATTTATGACTGAAATTCCAAGAACTTGAGTAAAGGTGGGGACTTCATATTCAGACTTCAAGATATTTTGGGTCTTTGGCTGGTTTTTTAAATTACATACCTCTCTATAAAATGTAACCAGAACATTTTATTTACTAATGATACAAATTTTAAAACTAATTGTTTTTTCTTTACAACCTTTTAACTCAATTACTTTAAGAGTCTTTGGAGTGCCCCCCACAATAGTTTTATTTACTTTAAAAAAATCATTATTTAATCTGGTTTGGTTATGCTACCTTGATAATTAATTTGGTTGATACAAAAAAAAAAAAAAGCTTTCTCAATTTCTTTTACAATTTTTACATAGTCTTTCATTACTTTTGTAAAAAAGACTGTACAATGTTTACAAAGTATTTCCTGGCTAACTGATACATTCTAGTTCTGTAAATCATAAGAATTAGAGCTAGAGTTTTTACAAAAATAATAAATAGAAATAAGTCAAGTGTCCACTGTGTTTTGTTCCTTGAAGTTGTGACAGGAATCAAGATAAATTTTTGTCTGACTAGATAAAGCATTATTTTTGCTCAAAAGTGGAATCAGTAGAGTGCTGCAACACTGAAATTGTAGCATGCATGCTCTATAAAAAAAATTTTTTTTATTGTTTTTGGCAAAGTGTTAATTGATATTTGCTAAAGTTAACAGGAATTGACCTGCTGCAATTTTAGTCCTTTATTGATTGGGATTTATTTTGTCCTTTGTGAATCAGAGTGACCATATTAAGACATATTGTGCTGGTAGCTGTGGTGTATTATGTAAGTATGTGTTTACTCAAGTTCAGTTGTCTTTATTAAAGTCATTGAATTTTGTGGGCACTACAAAGCTGCTTAGTGCAAAATTCCTTTACCCCTTGCCTTCCCCAAAAATGTAGATAAATTAAGTGACTTAGCATAAAATGTGTCTTGGATGAAACACATCTGATCAGTTGTGTGGGTTTATAGCAGGTAATGGTTACCTGCCCCTGGGCTGCATCGTCAAGGGTTTGGCCATACAAACCAGTCACCAGTGAACGTGAATCACCTGCTTAGTAGAGAACATGGAAACACTTCACAGGTTTTAGGGAGTGGGGCAGCTTTCCAAAAGATTCGTCTTCCTTTGCAAAGAATGTTTTAGGGAGGCAAACTATTTTTTGGAAGCTTCATAAGTAGTGAATTGTGTGGATGCAGTCTCTTGTGCTGATTTTACTATGTGAGTTTTAAATATAATTTTTAGAGCTATTTTATTAGTCAGGCAAGCTCTTTAATTTAGCTCTTAAGAATGAAATGTTAATGTGGGCATTGACAGGGAAAGTACTTTAGATTAATCAGGTCTGCAGTTTGCTTTACATTTTCAGAAATTGCAGTTTGAGCTCTGTCTGATTACTTTAATTTTCCTTCACGTTTTCTTAAAAATCAGGGCATTGTATTCATAATACAAAGATACAATAAAGAAAATGGAATATTTTTGCTCAGAATTTGAAGTTACATAGGCTTTTGTTAAACATTTCAAAATTTTATGATACCTGGTATTCAAATTTAAGCTTGTGTACATGCCTGGAGGTTTTCACAGTGTGCATCTCAATGTTTGAAGCAACTGAAACTCTTGCTTAGGTAAGTGTAGTGTTGGGCTGTAGAAAATCTTTATCCCGGATTTAAAAAAAAAACCTGTTAAGTATGGTTTATATATGGTTAAACTGGCTTGGGTTGTACAGTTATTGCTGTGACTTTATTTGATCACAAATTGTTTAAGTTTCCCTTTGATGTAGCCCAAAGGAGTTACAGAATAGCATCACCTTACATTTTCTGATTTTCAAATAACTCACAATTTTCCTATCTTTTTTGTGAGTGTGAAAATATATCATGTTTTACATGAAAATAACAAAAGAGAGAATGCAGCGAATATTGCCACTCAAATAGCTTTACTTGATTTTTCTTTCCATCCAAATTTTTACTTCAGGGTTTTGTTTACCGTTTGGGGTAGAATGAACACAAGCTTTTATAACTGCCTGTGATAGCAGTACTTAACATTATTATGGTCAATATTAACTTTTTCAAATCAATTAGACTTCTAAAAATTAAGTCATTTGTGATGTTTTGTGAGCTAAGGTGCATATTGGTAGTTTTTCATATTTACATAAACATGTATTTCCATATTTAAACAAACACAGAACATATCTGAAAGGCCAGAAACAATCAAGTTGTGTTGGTCTGGCAACATTATTACTGCCCTGAATCAGTAATACCTGAAGAACTAGTGAAGAAGTCTGTCAGAGGAGGACAGCTTAAAACACGAACACTGTTACAGCTGTTTGCTTCATACAGAGGTTAAAACTGTCAGAACTGATGCTGGAAAGTAGTGGATATTAGGGAGAAGAAGCAATCAGGTAACACATGAAATGCCTTTGTTGTGGTAGCAGTTTTCATGCTGTACACTATAAATTAACAGCAGATACTGAATTTGAGCTCTTTTCATGTGAAGAGCAGATTCTGCTGAAGCCCAGCAATACCTTCCCTTCGCTATGAAATACCTGTTTGCAAATAGATGTGGCTTAAGTGTGTCTGCTTTTCATTAAATCAGCAAACAGAGTCCTTAATGTTCTATTAGTCAGTGTTAAAGTTACTAGCATTTCATACATGAGATCAGAAAAATACTTCATGTTACTTGTTATGTTGTTCTCTGTAAGCAGTAAGTTTGCTTTTGATGGATCAGTCAATCTAGTAGTGTTTTCAGAAATAATCAGTTATTATTGTGTAATTTTAAAAATACAAGACTGGAACTTCTATCATACTACAAACAAGTATAGGACAATTTGGGAGGGGAAAAAAAAATTAAAGGAAAAAAACCCCAAGCCAACAAACCCCAAAGCATCTAAACTTCTCAAATGTATAATATATACTGAAACTGTAAAATTACAAAATTGTACCATGGTTCTCTTTAATTCCTTTATTTTATCTCCTTAATATATACTCCAGCTTTACTGAAAACAACTGGAGCTTAAAATTGGAGTATAAAATACAGCTCTTCTGTGAAGCTCAGGATTTCTTGGGATGCTGCTTGCTTTAGACAAAAAAATCCCGATTTTCAAGTATAAAATGAAGTAAGGTTTTTGCTATAGTAGAACATTATTCTGTAATAAAAATGTAACATATTTCTTCCATCTCTTGTTCCAAACTCACTGACCCACAACAGTTTATACTAATGATAAGTAAAGAATTAAATTTGTATCCCAGTAAAGGAGCTCAGGGATCTACTTATGCTCCCAACAATTAACAGTAGAAATAGTGGGATTGGGAGCCATAGGAAATCCTATACATTATCACAAATGATCCAAAGTTAATAAATAAAAGTTGTATTCAGAAAAAAGTTAAAGAGGCAGATATTAAATTTTGGGTTTGTTTATAAGTCTTCCTATCTCAATATTTTTAAGAACAGATTTAACTTTGAAATTTCTGGAAAAGGTTCACCTTTTTCACGAGTACTCTGCATTTTTTGGAGTATATTTTTTCATAGCTTACAGTGTAAAATAATTTCATTCTGAAAAGGCATTTATTTGAGAAAATCATATGAATAATGCTGCCTGTGAATAAAGTTCAGTGTTACATTAAGTATTACATCATCATAGTAACACCAAATTAAATGTTTGCTGCCATATATTGTGAGTCTGATTTCCCAGATAGTGAAGTGGTATTCACACTTTGTCCAGCTTGACTTACTAATTATCATCACACAACACAGAGACTTTCATTGTGAAACTGGAAAGATATTATCATCTATTACTGTTATTGCTGCTAAGTAAAAATTAAGTTATTTCCTTGGTCTCCAAACCTGTTGACATTTTCTGGTATTACTTCCAAGTTTTGAACCTAATAATACAAATTAATTAGAGGGTTTTTTTACAGTCAGTCCAGCATCCAGTCAACTACTGAAAATTATTAATAATAAATGTCACATTCTTTTTTTGCTACAATTTGAGATGAAAAGTTCATATACTTATATTGCATTTTACTAGGATAAAAATATTTTTACATCTAAGTTTGGATATTAGATTTGATAGCAGCAGAAAGACTAACAACTTGAATTATTTTAAGTAGGAGTGACTGATTCTCCTCACAGAACCAGAAGTGTATCAGAGGATCATTTCTGAACATTAGAATATTTTTATCATCAAGTATTTCTCAGTGTACACCCTAATTCTGAATTTAAGAAAGGCAAAATCAGTAGGTTTAAAGCTTGTGCCATCATTTTCTTTGTCCTGGCCACAGGTCTGTGCAGGACACAGATTTGTTTTACACTAGTTGCTTTAGGGGGGTCTGCTGTTTTGAATTCCTTCACAACTGTGGCTGCTGCCAGGGTATATCTTCTGAAAGCGATCCTGCCATGCGGAGGTGGCAGCAGTCCTGTGCCATCCTAGGAGGTAAGGTTTGAAAAGACAGCCAAGGGAGTAGCACTGATCCCTAGGGTGGTGCTTGACAGAGGTGTAGTAGCCTGGCCAGAATCACAAACTGATCCTGATTCCTAGTCTTTGTTCAGGCAAGAAACAAGAGAAATTCTTGTCATTTTTATCACTACCATTGAATTGCACTGAAATCTATGTAGAAGATTTCCTTATCAAGTAGTTTATGTATTAAGCTTTGACATGAATGTCAAATAATTGCAAGAAAATGGCTTGTTTTTTTCCCTTATGTCTAAATCAAACTTAATTATAATGGAAGTAAATGTAAATAGGTCCAAAAAGTAGCCACACTGTTAATGAAGACACACTGTCCATTTAGTCTAAGGATGATGACATTTCAGACATTCACAAGTGGCAGTTTTCAGGAAAAGGGTATTGAAATTTTCAGTGAATTACCATTGTTTATAAACTACATTAAAACTGATTTTCCATCACAAGCAAAGAAAAGATGGACCTAGCAGAGTATGTTTCATAATTGTCTTTATTATCAATTAATTCTTTTAATCTCTTGAGCCAAAGATTGCAGGTTGATTTGGTGCTTTTGCCACTTTTGATTGCTCTGGAAAAGTAGTATGTTTACTAGACAGGGAGAATCTTGGTTTTTTATTTCAGGAACCATGATAAAAGTGTACAGATCATGGATAAATCATCACATGTATGCATCTTGTCACTGAAGCCAGTGGAGTCCAATGGAACAGGGACTATCACCTACTCAAATAATATTAGTGTCATTATTTAGAGTTCCAAAGGAGTGAGTGTTCATCTGCCCAGCAGCAAAGAACTGCATTCCCCTTTCTTCAGCACTTGATGAGATCACAGCTTCTCTTTCTGCAACAGTGTTGATCATTGCCAGCTTAGACCTTTCCTTGTTTTTTTCATCACCTCCATAGCTTCATCCATGGCTTGTACCTATTGTCAACAGCAGATTACCTTTTTTAATGTCAACAAAGACTGCATACACAGACAGGGTATTTTGTTTGCAGAAGGTAGCAACCTGAGCTGAGGAACAGAGAACAAACTAAACAGTGTGAACAGGAGACTCTATGTATACCTTGCATACACTGAAATAAATAGGTTGAAAACCAAAAAGTATTATGAATAATTTTTTCCCCTGAGAATCTAAGAAGCTCTTCACAATAAATATAAAAAGGACTCCTATAAAGCAGATAAAAGGCAAGAATAATGCACATTTGCAGTTAACTGCTAAAAGTTTCCATAAAATGTTTATGGTTTTGTTCTGTCACCCTTGTCACATAATTTGTTTTGCTGTAGTTAAAGAGATTCAATTCAAGTTTCAGGGCCTTCTCTTTAAAAGGAGTCAGGAGGAAAACGTAATTTGTACAACACATTTTCAAGTTCATATTGCCTTTTACTTTGGAAACTTGTAATAATTTCTTGGAACAGAGCTACCTCTGGTTGTAAGCATGCCAGCTATCACATGAAGCATGCAGATTAGGGTTTCTTGCTTTAAATAAGTAGATTAATTTTGGTTGCTTTAAAGTGTACTCTTGCAGTTAATCTACTAGTATTTGTTTTAAAAACCTACGCTGGATGTTTTGAAAGGATATTCATCCTTAGGCAAGAAGAATATTGGAATTTTTTCTGTTATGTCAGTGTTAGAGATGAACTTTGCCTTCTAAATCTTTTAAAAGTAAACATTTTTTAACACTTCTGCCAATTCATTACATTTACGTTTTCTTGGTGCTGTCAGTAGGACTGAAACATATTTTAATGTAAATAATTATCCCACTGTTTTGAACTGAAATTGTTTAGTAAGATAAAATAGGCTAAAGATATGCAAGCTCTCTTATCTGTTAATTTGGTGAATGCTTTTTGATCACGTCCACCCTCACTTCCATAGGATGTTAAGTGACAGAGCTGTGCAGATCATTCTTTTCTTAACATACACCCACATACTTTCTTTCATAGGAGCTAAATAATACCGAATTTAAGAACTGTCAGGTAGGAAAACAAGAAAAGGCAAAGAATAGTTAACTGAAATAGTGGAAAGTGTGTCCTCGCTTCCCTCTGTGCAGACAACGAGCTGCCCCTTGACTGCAAACCTACACGAAGCTGACCACAAGCAGCAGCAGGGCCTGGTTGTGAGCCAGCTCCAGAGTGCCTTTGGTGTGGGCTGTGTGCCTTCAGGAGTTACCAACTCCAGGCAAAAAAAAAGAAAAAAAAACAAACCAAAAAAATCCAGTGAATGAAAAAACTCCGTAACAAATATGCAGTCACTAGAGGAAGAGGTCAGGTGTCACCACTTGTTACTGAAACCGTGCTATTAATTATTAGATTTCCAGCAGGTATCACAGCAGATTGAGGCTTCATGGTAGGATTTGTAGCTTTTAAAATGTGAGTGAGAATATTCTTTCTGGCAGGCAGGTGTCCTCTAACTTTAGCTTCTCTTTCCACCTCAGGATGTCAGAGCTGCCTGTTCCTTTTGGGAAGAGAAGACCCACTTATTTATGATAGGATACTTTTAGCTGAACAGTAGAGCTTTTCTTTTCCCACCCCTAGAATTAGCATTTCTGATCACTGTTATTATCTGCTGAATTTCTCCCTAGATTTTATCCACAGCAAACTTAGCGCAGACCAAAAGAGTAATTAGTCTGGGAACGTGTAAGTGAGAAATCATAATTAAAAAATAATTTTAGGGACTAAAAGTCATGGCAGTAGAGGAAGGTGGCTGTTGACATTTCTGAGAGCCAACCATTCAAACCGCAAAGGGTTTTCACTGGATTTTGAAGAAAGAAATTATTAAATTACGTCTTTGGCCTTCAGCTCTACAGAGCAGGTTTTGATTCTTTTCACTGATGAATGAAAGGCTGGCAAGAACTATTATATTCCATAAATACAGAAGTCATCCTAAATGAAGGTCTAATGTTGCAAAGGCTTAAACAGTTGGGTATGTATGGACCTAAGAGCACAGCTAGTACTGCCAGGACAGCATTCATACAGCTGAGCTTCCGATTATGCAGTGATATTAATATAAAAATCACAAATACTTTCAGTTGAAAAACAAAATAAGCAAATCATTTTTCCCCATTAATTTTATATTTGGGAGGTCGTTGAGCACTTTTATGGATTTTCTTGGGGGTGGGTAAAGTTGTGTAGGTTAGAGATTGGCACAGAACTTGAAATAAGCAAAATCTTTTTCAAATAAGTGACAGTTCTCTGGATGCTATTAGGCTGTGAACAGTAGGTCTTTTCAATCACTGTGATTCATTTTCATATTGTGGGGTTTTTTAATAATAATATCTTTAAAAGGCTTGCTGAACAGTAGGCTGCAGCAGCATAACTTTCTGTGCAGAAGGAAAGGTTTTATGCACAGTGTCTTAGATAATTTACCTTAAATTGATTTGCACAGCTCAATAAAACCATAAGAACACTGTACCAGCTCAGATCACAGGTTCATTTAGCACCAGATCTCATCTCTGACCGTGACCGATAGTGAAACAGGAAAAAGTTTAAGAAGGGGACACGCACGTAGCAATGTTTCCCACATTGGTTATCCTAGTCTCTACAGATTTATGGCTGGGTTTTTTTTTGACTGGGAGTGGTATTTCTGGATTTAATAATTTTGGTAGATTTTTCTTCCAGGAATTCTTTTTTTTTTTTTTTTCTTCCTCAACCTGTGTGAGCTTTTGGTTATGGCAGTGTGGCAGTGAGTTCTCAGTTTAAGTATGTGTTGTATGAGGAAGTGCCACTTGATGATTTGGAGGTTTTTGTTTGTTTTATTTTGTTGGGTTTTTTCCCTCCAAGCCTGCTGCCCACAAATCTTCCCTGGTTTCTCTATTAGAAATATTTCATCTTTCCTACATTGTATATCATATACCTTCAAATATTTGTCTCATTGCATATCATATACCTTCAAATATTTGTCTTTCCACTTAAAGAGTCTCCTTAACTGGTTCTCTTACAGGGCTTGTTCCATGTCTTTGCTCATTCTTGTTGCTCTTCTAGTTTAACTAGACCCTGTTGGCAGTGAGAAACCCAAACTACAAATAGTGTTCAAGGTGTTGTTTTCTTTTTCATTATCTAGTCTTTTTATTGTAGGGTAGGGTTTTTTGTTGGTGTTTTGCTGTTGGTAGGGTTTGAGGAGTTTTTGACACTGAGTTGGTATCTTTGTATAATTACAGTAGATTATTTTATAATTCCATGAGAGCTTGAGCACAATTGCAGGTAAGAGTAATATGCGTGAAGGCCTCTGTACCAACACATTAGCAGAGCCCAAAGGGTACTATTAATGGTAGTTATCCTTATCTCAGGTATTTTCAGATTTGTCTAACATATTAACTAGTCTTTTCAAAAAATCCATTGCATTCAATTTTTTATCCTTTCATGTGTAATGATATGTCTTCTCATTTGCTATACTGCCATGTGTGACTTACGAAGATGCATTTTTTTAAATTATCTACCATGACTAATATTTTCTTCCATACAGATGGAGAACACACTTTATTTTTGTTCTTAAAATGGAAAATAAATTGCTCTTCAGCCTGATTTTGGAGAGGCAATGTTTACAGTACCACAAAGGACATTTGTGCTTTCAAATCTGCTCATAGTTCCTTAATCGTTCATTATGGTTTGCCTGATTTAGCAGAAAAGAACACCATTGTTTGGAACCCTTCTCATTAGAGAAATGAAAGTTTTAAAAATACAAAATGCCCCTTTTTTTTTTCTTTGCAGTTCCTAATGCTGTGTGTCACCAAGAGAAAATGGTCTGAACTTTTTTATCTCCCTTGGGGAAACACTGCAAGTAGCAGAATTTTGTTATTTTTATGTCAATTTAGGTCTTACATGATTCAGCACTTGTGGTTTGTGGGAAAAAGCATTGTAGATTGTGATTAAAGAAGCAAAAATAGTGAGGAGTGGCTACTAGAGAAGACCTCTTTTTACTGCTAAAATACTTTGGTTTATTCTCCTTTTTCATTTTTAAACGTGTACCTCTGTTCATCATATTTTCTCTATCAGTTGTGACTAGCACATTTCAAAGAAAATAGTTCCATTTTATTTCACTTTTCAGGTTTTTTTAGCAGCACAAGGAATTAAGAACAAGTTGCTATAGGATCTTGGTAATAATAAATCTGTACATTAAAGTTTTTCAAACATGGTTGGCTCCACCAGGTCATCTAGTCATCCCCTTCTGGTAGCCTCTCAGGAATAAACAGAAAGTCTCTAGGGAAGGAATGGAAGAGGATACAGGCTGCAAAGAAACTGCTTGTATTGCAGGAAAAATTCTTTGTTGTAGTAAGGGACCACAAACAAAAAGTTAACTCATTCTGGGCTACATTAACTAGGCTTTTGTACAAAAAAGCATGAAGTAATTATGCCATTCTCTTTGGCAATGGTGAGTCCTCAGCTGGGGTATTGTGTCTAATTTTGGGAACTGAACTTAAAAAGAAGCACACAAATAGAGTCCAGAGGAGAGCATCAAGAGTAAGAGGAGATAAAGTAAACTGGGTCTGTTTACTTTTCGAAAGAGAACACTCCAAGTTGAAGGGGGAAGGGAGCCAAATACAATTTTTAGTATTAAAAAAGCCGTAATTACATATTCTTGTGCCTGTCTTTTCAGAGGGAGGAAATGAAGTTGAGGAGAGGAGAAAACTCCTCTCTTCCAAGGTGCATGATAGCCCACATGTTTGGGATATTCTGGAACAGTGAATGTAATGATCACAATCTCACAAATACACTGAGATACAACTGCCCAGTTTCAGGCACTTACATCTGTGTTTTCAGTGACATGAATCACCTCATGTTCAAGAAGTTAAAAACTTCTGAAAATGTGGGAAACTTCAGAAGACACAAGGTCATGTCAGTTGGTTTTTCACATTTGCCACTTTTGTTCTCAGTGCTTCTATGGGCATATTGGTTGAAAGCTACTGGCACTTCTTTTCCAAAACTAACTCTTCTGTGATCATGTTAACCTAGGGCTTCATTAATCTAGGACTTCATTAGTTATCTAACTAATTTTGTCATGGCTATGTTGTATAAACAGGCAGTGATAGTTTCTCTTAAATAGTGCATGTTCTTCCAGGATGCTATTTCAGACAGTGTAGCAGACTATAACGTAGCATACACAAAACTCTCTTGTGCTTCCACATGTTGATTGTTTTAAAAGTAATTCCTGGCAAGATGCACGTGATGCACTTCTCATGGAGAGTTACGCACATTTCGTAATTGGACAGGGACTAACATTTTCCTCCCTAAAAGCAGAAAAAAGTGGCTGAGGGAAGTAATGCCGTCAGGAGTATTATCTCTAAATGCTCAGAGTAGCAAAAGGCATGCCTTCAGACATTTTTAATTAAAACCAGCAAGCAGGAGTTTTTGTTTTCATGCATGTGTGCACTGGCACACGTATGTGCATTTAAATATAAGACTATTCCTAGTTCTGTATAAGATTCTAATCTGTTCAAGAACTAGAACATCTGGCGGCTAACAGTGGGGTGAAAAATCCAGTTCAGAGGCTGTTAGCTGTAACCCCTGAAGCATGTGGAAATGAAAATAGAGTTTGGAGAATAAAATGAGTTTGTTTCAAGTCTGGCATCAGTGAAAAGGTTCTCCAGGTGGAGGGTGGCAGGTGAGTAGCTTTGAAGTGTTGATGACAGCTCCCAACTATCGCCTCAAGGAAGTAAACTCATGAGTCCTGTGGCAAGTGCCATCCTTGGTAGTCTTCAGGCTTTTGGAGCTGTGTGTTTTGCATTTGTCTTCAGAAGAGGGGTTTGAGAGCAGAGTAAAGACAAAGCTGTTGATTTTGCTAGTGAGAGGGTTAAAGAACTAGAGACAGATCACCGTGTATCAGGTTTCATTAGTTCTCCTACTTGTGATAGCAAAATCTGTAGAAAAGAGAGACAACTTCCATTTCATATTCCCACTAGGAGTAGTTCCTACTTTGCTAATGGAATGAATTTAAAGGAAAAAAATGCTGACATGCCTCTCGCAGTGTTGTTCTCACACGCAAGGATTGTCACATTGAAAGGCATATCTTTTTTTTGATTCTGTAATTGTTAGGAGCGACGGGGCTTATCATAAGTACAGCCACATGTCATGCTAATACCGTTCCTGATCCATGCTTACATGATAGATGTCAACATAGTTAAACTTTAGGAGTTGGAATCCTGGAGGAAATACAGAGATAAAAGGTATGCAGTAAATCAAAGTTTTCTTTTCTTTTACTTTTTCCCTTTCCAAAACAGAAGCAAGAAAACATCTTTATAAATAGCATAATTAGGTGGGTTTGGTTTGTGTTTTTTATTGTTTTGCATGCTTCCAGACACCAAGAGGGAAATTTAAGATAAAATGTTTAAGCACTTTATGGAGGGTTGCTCTATGGAATGTGAGGATGCAGTAGGGAGAAAATCCTAACTCTAACAGTCGGCTTGACTTGGGGGGAATTCCAGGCATTTGCTTCTAGCAAGTTTACTCTGAGCACTCTTTGTTTGCTGTAGGTGAGGACTGGCTCAGTTGTGTCAGTGCATACTCTCTCTGGGCAGGTTTTTCCAGTGTGGAAAGGCTGGATTCTTGTTGGGACCTGATGTTTCAAAACTGGAGGGTATATCACTGGCCAAGTGACTTTGGAATTCATTTACTTTTTTGAGATGCTTATGCTCATGCGATACCCTTTTCATGTCTCTACATCAATTATTTTTCTCCTCAGGTTGTATATTTTAAGCAAGTCATCAGTCTTTGAATCATGTCGCTGCTCTGAGATCACAGGCTAAGGAGTGCTTACTGTTTAGTTTCATGTGCATTTGTTCTAACCATGCTGCCAGGCTAAGCCATTGTCCTCCTTCCTCCAACCCTCCCCCATCGCTATCCACTCAACTTTCCCATTTTTATGCCTGCACTGTGCCCTCAGCTGTGTCCTGGTGAAGCTGTTTGTTTGGCCTGACCAAATGAGGTGGAGGGAGAAGTTATTTTTAGTGCAGATCATTTCCGTGGTTTTAACCAAGGGCAGGTGACACAAAATAGAGAAGAAGAAAGCAGAGATGGGAACAAGCAGTAGGATGTAATAGAAAGGTGATGGCTGTCTAGACAAGCAGGCTTACTTCCTCCACCTCTGTATCTATGGGCAGAGACTAGATTTAGACCAAGAGCCACTGAGAATGTGTGTCAGAAGAAACCTCTTCTGATGTGAAGACTGACATTCCTTGCAGAGGTTAGGTGGTATAAGAACAGGTCTGTCTTGCTCACCCTTGCCCTTTTGGGTAAGTAAACACAGCTACATTCACTGCAGTTATTTCTAAACTTAACTTTGTGGACTGGAGCTTTAAGGCTTAGTCTGATGCCTTTCAAA
>VZTR01015175.1:0-13511 GCA_013400775.1 Chaetops frenatus
TTATTTTCTTTGTATTAACCACACATAATTGCAATTTATCACATCCTACAATAGAGACTTTACTCCTCATTTTTAACAGGAATCTTAGATGGGAAAAAAGTTATATACCACACTGAACTTCACAGACAGGCAGAACAAGCCTGGTATTTCAAACAGAAGTTCACTGGGTTTCTCTAAAAGCATTTTAAACTTTAGGCAAGAGCAGTACTAAACACTTTATGACCTTCTGACTATAATACCATTGAAACAACCTATTCTGACTTTGTGGAAGAACAATCTTTATCAGCAAGATAAAGGTGTCAAATCTGATTAATTTTTTTCAAGAAAACATTAATCAACTTCTACTACCATAAAATAACACTGCTTAATGAGAACAAGTGTTCTTAATAGTTCTAAAAATCACACATTCTAACTTCCCAATTAATATCAAAACCCATATAGAGTAATTAACACAAGATACTGGGACAATGAAATTTAAAATACCATGTAAATGTTTTATTTAATTCAGAAACACACAAAAATCATAACCTATGGCCATCTGTGCCTGCCAGTTAGAAGCCAACTCTAAAAATACAAAAGTATGCATAAGCAACAGTTGCCAGTAAGTCCACACAGTGCTTGTCAATCAAATTACTGGCAACCTGCAAGTCTATGTGTTAACACACAGACACTTTATTCCGCTTATTAATTGTGTTACGAGTTTAAAAGTTAAGGTTGACATTTTTCATTTCTATAACGACTGAACCATTAACATTAAACTATGAAATGAGAAAACAAAAAGCTTCCAGAAGGAAAGTTATGATTCTCGTGACTTTCTAACAATGCTATCCTAAATAAAAATTATTTACTCTCTATTTGATTTTGAGCATTACCAGACTCATTTACATTTTTGCTTACATGCATTTGTGTAAGAAGTAACTATAAGCAAAATCTGTATGTTTTCAACTGAAGAAAAACATCCAGAAAAAATTTGCCCTCACTTGTTTTACATCATTCTGTACAATGGAACCCACCTCAAGCTGGGTCCTAGTAAAACACTTGAAATCCATTTTCCCTACACAACTAGTTACATGGACATAATCGTCCAATTAAAGAGGTGTCCTTCCCCCAATAAGAAGATGAAGACAACACCTAAAAATAAAGACTTATTTTAGGGAGCATGGAAAGAGTGAAACACTATCATAAATTCTTAATTGCTAGTTATCTTACTGCATTTTATTATAAAATACAATTTCTATATAATCCTTCTGTTGCACAGATTAAGCCAGCCCCTTAGGATTTAGTACAGTACTGAACTACTGAATATATGTCTATTTATTTGTATTTTTTTTAATTAGCTTTATATTGTGTCTAATCTGGTGCCATGAAATCAAGCATTTGAATGTGATTTTCCCAATAAAAAGGAGTATTTTATTTCAGTTGCTTGGGAAGAATAAACTTGTATCTAACTACTTCCTCCATTCTTTCACCACCCCAATACACGCTGCAAGGAAACAATTACATGGGGAGGAGCAGGAGAGGTAAGAGAGCTCTGTTGGTTTCTAGCTCCCCTTATTTCTCAATCAGTATTTGACCACATCAGCCCATTATCACCCAGGGTAACAGCTATGATGCTACCAAATAACATAATTCTGTTCCTCAAGTCATTCTTACCTTGTTTCAGATAAAACACAAGAATATTACCTACCCAAGTTGACCACATGAGAAAAACACAATCTGGCTTAAAGAAGTCATTAGAACAAAAAACAACCCAAAATTGGGATTGTAGGCAGAAATCAATTTTGGGGGTCCTGTTTCAGGGTATGAAAACAACACTGCTGGCCACTACTGTGCAATGCACAATCCCTTCCTGACTTAAGCTGGATCACACAATATCACCTCTTTCTTTCAGAATACTGAATATTCTGTAGGCTACTTTTACAGCCCAGTAATGAAATGGAAATTTAAAATTTCTCCTTTCTGCCAATGGGAAAGTGTGTGCACTTTCCTCTACCATCTTTCATGCTGCTATGNATTTTGGGGGTCCTGTTTCAGGGTATGAAAACAACACTGCTGGCCACTACTGTGCAATGCACAATCCCTTCCTGACTTAAGCTGGATCACACAATATCACCTCTTTCTTTCAGAATACTGAATATTCTGTAGGCTACTTTTACAGCCCAGTAATGAAATGGAAATTTAAAATTTCTCCTTTCTGCCAATGGGAAAGTGTGTGAACTTTCCTCTACCATCTTTCATGCTGCTATGACTTCGTGAGTTTTCTGCCAGCCTGTTCTTTCAGACTGTCAAAGTGTCTCTGATAAGAAACCCTACGCCTCAACACACTAACCTCTCCTTAAGGCAGAATCATCCATGAGCATGTGGAAGGCACAATCCCTCCAATTCTGCAGGTCATTTATTAAATAGCCAACTGTACACCTGAAGAACATTATTTACCAGCTGACTTTGCTTCAGCAATCTGAGCAGAGCAGTCTAGCTAATTTTCTGCCCATCTTGCAAACCATCTATCCAAACCACCTATCTCCAGTTTGTACAAACAGCCTGTAAGAGATCACATCAAATGCCTTCCTAAAGTCAAGGTAAAAAACATCCACGATTCTCTCCTCATCTACTGAGACACTCCGTTTATCACAGAGGACAATTAACCTGCCCATCATAAATTCCGATCACGCTCTTGGCCTTCCTGTGCCTGGACATGGGTTCCAGGAGGATCTGCTCCATCATGACCACAGCCAGGCTGACCTGCCTATAGGTCCCAATATTCCTTCTCATCCTCCTTAAAGATGAAGCTGATGTTTGCTTTTTTCCACCTGCTTAATTTGAAATCTCTAAAGGCAATGACCTTCCAACGATGAGCAATAAAATACCCTTGTAACTACAGCACCCTGCTTCTGCAGGATGCTGGGACACACTGAACTCAGCACCATAAATGTGTATACATCTTAATTGCTTAAGTGATCCCCATTTTGACCTGTACAGTAGATAATACTCCAATTCTGCCATTAAACTCAGGGGCTTGAAAAGCCCAAGGACAGTCCTTACCACAAAGAGGCAAAAAAAGCCTTGAGTGTTGCTTCCACAATCTTTTGTAGCAGATTATTTTGAAGTCTAAGCCTCTTCCCCACATTTGCCACCCACTTCAGTACTGTCTACATATAAACACACAACACTGCTAATAATGTAAATACTGAGTGACACAGGCTTTGTGAAAGATTGAATAACAACCTACTTTGAGTAAGCCATTAAAACAAATAATGCTAAGCCCAATTTTCTGTTCATTTGTAACCATGAAATGATGATTGTACCTTAACCAAGTCTTTAGTTTGCTTTTAAGAAGATGCCAAACAGTGTCAAAGAATCTTCAACACTTTCAGCAAGTTCTGTTGGATCAGCCCTACTTACCTAAAGGGGGTCTCCTATTAACAGTTGTGCAGGTCCCCAAGGACCTTAATGTTGACAATTCATTCAGAGAAGTCTGTTTCATTTAAAGAGCAGTCTTTCGAGACTCCCTAATGAGTATATTCAAAGTCTTACTCATAACTGCAAGATAACTGCAGCCGTGGTTACAGTGTATTATCAAGCATCAATGTGGCTCCCAGGGGGCCAAGGTTGGGGATAATCAACCGTTTCTCAAAAACCATGAATCCTGATTAGAAGCCTACAACAAAAATCCTGATGCTCTACAGAAAATTGTAGTCAGGCAACTACTGCATCCTGTGGGATCCCAATCAATACTCCATTCCAGCTCCCATAGTTCCTTCTTCCACAACTCACTGCCAATAGTCAACTGCAAATTCTAATCAGTTAACTTAAAAAAACTACCATTTCTAGAGCACAGGGCTTTAAAGATACAAGGATACTGTAACACATAAAGAATTGTGTGGAGAGAATCTGTATCTGAAGAGGCTTTGTCCAGACTTCTCCAGGTAGCTAATATAAGAAAACTTAAATCACAAAAGCATTTGTTATTTGTGTTGATGCTCCAAGAAAGGGGCTGCAGCCCACTGCATGTTTTTCCTGATCAGTAGAACTCCTGCACTGTCCAACAACGCATATTTTTCCTTCATTTAGTCATTATACTAAATGAGGAAGAAGAGTTTATTAGATATTGGCTGAGAAGGGCTGACGAAAGTATTTTTGGATGTTAGAAAAAGCATGAACTATTGATTTACTTGAAGTCTCTATGTACTGCTTACATAACACAGATTCATGTAAATTTAACTTTTTCCTCCTAAGAGGAAACATTTAGTTGCATTGATGTAGAATACATCTACATTTTTCCTTTCCACCCTGTGTCCTCTTAGTAAAAATGTAGCTATGACAAAGGTATTTAAAGATCAAAAATTGAGAAAAATAAACCCAAGCGGTAGAGAGAGCACAGCAAGATCTCAAGAGTTGTGATTGCATCTAATTTCTCATTAACAAAGAAGTCTGAAAGAAAGAGGCATCTTTAGAAAGAACGGTCAAAATAAGACTTTATTAATAACCAACACAATTATAAATTTTTTCAAGTTGACAAGTGCCAACTGGCACAGAATCTAAGAGTTTACATCTTTGGCAACAAGACAAACAGCTTTTCGGATACAGATCAATTATTTAAATTCAGTTCAAGCTAAGCAGGAACTGATAGCCATTCTTTGTTAATAAACACAAGTGATGTGATGACTTCCATCCAGTTGTCAATGCAATCTTTTCAGGAACAGTTGTTGAGAGGTTTTCAAAAGTAGAAATTCTGGAGAATTTTTTAAGCAATTATTCATACGCATTCTGGCTACCTCTGTGCTTCAACTCCATATAGAAACAGAACAAAACTTAAATTTTCATTTTAAGAAATATTTGTGGTTTTGATTTTTTTTCTCTTTTTAGTAAACTGCAAATACTTTACAACTAGTCAAACTCAGTTGAGCTTCACCATTTTCCCACCTTGTTTATATTACTTTTACATTAATTCCCACCATGTGGCACGTCTGGCACTGAATGGACAGAGTGAGAATAAAGCCCACAAACTGCAGCTTGTGAAAGAGACAGCTCTGCAAGGAGCAGAGCAGACATAAGGGAAGAATCAACTGCATGAATTTCATGCTCAGTGTGCAAGGCTTGACAGGCTTGTACTATTTTGACAGGCTTTTATCAACTTCTACACGCTGCGGAATCATGAGAAAAGCAAGCTCACAAAGACATTGATATTGCTCACAAAACTGCACTTGTCTGTGGAGTCTTTTTTCTTGTGGGTGTTGGTTTTTTTTTTGTTTTNAATGAAGAAAATCTAACACACCCATCTTCACAGAGTCTTTCATCAGGACATCCCTTATTTCTTTCAACACAGCAAACTAGGCTAGTTAGCACAGCATACAACTGAAGATACCAAGACAGGGTTTTCTTATCAATGTTACTGAGCATTACCTGTTATAGTAAAACATTTCTCCTGTACACCTTTTAATTGAAAATATGTATTCTCAATATTTATTTAAATCGGTGTATATGCAAATACATGGGATTTATGTTATATCGACTACCTCCCTTGGACAATCTAAATGGACTTAGAAATATTTAAACATTTTCCCCTTGTTTTGTGGTTGGATACTGGAGATTTCTTCACAGAGAAGAGTTTAACGACAAGTAAAAAGGTCAGCAAACAAAGCCAGGATTAAGGGATAACCTCTTCTATCAAATCCCAGCCTACCACTGAAGTCAGATTTGAATAAACTGTTATGCAACCTACTCTGCTTATTCTCCAGAACACGTATATTATCAATATTTGCACAGGAACATCTTCAGTCCCAGAATCCCATCTACTCCATCTCTTCAACTCCACCAATCTTGGGTCTTGCTTGCTGTAATTTTGCCATGGCAGTACAGTTTTCATCAAACCTAGGCTTTCCTCTGAAAATATCACAGAAATGGTATATATTCTCTTTACCATTATTATCTCCCATTATCAAGAATTTTAAAATTTTTTCATGTTTTGAGATTTAGAAGTACAGTCCAAGAGACCACCTCTTCTTCGTTTTTCCCATGATGCTACAACTTAGTGTTGTTACATCTGGATTTTGATCACTCCCTCATTACCCTAAACTTAGTGTTTGGTATTTAGAGTCTCTCATTCCTTTGCCCAGCTGACAACTGTTGAATTTGTTCCATCTGGAAGCTTGCTGGGGCTCCTTTTTAGAAGAGTAGGGAAGCAGGAGAACTCATTCCATACTTCCAAGAAACTAAGAATTCTAAGAAATCTGAACATTTTTATCAATTGTTCAGTCTTTTCTCCACTGGTTGTAGGAAAGGTAGTTATAAAATTTTGGCTTCTCAAGAAATCCCAGGAAAACGAAGATTAAGGTTTCCTTCAATAAACAGGAACACCAGAGCCATCAACACAATAGGGTGTGCCAACTCTTTGCAGTCAACAGAAGAGCATCTCATCAACATAAATTTCAAGATCTATTTATGTTTCAGCAGTTAAAAGATTGCAATTATCAGTTGTGTTTTGTTGAACTGGGGTACATTTATTGTTCCAAATTCAAAGTGACATGTTGGCTTGTATCAGTAACAAAATTATTTTGAAACAAATACATACAAATACCTTGGAATCTCTCTCTATGGTGCAGATATTTAAGACAGATCTTTCAAACTCTAAATTAGAACTCCCAACAATTGTGTTATGAGTATAGAATCTCATGTTGCAATATATGGTAGTTCAACAGCAAAGTCGGACCTACTTCAGCAACATTTTCTTTTGTCCTTATTTTCATCAGATTTTTCACTATTTCAAACTCTAAGATGCTAGAGTAACCATATATTATTCTACAGTTAATACCTTTGTACACCAATATTTAAAAGCACCTAGTTGATTGGTTATTTCCTGTCAGGAGAAAAATACAGGATTTTCAGGCAACACCTACATATGCCAAAAAATCCAATTTCCTTGGAGTATCAGATACACTTTACTGCAAGTTCTTTAGAATGAATTTGAGGTGGCAATCAAGCTTATTTCCAAGTAAGTATGAAACATGTCTAGATTCTGTTAGAACAGGGAAACAAACATTGCAGTCATCTCTGTTTTGCTATTGCAACACCAATACTAAGAAAATAAGTAGTTGGAAAGAAGACCACAGAAATGAGGGAGAGACTAGTGCTAAAATGAAGAAAGTCTTGAAAGTAGGCAAAGAGAAACTTTGTGCTTTCTTTTCTGTAATTCCTTCTCTTTACACAATTAACAAAAAACATTTTCAATTATATTTTTACAATGCCTTACAATTTCTTGCTTTCACAGTGCTACCAACAATATGGTGCTGATTTATTTCTCTATTTTTGTGATATTCACTAGCAGTTTGGATTAAAGAACAATTCTTTCTAAACCGGCAAAAGAACAAATATTATTTTGAAGTGATATTTCTCTGCATTCACAGAAAAAAGCAAGTATAAATTACAGTTCATTCTACCTTGCACCACTATTAGAACATAGATAGCTAGTTTAAAGACTTGAACAAAAGTATATATTGATAACAATATCTAAAATCAATAATCAAGCCCTGTATCAAAAGCAAGAACAGATCTATGGGATGAGGGAAACAGAGATCGAAACAACGGTATGAAAAAAACCCTCACCTGGAAACAGGAAGACTTCTAGTAGTTTCAATTCAAAGGAGAGTTGAAATCCCAAATTTCAACTCAAGGACCTTTTATTTTTTTTTTTTTTTAACAAATACCCAACAGAGTCCACAAAAAGTCTGAACACATGGGAAAAAAATTAAATTTTCTTTTTATTTTTTCAAAGGAAAAAAAAAGGACACTGCATAAAGTGTGATGAGCTGGTAGTCCTATTATCCTCAAAAGAAAAATTAAACTAGTCATACCAATTTTTCTGCTATTAGTCATACAATGTGTCTTGAAAATGGTCCCACAGATTTCCATTTATCTCTTATTGAAGCTTATGTACCACCCCAGTAGCAGTTAACTATCTTGACAGAATATATTTGTATCTCAAATGCATATAATATTTTTTCAACAATACAACATAGATATCCACTGTTTTGAATAAAAATAAATGCATGCACAACAAGCTGAACACCTCACACTTTGTTCCTTTCTCACCTCTACTCAATTTCAGTCCTATCTTCTTTTACTGAAAAAAAGTTTTAAAACCACGTTTTCTCTCCAGGGCAACGTTCAGTCATTATATCTGTGATTTTCTCTGCAACACAAAATAAGCTTTTAAGCTTACTCAGGTCCATAATCAAAATATACACATGCAATTCCACATACCTCCTATTATTTGCATTTAAAATTTACAGGATGCAAAGGAACAAGCAGATTGAATTGTAAATTAAAAGAAGCCAAACCCCACAAGTTCAGAAGAACCTAAAAAACCAAACAGCTTAGTAATACTGTAAAAGAATATCTAGGAACTAGATCCAGATTTGACACTGATTTCTGAGGATCTTCATGTGCAAGAGAAAGGGCTCCTTCAAATCAACTGTTCTTAATTATAGTATTTTTTCAAAGTTTCACTTGAGCCAAAGCTTTGCCACGTCTTTCCAGGAAACTCCTAAGAGATCCAGTTGCTTCCTCTCTTGTCCATTAATATTAACCACCATCCTCAGATACAGACAAAGCACCACTGCCATGCTGTGACCTTTTAACTCAAAAAGCTTCTTCCGTCCATAATTTATGAAGTGACCATGATGACTAGGGCTTTATGATGAAATCAGCACTTTGTAATATGGCAAATATGACTTCGCTCAAGAGAAAAGCAAACTGAAAAGGAAAACGCAGACTGAAAAGTAAATTCTTCCTCTCATAATTCCATTTATTTTTGCTCAAGTTATTTGAGGCAGACAGGATAAGCAAAATGAACATCTACACTTGAAAGCAAAAGATGATGTGTTAGTAGCCCAGCTATTTACTGACATGTAGGTTTTAAATCTATTTAATTTGACTGACCCTTAAATCAGCTCAGTTGGTTAGACCATGGTGCTGAGAGCACCAAGGTTGTGGGTTCAATCCCCATATGTAACTGTCTTAAGTCACGTAGGAGTTGAACTTGATGATCCTTGTAGGTCCTTATCAACTCAGAATATTCTGTGACCTGTGACTTCAATGATGAAAAACTCTTAACCCCTGAGATTCTGGGTTTTTTTCCTCTGCAGGTAAATTACAGGGATTTTAAAAGGACTGTGTTTTACATACAATCTATACTTCGAGTTCTTCTGGGGGATTTAAATTAGAGCTTTAATCACTGAGTCACATAACTATTCCATGTTTGCTTGAGTCTTTTATTTAAAAAAACCCCAACATATCAAAACCTTTCCGTGAAAATTCCGAAACTACTAAGTTCAAAGAGGCCTCAGATGAGTGAGTAAAAGCTTTTTCTCTCCTCAAAAGAGTAAGAAAGACGTAACAATACAAACAGCAAACATTCCCAGACTCTTAGATGATGTTATTTTAATAACCCATATCATTTTCATCTTCAGCCATCTGAAATATTTACATGCATGACCAGATGACAAAATATGTAATTATTTCTTTTGACTATTCAATTTGTGAAGATAACTTGCCAAATTAGTTATACAGACTGTAATACTTGCCCACTGACAGCCATTAGAGCTTCCCCAACCAGCACTCTTCCATCTGCTCAGTGATTTTTCTGGTATAGATCAAAAGCAGTAACAGCCCTTACTCTGTTCTCAGGTGTTTAAAACTAAACCAACTCACTAATTTCTTCAGGTTCTCCAGCAACTACATAGCTTCTCAGAACAGTGCAACAATGTATTACAAACATACATAAAAGCATTGAAAGACAAGACATTAAATTTTGTATTTCTAACATTAGACCTGAAATCCTAGACCAACCCAAGAGAAACTACAAAGTGTAAGTATCTTTCCTTTATACAATCCTCTCACAGCAAAAAAAAAAGCAGACAGCTAAGGAGTGCCCTTTGCTCACTAGAAATTTAAACACATATTTAAATACTTTGCTAACTAAATTTCAGTACTGTAAAATGGATCATTCCATAAAACTTGCTATTGATAGCTTCATCTCAATTTTGCCAGTTATAATAGCTGTGTCTTTCATGTGTGCCTGTGTGAGTAGAAATTAAAATATTTTATCAATTTCAAAAGCTTTACACCAAAATACCCTCAGCCACTTTCTGACTAGGGAATCCAATCACCAGTGTTTTTATTCAGAAGCTAGCAAACTATACTCTGTAGTTTTGAAAGTTGATCAAAACAGTGCCACATCCTAATAAGAAATGTCAGCTACTAAGCTGCTAAATAAATACATGAAATTAAAATACCCAACCCAACTACCATACACTCTTCAGTGTGAGATTTCTAAGCAAACTGATGCACACAGGAATCCACATATAGTACACCAAATCAAGATCTTCAACCATAATCCTTTGTAGTTTTTTTAAGACCAGGTACATACTCACTTTCTCAGGCCAACAATATTCCAGAATCTCCTCAGCAAGGTACATATCTGATGGATTTCTAATGTCACTGTGTTTTAGGGCACTGATCAATCTAATTGCATGCATCTGTGTTTCTGTTGCTGGCACACAGCTCCCTTCCACTTTCCATCAGAGTCAACACTGTTTGCCTTAACTGGCCTTTCTACCAACCACCCTTCCTGCTCCACCATATCCGACATGGGACAAGATAAAGAAATGGCCTGTCTGGGGGAGAAGGGAGTTCTACAGAGGAACTGAGAGATCATTTCAATGGAAGGGAGACAGACATTTATAGAGGCTGGGTTAATATTCAGCAGATTTACCTCGTGGCAAAAGAAAATTAATGACTACAGGTCTGGAAAAGGGAGCATGTAATTTACTAGGTTTAACTTTGGTGCCTCCCTTGCCTTTGTGAGCTTGTAACAAAGAACAACAATATGTGATGCAAACTGCTTCATAATGCAGACTTGGTGTAGTCTCCGAAAATCAGCAGCTACACACAAATGTTGGTGAGTCTCCATCAAGACCTTTTTATTCCAATTTTCAAATTATGTACTGGCAAAGGCTGTGTGCTCACACTGAGACCTACTCTGCCAGGCTTGAGTACACTTAGCACCATTCAATCAAGATAAGATTCACGATGCAACTTCGCATTTCCAGTAACGACAGAGGACTCAGAAGAAAATTAATTTGCAGAAAATCCACTTTTAATACACTTCTCTGTAAAAAATCTACATGGGGGGGACAGTGTCTTAAAAGACATCAAGAAAACGTTCCATTGCAGATAAATTCACACAAAACCAAATTCCACATTTGCCTACCTCATATCATGCTCAGAAAACAACCAAATGGTTGCTTTACAAGGAAGTTCATATGGTTTAATATGCACACACTGAGATTTAGCAGTGCCTACTTTACAAGAAAAAAACCAACCCAAACCAAACAAGAATTCAGGTCTCAGCTGTGAATAACTCCACTGTTAGCAATGTACCAGCCACCTTCATGGCATCTACTAGGCTCTTTTACCAGACTCTCAATTACCTACATTCATCCTGCAGTTTATGGAACATCTTATTTAAAATTTTTAATTTCAGGTGGATGGATTAAGGTACCTGCAGTATAACAATACCTGCACTTTTCGGCCCAGTAACAATATATACTTAAACACATTTTCTCAGCTATTTTATTTAAATAACTCTCAAATGATAAAGCTCAAAAGTTTTCTGGTGCTTGTTGCTATGGTTTGCAGAAAATATCCACTGGAGTAAAGCAATTTTAGGAGATGCACTGATTACATTACTGTGAATGTGTTTGAAAAAAAGAAAAGCAGCTGTAGGAGCAACTCCTGCTTCCATTCTCTGCTAACACAATTTCTTCTTTCCTGCTGTTATCAGTGACATTTGTCACTGAAAGATTGTGACCTAATCTCCACTGTACAACACATTTTTACATTCACATGTAGAAAAAGGGTAAATGCTACACAGAACACCAATGAAAAATCTGAAAAAACTCACACTGCTTTTATAGTCCCTTCTCACATAAACCATGTACAGCTTTAAAGAGTGATAATGACTTAAATCACAGGGGATGTTTAAAAGCATAGAAGACTAAAGTCTTCAGCCGAATACCTACAAGAACAGCATTAGGCTTTAGACAGAAAAGACTAGAACAATAGTGAAAGTTATGACAGTACCCTTAAAATACAGAATAAATTAGTAAAGTGTACATGTCTTTTCTCAAAGTTTGAAGGAAGCCACTGAAACTAGTCTTGGCTTTTGGTTCAATTTTCAGTAATTGTCATTAATTTTCTGTGTTAAACCCAGGCCAACAAGGGCAGAAAAATCTAAATTCTTCACTGTGATTTATAATACTGGCAAATCTGCCCCAACCATTTTCTTTGTGAACTACTTTCTAATTTTCTGCAAAAGAAATAGCCAATCTGTGACAGAATGTACTGCCACCAGGATCTAATTTGTCCCAGTGCCTTTTATGAGTACTACATAGTGTTGTGCCAACACCACTCTTGCACTAAGCATTTAAGGAACAGGTTTTTCTATACAAGCATACAACTCCATCTAGGAGAGTTTCCCAATTGATATTTTGAACCCTAACAGAAACACATTTAAAGTTAAGAAGTTTTTTACTAATACAGCAAAATACCTATTCAATACTTTGCAGATGAACTATATATTTTCCACAGTCCACATAAATAAGACAACGCTGTTTCATAGTTTCATCTTTAGCTTGCCTTCGTTTTGCCTGTACTATTAGCTCCTGCCTAATTTACATGCATATCTTTAGCATGAATTACCGACCAACTTCTGAACTCTTATCATTTAGCTATGACTACAGGAAAGAAATAGATTATACCTAACGCCAAAACACTAATTTTATCTAGAATGCCATTAGTTAGCTTATCTCATTGACCACACCAAAGCTCTCTTTGAAGTAAAAAAGAGGTCCTCCTGGAGTGTAGCCTGGTCTGCCGCCTAGAAGGCGAAATGCTGTGCAGCCGGTGTGCACTGAGCCATACTTAGAGTAAAATGATAAGCTCCCCGATTAACCCTTGGGTTAGGCCGCAGAGCAGCGTCTGAGCCGCCTGACAGCCCCGGGGCGGTGACGGCTGCGCGCAGCTCTGCGGGCACCGGGGGTGCCGGCGCACACGGCGGGGTCCCGCGGGTGTCTCACGGCATTCCCAGCCCGCCGCTACAGGCACCGCGCCGCACCACTGGAGGCATCGCTAATCCTCTGCTTCCTAAGGCTCTCTCACGGCATTATTTCCACACTGAGGAACAGCTGTCGGTTTTATAAACTTCCTTAAAGGTTCACAGGGTTTCCCAGGCTTATGAGGTAAAAGGGATTCTCGCCTCGGCTGCGCAGGGTAAGGAGGTTAACGCTCCTTCCCCTCCCCTCTTCCTCCGCCCGGCGCCGCAGCGGGCGCTGTCCGAGCTGTCACCCTCCGGCCCCGTGACGGGCACCTGTGGCGTGCCAGGTGTCGGGGGCCGGTGTCGCCGGGCACTGGCACCCACCGGCCGGCCGGGAGCGCAGCCCAGCCCCGCGGCG
>VZTR01015175.1:13718-30021 GCA_013400775.1 Chaetops frenatus
GCCGCCGCCGGCCCCTCCTCCCTGAGCCCCGGCCGCTCACGGCGACTCTGCCCGCCGGCGACCCCCGCCCGCCCGGCTGCCGCCGAGTCCCGCCGGAGCCGCCCCCGGAGGAGCGGGTTTGGCCCCTGCAGGGCAGCGGCGGCGCCGGGGGCAGCGGGCGCGGACAGCACCGGCAGGCACACCCCCCTCCACACCCCTCTCCACACCCCCGCGCCCTGCGGGCAGAGGCGGGGGGGGCCCCCCNGCCCACAAAAGAAGAGCACCGCCGAGGCGCCCGGCGCACTCTGGGCTGGACACGGGGCTCTGACCGGGCAGTACTCGAGTTTGCTGCCCCACCAATCCCGTGTCTCCGGCTAGAAGGCTAATTCTGACAGTTCTGATTTTCCAGGTGTTCTGCTCCTGCCCGCGGCTCACTCAGTTGCAGGGATCTTACAGCTCGATCTAAGGCATGGCAATACAACGAGCTTCCCGAGTGCGTGCCGCAGACTGTGTAAGGATGACAACAAAGGATGCGTAGCCTCCCCTGTTAAAATTACTTACAATGCACTCGTTGTGCCAGACGGGCTGGAAGAAGTGCGTTAAAAGCACAATGGGGAATATGGCACGTGGAAATTAGATGCCCATACAGTTTCTATACCTCAGCAAATACAAAGCAGTATTCTGAGATAAATTTAATAGTCTACCTAATGTGTGCCTTGAAAGGCTAATAGCAATTTGTATCACGTGGTCTTATTGTGCTTTTTCTTTCAGTTCCCCCTGAGGTGGGTTCCGTTTGTGATGGTGCACTGGATAGCACAGGCTTACACACAAAGGAAGAAAAAATGCTTCCCAGGAACGGATACCAGCTGCAGTGTGAACGGATTCCTTATTCTGCGTTTGGAATCATGCTGCTTTACTAAATGCAAAATTCAAAATCTTTCTGAATTAACTTAGGTCTCAGCTTTGCTGATCTTTTGAACGTGGTTCCTTTAGTATACATTTTTTCCTTGCTTGAATTTTCCAGCAGACTGGATACGCCCCAACAAACAAAAAAATACAAAAGAAAACATTATTTGCACAGTATTACTGACCAGGAACGAGTTTTAAAAAAAGGTAAATTATGTGTCCTAGCAACAGAATGCCACACCTATATTACTACCAAAGTAAACTAAACCTACAATCTGACATTTTAAAGGATTTTCCATTCCTCCTCCACATTATATTTAATGGAAAAGTCTGAAATAATTTGTTAATAAGTACAGAATTGACTAATAATATTCACTTGCCCAAGAATGTAAGAAAGTGCTGGATAACTCTCTAACACTCATTGAATTCACAGAAGTCAAACATGTTAACTGCTTTCGACAGTATATGTGAAGTGAACCAGATTGACAAGGCAAGAAATACAGACCAGACATTCTCCAAAACAGGAACAACTGGTGTTTTGGCCTAGTCTTGTTTTTATTTAGAATTAATTTTATTATTGAAAAAATTCATACAAAATGGCACTGAACCAGCTTCGAATATCAGACCTAATTTTTAGTTGTGTTTGTCTGTGGACAAGGACAAAGGCTTCTTCATCTACAACATTTTCTCTAACAATGAAACTCCTCATTCTTCCTACCTCTTCTGTTTCCTTTATGCACTGTTCAGAGAATGTATGCCTGGTGACTTTCATTGTGGTGCTTTTTTGGACTGTGAACGCAAAACATGAAGCCTAAAGACCATGTGTGTGTGATAATAACAAAGTTCTAGTTAGGAAATCCAAATTCTGTCACAGTCCACTGAAGCCAGAATCAGAGGGTCGTCAGAGCACAACATGCTACTGGTAAATCACACATGCAAATAATATGCAAAAATTTAAAAAATATCTCAGGTGTAAGATGATGATACAGCCTCTTCCAAGAGGTAAGGAGCCCAGATATTGTGCATTCTCAGGTGTCATAACTTCAGCAATACCCCTTAATAACAATACTATCCAACTCTATTTTCTTCAACAAAACTACATATTAGAATGAAAGACCCCTATATGGATCACGTAAGATTCCCTGATCCATCTTGTAGAAAAAATATCTGACAGCAGTCAGATGATTTCCTAGCACCAATACAATGACCATGCCACTTTCTGGTTTTTAATTTCAAACTTAATTTTTTTTAAAGTTTTTTGTTTTGTTTTAAATGTCTGTATTTGGTCAACATAATTTGTAAAGGAGTAGTCCTCCTGTAAAGGGATATGTACATCCTGATATGTATGTGTAGCAGAATGATAGAGAGAAGATGCTTGATCAAGCACAGGAAATATGACACTGATTATGTGGATTATTATGATTACATTTGTTGTTAATACAGCATCTAAATGTTGTCAATGCAGTATATAATGTAAGCAGGTATAAAAAGTTATAATATAAGCAGGTTTGGCTACAAATGAACAGGTTTACAGTCTTTGGCTTTGCAGAATTCAGAATTACAAAGCACCTATGTAGCTACTTTAGGATTTTATCTTTGTGTTTTACCAGATCTTAGTACCTTTACTTACCCACTCAAAAGTGAGTATTCCCTGTCTTAGGGCTGGACATACCCTGCAGGTGTCCCTGTGGGGCTGGGGATTCCCCAGGAAGCTGCCTGCAACTTCGGGATACCAGTTTGCTCAGCTGGCCCAGTCTTCAGCAGCATTTTATAGATTTTGCAGGCTGATGGATACTAAAGTCAATAACAATCACCACAACTCCCCCATCTCTGGAAAGCATTGATTATGACACCGTCCAAATCATTCCTCCTGCAATTCCCACCTAGTGTTCTCACCTTAAGACAAATCGTATTGCCCATCAGAGGCACTGGCAAGGGTGGGGGGGTGTTTGCTAAGACTTGGCTATCTTTCATCACCATCACAATATGTCCAACAGTTCTGCTGTGGCTCTGGACCTGCTGTACAAAACTTACCCGGTGGGATAACACTTTCTATTATAGTGAATATTAAAGAGATCAAGTGTGAAAATAAGAGACACATCCATCTGTGAGATGACCACGTTGAAGGTTTTATTTGGCCAGGACAGGCACCTGCTTCCACTAAACCTAGTGGGAGTTCTATGGCAGATGGTATTGCCAGTGCAGAAAAGCCTCAGTGCATACCTGTCATAGTGCATAGTAACCAAACAGTTTCACCTCCACTTCAGTGTGAGCTTGCATGAAGAATATGAGGTTGACTTAATGACTAACTTACCTGTGCCTTTGTCACAGTCTGTTGTGCCACCTCTATCCCCTACCATCTGCTCTTCAGCTGCACTGAGCATTCTCCCAGAGTGCTGCTTGGTTGCCTTGCTTGAAGCAGGCAGGTGATTCAGGTAAAATATGTAAAGTTCCTGATTTCACAGACCCATTGTAGGTACTGCTGAGGCAGGATTACCTATTTATGTTAATTGGCTGTTAGCGAGTGGAAGTCAACTCAAATTTCAGGTAGACCTTGGTCTATTGTATTCAGCTAGTCTGACTACATGTTATAAAAAATTTCACTTCAGAGATATTTAGGTGTGTTATTTATGTTAGGACCAGCTTGTGTTCTAGAAAGAGACAAATGAGCAGAGCACAACAGATGCTAATACAGAACAAACAGTGAGACTTGGTGGTTAAAAAGTATGTGAGCTAGAGGTGTAAGGAAAATATGCTTTAAAAAGCATGGGTGTTTTTGTTGTTGTTGTTTTTTTCTGGGGGTTTTTTTCATAGATTTTCTTTTGAAAATCATTGGTGAAGCATATTGGTATGAAAAAATTATTAAATGAGGAAACTGATGAATATTTTAGAATTGAGTTCCTATGTACCAGCTAAAATTTCTGTTCTCTTACATGTATTTCTAAATGAAAGAAAGTACCAAAGCCTATGAAAAAACAGGCACTGAGGATGAAAATGAAATGTTCCTACATAAGAAGAAACAATAAGAAAAAAATATAATTTTTAGTCCTTATCTGCAACTATGAAGTTAGACAAATCTATATTAACCCTTGCAACCGGTGTGCCACCAAATGTCTGTACAGCAAGCATTTTTTTTCTAAATTAAAGTAAGTGTTGTTGAGTTTTTTTTAGAGGTGACAGAAGAAATCAGACACTAAAGCCTTCCATGTATATGATCCAGGCATTCACTTAGTACCTGTATAATTGTGAGCTTGGTAGCATGCTTCAGTTAAACACAATCAAGTCAAACACACAAAAGTGTTTTCCTTGTTTCCACACCCAAACGTTTGTCATCCTACTGAAAAGACGGCAAAATAACTCATACAAAATTGTTAAAACACAGACCTCTTGTGCTATTACAGTAACACAAACCTCTTGGAGTTTTGTGTCTTTCTTTTCTGAATGCAGGAATTGTACAGCTTCTAGTTTGACTAATTGTAAGCCCCACATATCTTTCTGGGTGCATATTTGAGTCTATTCCTTATCGATAATTAATTAAGAGAAATACTCTGGTATTTGTTGCTTTGATGAAAATACTGTAACTAAGAAGAGGCAAGACTCTTTAGCTAAGAAGTTTTGTGAGATAAATAATTTATTCTGCAGGCATAATTTATCAAGGAAGGTAATTTAAGTAAGATTGCAACTAGTACAGCTAATTAGTTAGCTGATCCAGAAGCTTCAAATTGGCACTTGATATTTGGGGTACCAACAAAGATTAATTTCTAGCAAAAATCAGTTATTTGTATCTGACATATGTAGAATTATTATAGTACATATAGTACATATTGCTTTATAATTAGTCACAATTGTCCAAGTTTACATGAAGGTTCAGAATATGAATCTCTTCCACGTACTGCATATGAAGGTACAAAAGCAAGTTATTTTCCTACTACTCTGCTATTTCGTATGGTCAAGTGTTACTAATTAAACTCCATTTAGAACATGGAAGAAATTAGTAATTTACTAGAATGTCCACATTTCAGCACAATACCAAGCACTGGTGAGAATACCAGTTTCTCTTCAAACATGTCCAGACTGTTGATCTACAGGTCAGCATTCCCAGTGTAGTTTTAGAAATTCCAGAATTTCTGACGGTATCCAAGATCATGTGCTCCAGGCAACAGTTACAAAATCTGAAGAAGCTATGGCTTCCTAAAACTTTAACTATTTTAATACATTTTGGTGATAAAGTGGAAAACATTTGAGTTTTTTTCATATTTCAGCAAGGCTCAAAATACATTAAAAATATAATTACTTAATAAGAATGACTTCTAAATCATTGTACCACACTGGGATTCATGCCTTTTTGAGTATTATTTATGGGGAAAAAAGAGCTGGCATGTCAGTACTTAACTTTAGTGCTCAGGAAAATCTTCTGCCACCTCAAATAAAGAGTTCTGCAGACATATCAGAGCCAGGAGAAATTCTTAGGACTTCCAAAGACCTCATTAACACCCTGGCAAAAGGAATTTTTCACCCTGCAGAAGAAAAGTCTTTGGGATGACCTTATTGCAGCTTTGCAGTGCTTGAAGGGAGCCTACAGGAGAGATGAAAAGGGACTTTTCACAAGAGTATATTGTGACAGAACAAGGAGGCATGCCTTCAAACTGAAAATCAGCAGGGTTAGATTAGATATTAGGAAAAAATTCTTTACTCTGAGGGTGGTGAGGCACTGGAGGTTGCCCATAGAAGTTGTGGATGCCCCATCCCTGGAAGTGTTCAAGGCCAGGTTGGATGGGGCTCTGAGCAACCTGCCCATGGTTGGTGGGGCTGGAAATAGAGGATCTCTGAGGTCGCTTCCACCTCAGGCCATTGTATGATTTCGTGATTCTGTGATTCTGTGATTAGTGAACTGCTGTGAAAATATGCTGTGTGCACTGTAAATCCAGCCAGACCTAACCCACTGGGGCGTGCATCAGGAGGTGGGAATATGGTATGGTCGCTTTCCCATGGAGCCACACGCTCCTCCTGCTTTACCCACAAAATACTGTGCATCAGCAACAGTGTTGGGCGCTGCAGATGTAACCGTGAGGACTTTACAGCAGATCCAATAGTTTTACCTGTTGAAAGAGATCTATTGTATTTCTTGTTAGCCCTTTTGTGAAGACAGGGCTGACTTTTGCTAGCACATGCTCAAGGCCAGGGTGGATGGCGCTTTGAGCAGCCTGGTGTAGTGGAAGGTATCCCTGCCCATGGTGGAGGGGTTGGAACTGGATGACACTTAAAAAGTCTCTTCCAACCCAAACAATTTGGCTCCAAGCCCTGGTGCTGGCCAGCCTGGGTTCCTGGCTCCTGCTCCCTTGGCATGGCTCCAACTTTTGTTGTCACCAAACTTGAACATTCTTTAAAGAACAAATTGTTTTCTACCCAACGGTGTAAAAACTACGTGAGCTGAGCACAAGCGGTTTGTAGGCCACCGCTTGCTGCAGTAAATCGAAGCCTTGCAGGAAAAGGCTTTCGGGGACACCCGCCTTTGTGGGTAATTGCTGGGACCAAAATTCAGGGCTATTTTATCGTCTGCTGCCATCTTCTGGCGACAGGCTCAGCTACAAAAGACGTGGTGAGTAAAACGCCTCTGGAGTGGCGGCCGCTCCGGGAACAAAGGCGGCCGCGCCTCTCGGCGGGTCCCGCCTGAGGCGGCCCGAGAGCGAGGGCAGGGCCCGTTCCTGCCGCCTTCCCCAGCACCGGGACTGCCGGACACCTGCCACTGATTTAAAATTCAGAGGCTCTAAAGAGCCCCACGACTTGTGGTCAGGGCACGTGGCTCGTAGTCCGTGAGGTGAAAACAGATCCTCGTTGGGATTTGATGGGCTCGTGTAAAGATATGGGCTGCTTCTGCAGGACAGTCGAACCGGCAAAGAGCTGACACACGGGGCCCGTCTTCTGTGCTGGTGCAAGGGAAGAGGACAAACCAGAGAATTCCTCTGCAAGACGGAAAATGGCGAGCCCAAGTGCCTTTCCACTGCTTGTCTGCAGCTGCAGCACATCGGGGAATTGTTACAAAAATTCCCTTCCCTAACAACACTATGTCAGTCTTCCTAGTGTGAAATTTAGTTAATATATATGCCAGTTCATGTATACATTATATACTGTAATGCAATGGAATAGTGGTATTTTACTGGACGCTGTAGTATTGTTCATGCTTCAGTAAAACAAACTAAAGCACTACCTGGCCCTAGAAGTAAATGCCTTTGCTTCTTGGAAGCTTAGAGCTGTTTATGAAGGATAAAGGATATGCCTGGACAACCCAGATAACCACCAGCATCCCAGCCTCTCTGACATGTCTTTGAAACCCTCTTGGTGTCATCTTGGATCACAGATAACTGGCGAGACTGGCTCCAGGGGCATCTGGATCAGCAGACAAGCAGCAAGAGTCCTACAAAAACATAGCTGCTTTGCAAAGTTTTACTATGATTGCTATCAGCAACATGGGTGTCAGTGATTAGTCAAAATGTGTTGTACCTGAATGCATGAAGGCTGGAAGGACCTGTATAAAGCCACATTCATGGTGCCCCATGTTGGCTGATATACCTCATGTGCATGGATACATATTTACCCTTGCAATTCTATACTTAGTGTCCTGACTTCTCCCTTGACATGGGCCAGTTGTGTATTTTTAAAACAGAGCTGAGGAGAATTGTGACACAGCTGCTGCAACCCCTATATGTCTAAGCAGTATTGGAAATGGCAGATCCATGATTATCCAGGGCCAATCTGTATTGTTTACCCCTGTGTTGGGGTTATAGCTCAGTGTAAACAAGATAAAGCACTTACTGGACCATTAGCACAGCTAAAGTTAAAGCCTGGGAAGTTCACTTTAGGGGAGGAAAAAACAGCTAGTCATGGGAAACTGCTTCTTTCGCCAGCCCCAGTGAAAGGACCTTGGGTAATTTTCCACTCACTTTACTTGTCCTTTGGAGGTGTAAGTTGCTTCTGTAGAAGTGTAGCTGATGTGTAGCTGGGTTGTCATGAACAGGGGTTGTACCTCTGATGCCAAGACAGAAGAAAAGTGTTCTTGATGTAGGGAAATAAGCAATACTGCTTAACTAGTGAACTTCTGTGCAGGACTTTAGAACTGAAGGGAGAGAACAAAACAATGCCAGAACTTGATTTTTATTTGCTAAAGGAGTAGCGTCAATCATATTGTTCCAGAATATTGCATGACCTCATGCTCAGTGAATGTTCCAAGAAATGGCAGTATCTAAGGTCTGAAGTGGTTCTCCACGAGCTCTTCAACTGCTGTGGAGCTGAAAGTGATGCATGGAACTTAATGTTCCTGAAATGCTACAAGTTTAGCTCTGTAAAGACTGACATTGTATTGCTGAAACACTGCTGAGCATTTAGACATGAGGAGACCTCATAGCACTCACTGTTGATAAAAACTGGTGATTTTCATCAGTGATCTCTTCAATGTGCTCTGGCTGTTGTGAATTAAGTTTTTTATCCCTCAGCAGGCGAAAGACAAGGATTGATGGATGTATGCATGCATCTGCTACTTCAAGAAAATTAGCAGGTAGTCTCCATGCACTTGAGTGGTTATCACCAGGCTTTTTATGCTTTTTAGTCTAAATTCACTGACCTGGCTCAACAGTGTGAAAATTCAGTGTCATGAACATTATTTATAACTTGGCTGTGTGCACCATTTGGGGGAAAAAAAAAAAAAAAGACAAAAAGAAAAAAGAAAAAGATTTGTGGAAGAAATTAAAGAAACAGTAGAAACAGATGTTACCGGGTGCTGCTTTGGTGGGACCATAGCTTAAGACCTCTCCTCATGTCATGCGTGAGTTGCAAAACAGTGAACAGAGACTGGAAAGTCAATCAGCTTACCCTAAAGTAAACATATACAGGATAGTCACCTGGATTGGACTGTAATTTTGATCTCCATTATCCATATTCATATATGGATAGCTACACTTAGATTACTATACTGGGGTGTGTTGATCTTTGACTAAGTGTTTCCTAAATTGTTCATATGACCCTTGGGGAAAGAAGTAGCTTCTCAGTGTCCCTTTTTGTGTTTACTGAAGTTCCTATTTTCTGTTCTGAATCTGCATGTTTGTTGGCAATTATTACAAAGTAAGGGATCATATTAAGAATATGAAAATTCAGGAACATTGCCAGGAGTTAAGCCTGAAAGGCCTGAATCCCAAATTTTGATTTTTTTACCTTTTGAAACTTACTTCATGAACATATTCAACAGGTACATTTAGTAGAGTTCTTGAAAAAGGCACAAAGGTCCAAGTCCCACTGACTAGGACAAAGGTTTCATTCACTTCAGCAGGCTGCTTGCGTCACTGGCCGAGAAAGTATGCTGAGATTTAGGACTTCCAATCTGATTTTTGGCACTAGGAGAGTGATGTCATTTCCTGAGCTGTGTGACCATGCTGGAAAATTACAGAACCAACTTTTTGTACAACCAACTTTATATAAAAGCCGAAGAAATGACACATTATGGTGAAACTCATTTGGAATACATTGAAAATTACTTCACAACAGTAAAGAGATCTCTGAAAAGACTTGTTTTTTACAATTATTGAATTCTTGAACTTATTGCCATAATAAGATTTTGTAATATAGTTAATCTTTACTAAATAAAATGTATGATTTCTTTGTAACCATGAAACAAAGTGAACCAGAATCCGGTGCTGTGATATCCCATTTTTATTGACAAAACCTCCTTTGAAATGATATTGCTATGGAAAAAACAGTAGATACTGTCCTTACAGGACTCCCTATGGAACTCTTATTTAGAACACTTATTATAAGGCATAACTGAGGAGTGCTTGGGTGAAGGTATTAATGGAAAATTCTGGATGGCATTTTAGAGGCCATAATTTGTATTGGTTCTCAGGATGGAGTGCATGAAGCTGAATATTCTGAGACTGAGGTCATGCAGAACTGGGGAAATCTAGCAGAAAATGAAATTCATTTTAGCTATTCCTCCTCTGGGGGTGGGAGATTCTGTTTTACATTTCTTAAAAATGATGCTTTGAAACTTTAATGTAACTTAATTTGGCTGCATTATAAGATCAAATATTCATGTATTGCACTTTCGAGTTTGAAGTACAAATTAACTTTTTAACAGTTTAGGCTACTGCTAACTTGTAGGATTATTTTTAAATAACTGTTTAAAAATAATCATTTGCCTTCTCTTATTTTGATTAAAGTTTTTCTTTTTTTAATCTGCAACTAATGTGAAGAAAAAATAAGTCTCAGTATATTCTTTTTCATTCAACTTGGTTGCATTGTACAGTTTTTCATACCTCCATGTGAAGAACCATTCAAGAATAGTCATATGAGGGTATATGCAGTTTCTGATCCCAATGGCAGTCAGCTGATCAATACTCTTGAAGAACACTGCTTCTCTAACATGAGTGATTTCTACCAGTTGTATCTCTAATGATTTCTAGCTATTAGATTTTCTGTGTGGGCTGTATTCAGACTGGTGCCTACTTTGGCTCCAGAAAGAAGATAATAGGGTAGTGGTGGTGCAGAATCACATGAAGAGCAGTTTTGCATCTACCAGAGTGGATGTCAAAATAGCTAGACAACAGCCATGGTATGTTCTTAGGAGATTGATCAGAAGCACGGCCTGAAGCAATTTCTGAAGACTGAAGAATCTACCAACATCATCTAACATTACCCATGGGTCATCTTTTGAGTTTCTTGAAAAACATTGGGAAAAACATTACCATGGGTGATGTGAAAATTAATAATACTCTGGAAAATTGGCTAGAGTCCTTTCTTTGTTCTTGTTTTAACAGTGATGTGGAGAAAAACAATGCTGGTTTTCACTTTATTGGGTTGTTATCTAAAAACCTATGTGATCAATTGAACAGAGCATCACAAATATTTTTGAGCAGACTAGAACACATAGGTGACATACCTGTTGCCTGAGGTTACCAGTGTGCAGTGAAAATCAAGTGGCTTTTTAAGGACCATTTCTAGAAATGGTCCTATGGAGCAGAAGGTAAGTAACTGCATGGAGTTTCACTGGACAATTTTCAAAGAGAACAACTGAGAACTGCTATCGCTTGTTGTGTGGCTGATATTTTAACCTCATCTAATGAACACATTGAAAGAAATCTTACAAGTATCAAGGAAAAAAATCCCTTCCATTGATTGTATTGAAAGGGTTGTGGATATACTTGTTCTTGACTACCTGCAAGTTCTTTTTCCTTCCTCCAGAAGCTTCGATGATAAAGTAGTTAATCTCATACATCTAGAAATCTACATTAAACATATAACAATAAATGCTTATATTCTCTGTACAACTACATTAGGCAGCTGGATCAAAGAAATGGAAAAGCTTGATTATAACTGAAATTTACAGAAATGGCAATCTTGTCCTAATGAAAAGGAGATTTGAAGCCAAAATGAAAATATGTCCTGTAGCTTAATTGGATATAGCCATTATTCATGAGCAGAGAACCTATTATGTGAAAATTCCTTGGCCAGATTTTGTAATTTAAAAAACCCTATATTGTTTTGAAACATTTAAAAATATTTTTCTCCTAAATAAACAGCTGTAAGAAGATGTTCTGACATTAGCACTGGAATGCTCTGCAGTGGCTGTGAGAAAGTTTTGATGTTTGACCTTGTCAAATGTGAAGGGAACTGACCTCTACAGATGTGTTGCTGTGCTTCTGCTGAGGATTTCAATGGAATCAGTGATGACACAGATTGTAATGAATGACTGAAGGAGGTGTAAAAAGGTGGGTCTGTTACCTACAGTGGTTTGGGGGCAGTTTCACTGAAGGCTACAGAAGCCTTCTTGGCAGATCAGACTACTTTAAGAGGGTTCTTGTCATGAATAAATAAAAATATAAAAAAGGCTACTTCTGTTTTTCAGATGCATTTTTTCCCTACTGTTAAATTGCAAGACCTCCACATAATACAAACATGCACTTTTTTCCTGATCACACAACTAATCTTTTTGCTTAGTCTTGCTAAAAGCAAGTTTTAGTTGCTTTGTTTCCTTCTCCTTTTTAGGCTACTGTTTATAGTCTTCAGCCATTTATCTTTGGTCAAAAATCTAGGAAAAATCTAATCCAGGAATCTGTGTGTATGCAGGTTTTTCAATTTGCTTTTCTTACTGAATTTTAGTTTTTCCACATGTAATTTTAATTTTTAGTTAACAAGAAAGCCATTGTTCTTCGTTAGTTTTCTTCCACAGTTGTGTTTTTCACAATTTCTGCTTGTCTGGAAGGGTATGAATGCCACGAAGACTTGATCCCGACTCCTGGAAAAGAGAAATGTTGAGAAAAGTTGTTTTTGTCCTTTAGTAAGAACTTGAGTTTCATTTTTGTCTTAATTGTGATTCAAAAGTATTATGATTAGAAGGCTGGTCCTTCTTTGCAGCAGAAGATCAGAGGACAAAAAATAGGATTTTTTATTGTCTAGCTGTTACTGTTTAAAGGGAAAAGTTATGTAAGAGAAAAATGATGTACATCCCTCAGGAGTTAATGGAAGTACTTGTTTTTAAAATATCAGGTTTTCCATATTTGCAGTTGGTGTATAATTAAGACAAGAAAGGCCTTCAGGAGTTCTGAGACTGGTTTCATTTCTCTTAATACTGTTTACCAGCAACCAAAAAAGTAGACATCCTAGAGACCTACAGTGACTGTGTGAAGACATTTTGTCCATTTCAACATTTATTTTTATGCGATGCCATTTTTTTCCTTTATAGTGAACACATGAAAATTGCCATAAGCTGCACTTTTAAGACAATGTAAAATAGTAAGAGCAAGGATTCTAATAACTACTGCAGATCAATGCTTGAAAACAGATATGCCGGAATGTCAAGCTTCATATGTATTCCTTGGCTCTCAGAGATGCTGCAGTAAATGCTGCTTTTATAGAGAGTTTCTGAGACTGCCAGCAGAAGAACTGTAACACATTTATAGGGAGTGAAAATTGGAATGAAACATGCCAGACTAGAAACAGCAATTACTTCCTTTTTACTACTGGAAGAGGATTAATATAAGAAATCATAAGGACAATAATTGGGGATATAAGATTACTTAATTATTAGAAGTTATAATTTAACTGCATGATGAAGTACAAATAATGACAAATCTGTATACTATTTACCCCAACCCAAAGTTTTTGTTAAGGAATATATATTTTCTTTCTGATTAAGGAATGCAAGGGATGAAACAAAAAATCCTAACTTCTTTTTTTTATTAGCATATATGTAAAGGCAGAAATTTTACGAAGGTGAAATACAGCAATAGTAGCTTTTAACTGGAAAAAATGAATGATCATTGGTTACTAGAAAGGATAAGGCTCATTGTATTTGACAGTAATAAATCAGAGTATGGAATCCTTTGGGAAGTAATTCATGTGATATATTCCAACTAATTACTGTACATATGAGATATAAAATTTACAATGTGTTTCAAAGCAGACATGACTTCATTTGATGCTTTGGATTTTAAAGTCAAAACACACATCTCTGTAGATGCTCATATATCCTGCCTGATTTTCCTCTGAATGCTGTTCAGGCTATCCTGGTAATGGGGCTATACTTTGACACTATCTCTGAATGAAGCTGAGACATTGATAAAATGGAAGGTCATTGTAGGACCACTGAGACACATTCAGGGAGCTGGAGCACCTGACAAATGAGGAGATGCTAACAGAACTGCATTTGTCCAGCCTGGGGAAGGAAAGGCAGAACATCGAGGACACAACTTGTACCAGGCCTCCGCTCCCTAAACAGCAATCATAGGAAAGAGGAAGCCAGGCTCTTCCTCTGAGGTACACAGTGAAAGGATAGAAGCCAACAAAAAGATGTCTGATTAGATATGAAGAATGAGAGTGGCTATGTGCTGCAACAGACTGCCCAGAAAATCTGTAGTATCATAACTCTTGCAAATTTTCAGTATCTGATTGTTGCCTGTGTGACCTGATCTAATTTTTTAAGTAGTATGCTGTAAAGATGGAGAGAGAATAAGATGTTTTCTAAAGATTCCTCAAAAAACCAAATTATTCTTTGACTCTAGTGTCTTTTACTTGAACCTTGTAAGGTACAGAAAAATATGTATCTTGTCAGTGTGATCATTGATGTTAGCTTAATAGGGAATGTAAAAAACTCTGCAATTGTATATGAAAAGTATGTAAGAAAGATCGGTTGTTTCACCATTGTGTAGCCGTAAAAATACTTTCTGGATAAGGTAAGTTTCTTAATTTGCAATCTTCAGAAAAGCAGAATTATGTTTTCAGTGTTTCCATTCTTGATTCTAATCTTTCCAGAAAAATTGATAGGAATCTTTCTGCTAATGCTTTTTCATTCTTCTTTCTTATCAGAGATTGTAAATGCTGGGTGCTTTATCATTGCAGAATTTTCTCAGTGGAAGAAAACCACCTCCTCTGAAGAAGAAAAATCATTCTGAAAAGCAAATGTCTTTCTTTAGTCTCCTTTCTATGCTATGTGACTATAGACTCTTCAGTATTACTAGGACTCAGCTTTTTTAAGGACTGGAACAAAAAATGGCAGTGTGCTACTGGCAGACCTGAGGAAAAATGCTGTGACAGTGGAGAAATGATGACAGAGTAGGAATTGTGTGGCTGTTAAAGAAGCTACAACATAAATCATGAGAAGGTTCTATACAGGCCTAGATTGTTAAACCCACTTTGTCTCAGCATCATGGACAAGGATTAAAACCCAATAAAAATCCTCTTCTTTTATCACAGAATAATTTGCTTATATTACAGCCAAGAAGGCCAAAACCAGCCAGCCAGAGCTGGTAAATGTCAGTGTTTCTATTTCACTGAGAATAAATTTCAGGAAGGAAATAATCTTCATGGTTGGAAGTAAAGGGTTTTGAAAAAGCAACTGCACTCTGAGATAGTTCAGAGCAAAAGCTTGCACTGTGTGCAGGAAAGTTCTATGTTTCATCTACACAGATACTTTTAGAAACAATTCATTTCTTATAGAAAACTGCTTGAAAAGCTGGAATAAACCCCAGGAAAAACAAGTGGTACTCAATGCAATTCCTCACTACCTGTTTATTGATGCTCAGCCTATCCCTGAGCTGTGACCTGCAGCTCCCTGTTGACTCCCTGCAGTTCATATACTGGGTATGATATTCCATGGTATGAAATATCCCTTTAGTCAGTTCAGGTCAGCTGTCCTGGATGTGCCCCATCCCTGTGCAGCTCCTCTCTGACAGGACACAGGAAACTGAAAAGTCCTTGATTTAGGGATTAAGTTGGTAACCCACTAGTGTTTTCACTACTTACCAACAATAAAAATATTATTGTGCTACCAACATTACTCTCAGACTAAATCCAAACCACAACACTATACCAGTTACAAGGAAGAAAATTAACTCAACCCTAAAACAATTATGAAGAACAACATAGTTTCTGGGAAACAACCTAATGTATAGGGTCCATTTGGTCTAGTTCAGCCATTGTGTCTTTCTGAAAATACTTTTGAAGCTGGAATTGAGAGAAAGATGAGTAAGCAAGTGGTAACTGCATTAGAATCTGTAGTTTGTATGAATTTCTAGAAGTTTCCTTCTGAAGAAATTTTTCTCAACAGAAATGAGAATACTGCTCTTTCCTCTGTGGTAGCATAGAGAATTTATAAACATATTGATAAATTTAGAAGTGAGGCTCACATCAATATCCTACCAGTTTTATGCATTTTGTGAGAGGCTGCTGATGACAGAAATAATTGTTTTAGCTTGGCTGCTACAGTTTAATAGGTGTCCTAGTTTTCAGTACACTTTAGACATTGACCTGGACTTGTCTTGGGACTTACTCCTATTTGTAGACATTTCAGTGTTTGTTAAGCTTCCTACATTCCTGATGCCGTGGGAGCCCAGTAACAGAGGTAATTAAAAAGACTATCTATCTTATGACAATGTCAATGGTTTGACTTCATTGCACTGCATAGTGGGAGGTCCTGTATTCATATTTGGGAAATGTGCAGACATGAGCTATAGGAGTGCAAATCCTCTCTGCTACCAGATGATCTTAGATATAAGTTCAGCTATTCAGGAAGATCCAATTTACTGTAAAGAGAGGCATAAATGATACTTAAAAGATTCCCTAGGAGGGAAATGATAATTTAATTTTATTTTTCTTTCTTTTCCCCATATTAGAAAGAATAATATAGCAATAAGATAGATAAAAACCAGTGTGGCAGTTTGTGAAAAAATAACACATCTCAATTTTGCCAGATAGATTTGCTGTTGTTGGGAATGATATTTATGAATGGCACACAACTATTGCTGTAAGATGTTGAGGTAGAATCCTTGTAAAAAGCAATATCCTGAATTTCCAGTCAAGTAAATGCACAATCAGCTTCTCCCTGACACAGTCTGAAATCACAAAATTTAAGAAGAGACCCAAATATAGCATGGCA